>VNJN01009931.1:0-453787 GCA_008042485.1 Drosophila mayri | reverse complement strand
TGGGGAATTGGTAGGAAAAAAGAGTTAACCAGAGAGATCTGCAAACTATACGCGGCTCAAAAGATACAACGACGACGTCATCAAACTGGTTTTAACGATTACATAAAGTCTCGCTGTCAGCAAACTTGCTCTCGTTTTTTGTGGCTTCGGGTTTTTGCTGCTTCGGGTTTTATTTATTATTGTTTTTTTGTATTTGTTTTTTTGTTGCTGCCGATCGGGTGAAACTCTCTGTAAACGTCGCTGCCGGCGTCCAAAACGCCTACGCCAAACACAGTAACAAAAAATGGGTGGCTTACAAGATCAATTGCTTGGAAATATATTAAAATTTTTTTTAGAATTTATTTATTAATATATATTTTTTGCGTCTTTGGAAACTACTTTTATATTCTTTTAAATATATAGTTTTAGGAACAATTTAAAGAAATTTATTATGTCAAAATTTATGTTGTAATGATCTCAATTTTCTCCTCCTTTGCAACAACACCCCTCATAACCCAACTAGTTACACCTCATTTCCTATGCTGTCGGGTGTTTTTACGTAATCGAAATATCTATGTTTTCCCCTCATTATTATTTGTGATTATTAACACAACCACAAACTTTCATTTATGCTGCAATCCCTCCCAAAAAAATCACAACAATAAAAGTGTCAAACCAATGTGGCAAAAATGGTTTTGAGGTTTTGGTCAGCTTCGCTTCGCTGTTTGCGGCCTAGTTTCGTTTTGGGTTTGTTTGGGCCAGAAACTGTGACACGGACCGATTAGCATTTCAAATCCAACAATAATCCAAAAAGTCCACAAAACGGCAGTTATGTAAAAATTAACAACATTAACTTTATGCATATGATGGAAAATGGAATGCTTGTGACATGGTTTTATTTTTAAAGATTTATGAAATAAGAGCAGGGGAATGGGAAAATATTTATAAGGGTAATTAATAAATAAAAAATATTTATTTGCCATTTTATTTCCATAATATAATTATTTACTAAAGTATATTTAAAATGAGTTTAATATTAAAGCTAATTTATCTCCAATCCATTGATAAGGTTGTTGATCTATTAATTGGCGCTGCTACCCACAATTGCAATTTGCAGTGGCCTTGTTAAAGGAAAAACTCTCGAATCGTTTAAGGGTATAATTATGGAAACATAATAATTTTCCCCATCTCTTTGACTCAGACTTTCGATTGTTTTTCATTAGTGCGAAAAACAATCGCAGCCGTAGGCCAGCAACAACAAGAGCAGGCAAATTTCACTCTACTTACATGATTTCGTATGCTTTAGCTTTATATAACAACAACAACAACAAAAGCCAGCGTTGGGGCGACTTTCACGAAAAACTGCAGGCGGCGGCAGCGAAACTGTGAAACTGCAGCCGCCACAGCTCTCACATGTGCGAACGAGAGGGCGATCGTAACAGAGGCTCCAGAGCTGGAGCTGGAGCTTTCTCTCCCTCTGCAAAAGTAACAACAACAACAACAAAAAAGCAGCAAGTCGGCGGGGGCCAAATTGACTTTTTTCAGTTCAGTTGAGTGAAAGACCCGCAAAAGCAAAACGAAACCCAGCCAAAACCCAAAAAGCAAAACGAAAACAAATGGCAAAAAAAAAACGAACAGAGAGAAATGTTGAGCGTGGGAGTTTTTAAAATTAATATGCGTCAAAACTGTTGACACTTTTTATTCCAGCCAGCAGGAAAGTGGGGAAAGAAATGTGGAAAAAGAGATGTAGAGATTTGAACTCCTCATGAGCCATACTTGGCGCACTCTTCAAAATCTAAAAGGTGTTTCGAATTTAGCATTTATAGTTTATGGATAAATAAATTGTTAAAACATTTATAATAGGAGATGGCGAATAGGAGGTTGTTAAACAGAACCAGTTAAATTTTTCTCGAAACTTTTCTTAGTCAGCTTTAATTGTTACCTATTTCATCTCTAAATAAATTGATAATACTTTCACAGAAATTAACAAGTTAATTGCAGTAAAACAAAACATAATTTGAAAAATCCTTTAACTAATTTACCTTAACCCATAAAGCCCCCTTCATTTCTTCTTGTGTCAAAGTTAACTGCCTATTTTTGGGTGGATATATCATCATCTTCGTGTTGGCATTGTTCATGTCATGGTGATGTTACCCCCAAGTTGTGGCTGTGTTGTTGCTCGTGTTGTTTTTGGGCTTGTGTTGCCGCCGTTGTTGCATTTGTGGCGGAAGTGAAGTTTTCGTTGTCTCTGAGTTGCTTTTGGGAGTTAAACTTGCGTGGAGTTTCTCTTTTGAAATCATTTTCATTGGCATGAAAGTTCACATTATTTAAATTAAATTGCCGCCGTTGCCGTGGCTTCTTCGTCGTTTGCCTTCTCTTTGGCGACGACTGAAAAATGTATCTTTGCATCTGTGTTTATGTAAAAAAAAAACAAACAAAAAATGCGAAAAAAAGAAAAGCCAGGAAAGCGTTTCCTTTTGGCTCGAAAACAACGGCGACAACTGAAAAGCGTTTTTCACTCAACTCGACTAGGCGGCGGAGTGAAAGGAGCATTTTGTTGTTAGTTGTTTTTGTTGGTGAAAACGCCAAGTGAAAAGCCATGCGATAATTTGTTGTAAAGAAAAATGAAAAATTTTCACCATTTTCAGCTTGAGTTCGTTTATTATTGCCTTTTGTTGTTGTTGCTCTTGCTGCGGTTGTAGATGCCTTTATCAAATTTCATTTAAATGCTAATAAAAAGTTGCCGGAAGTGTGGAAAGCGCCAAAGCGAGTCGCTGGCAAATTATATAACTTTTTCTCTATTTTTTTTTCTTCTTCACATTTTTGTTTGGCGGAAAAAGTTTTCCCTCCCTTTCCACTCTTTGCCTCTGTTTGTAGTTTTCCCAATGAGCTGCAGCAGCTGCTGCGTGAATAACCATCAATTTCTCTGCTCCCCAAAAAAAAGAAAAAGAAACCTAAGGAAACGTGTTTTCTTTTGGCCAAAAATCCAATTTATGGCATTTCTTTAACGCGTGCTGCTTGTGCTCCCTTCAAAAGGAGAGGTTTGTGCTCCTCCCTGGATTTGTCATAAATTCACATTCTTTGTGCTGCGATCCCTAGGCCCAAGCATTGTCAAAGGATCCCCCAGGAAGAGGACACAGTAAAAAATAGGGATTTTTTTATAAATATAAAGATAGTATCAATTTGTAATAATAGTTTAATTCATATATTTTGTCTTGATAGTTTCACATTAATTTAAATCAGAATGAGCCTAAAACAAACAGAAAAAGATCAAAATAATACCAAAAAAATAATATTACAAAAATATGTAAATATTAGAATATCTAAATAATATTTTAAAGATTAAAAATCCAATATATAAAATATTTTTAGGGAATTTTAAGATATAACTTACCTGACCTTGATCTTTTCCTTTGTGTATACACATTCCTCCATATGAAATACTTTGATCCGTGACCAACTGGATTCGTCGCATTCCAGCTGTCTTTCCAGACCCTCATCCTTCCTCTATGGGTCAGTGTTCGTGTGTGGGTTTGGGTTTATCGTTCTGCAGCTGAACTAATGGTAGTCTCCGGTGGCTAAGTAAGCAAAGCTAATGGCATGACTATGGAAAATGGCTAAGCAAAAAGGGCATTTACTCCGCGGTGTGTTTGCTAAACAATTCAAATTTATTTACGAGGGGACTTCTTTAAATATAAAGACAGAGGTTAGCCCTTAGGTGGGTCTTTGAAATATTTTGAAAGGTGAATTAATAGGTTTTCTGTATTATAATTCAAGGAGAAGAGTCTAGACTCTAGACAAAGCTGTGTCTGTGTTTACTAAATTTTAAAATGAATTTTAAGGTTTTTGTCTTCATTTTTTATTTTAAAAATAGGGATCTTGGCTCTTATTGTGGTTTTTGGTTGAGTCAGAGTCACCTTTACCTGCGCTAATTCAATTACAAAGTTCTGACTGAGCTCTGGGCTTTCCAAGTTTAGCCTTCATCCTCCTAGAATTTCCTCCTTCTATCCTCCCTTCTTCTATTCCCTTCTCCTTCTGTAATTTTTTTTTGTGTCATTTGCCTTGGTTTGAGGCGCCAAACAAATGATTTTCAATGTCACAACAAAACAAACTCACTTTTCGGCTCTGGCCCTTGGCTTGAGGGGCTAGGAGGGCAACGGGAGAGGAGAGGAGAGGTGGTGGTGTATGGTGTATGTGCCTCAATGCCAAATCAATGTCATTAACATTAAGGCACACTCACTAAAAATTGAATAAAGCGGCTCAGCTCAGCACAGCACAGCACAGCACAGCTCAGGGCTCAGCTCGACGACTCGCAGCTTGGTTTTCGGTGATTCGCTTTATGGCTTATGGCTTACTACGGTTTGTTCACCTTGACGAGCTGCGTCAACCTTTTGATGGCTAACGCACACAGGCGCACACACACACACATACACACGCGTGCGGGCCCATTGAAGGTCCTTCAGCTGGATTTTGATGATGGCCATCAAAATCGCCACACAGGGAGAGAGAATGAGCTGCTGGGCTGAGCTGAGCTGAGGCTGCAAAACTACTGAACTGAGAATTGAGCAGAGCAGAGAAGTGAGAAATGAGAACTGAACACTGAAAATGGGAAGCGGAAAACGGTTTGCACCTTGAAAATCTCAACCTTGCTGAGCTGAGAGACAGCAGCCTTGCTTAGATTTTTCCGACATTTCCTACGCTTAATTGTGCACTGACAGGAAAAGCCATAAGAGATCGGAATAAGATTATCTATAAAAAATAAAACCAATGGAATATTTAGGGGAAGCCAGAAAATTGCTAAAATAAATGTATATATTTATTTATTTAATAATTTAAATATATTCAAAATCTTAGCTTAGCAATTAATTGTTACAAAAAGCTAAAAGAAATACACATTTAATAAGTTAACAGCTAAATTTCTTACCTCAAAACTCTTTTAAAATTTTTAAATATTTTTTAAACAGACTTTATGGGACTGTAATTTATTTACCATTGATTCCATGGCTTTACCGCCTTTCTTTCTTAATTACTAAATGTTACATTTCTTGTAATTTCTTGATATATTTTTCTCCCTGTGTAAAAATCGCTGCTTCCTCTGTCATTTACTGTCTTTTCCATCTGCATCTGCGCACTGGAGACAACATAAAAGAAAAGGAACACATGAAACTGGCAGATTGTTATTGTTGCTATTGTGCGTCAAAGATCCTTCTGCCATCTTCCCTCCCTCCCCGCCTCTCTCCTCTCCTCCTGCATGCTTTGCACCTTTCCTAGATGAGCAACGCACCACATCATCCACATCCTCCTCATCCACACTCACCTTCGCCCTCAACTGCCGCCGACTGACCCATTGTTTGTCAATTTTCCACTCCTGGCTACATTTCCTCGGGTCCATTGTTTGCCTTGTCATCTGCAGGATTTTTAGATTTTCAACTCCCTCTGCCTTTAGTGATGTTTTCAATTTTCCCGTTTCCATCCAGTCAGTTTTCCATCGCTGCTCCTGCGCAACGGTTGTGCTGTGGTTTTTTTTCTTGTGATATTTAAACTGTCGTGGAAATTACTTCTTTGCGCTAAAAGCTTCAAGAGCTAGAGCTTCGTTTTATCTTCTCTGTTCTCTGACCATTATCTGGGATTTTTCGGATTTACTGTAAAAGGAATATATATATATATAATCGGTCTCCTTTATTGCTCCTCTTTTTGGCAATTATGAAAGCCACACTTTTTGGCGCACTTCGCTTTATGTTGTCCAGTCGTTCGTGTCGTCTCGTTCAAAGTTTTTATTAACAAACAAATATTTAAATATTAAATTTTGAACAAACAGTTTTGTGCGCGTATTTTTTGTTATATTTTGTGTGTGTTTTATTTTTGAACGGGCGGCAAGCTGGAGAACTCTTTGCTGTTGAAGCTGCTCAATCTTTTGGCTCGGCACTCGAATTCCGATAGCAATTTTGTTAAAGTTGAATTCGAGCGCAGCATCATGGATCTAATACAGGAGCCAAGGTGACCACAAAAGTCTTGAATCTGAAATTAAATGTTAAAATAAAAATTACTTAAAGAGGTGGTTAAAAAGATAAGAAATACCCAAGATAACCTTACAAATTGTTCCATTAAAAGCTGTAAAACTCAAGAGTTTTCAGTAGTTACTTGCCTTTAAAAATTACACAAGAAGGAGTCCAAAATATTTAAAATGGAGTTTAAGTTTAACTTTAATTACCTTTATTATTATGTAAATCTCCAACTAACGCTTAATTTTCCTCTTTTTAAATCCTTTCAGATTGCCGGTGAACGAATGTCAGGCAAGCCAAACAGCTAGAGTCACCTCGAACCTGCACGCATCCAGTAGTACGATGGCGGTCAGCCGCGTTCCCTCGCCGCCCTTGCCGGAAGTTAATACGCCAGTCGCCGAGAACTGGTGCTATACGCAGGTAAGTCCTAGTCCCTCCCAAAAACCCAAAAACCCGACTTACAGAGCCAGGATTAAATTTCCTCCACATCCTCCGATGTTGGGTTTTTGCATTCCTATGGATTTGCCACCGGCTGAGCCATCTGAACCGATCGGATTTCACAAATTTTTTGTTTGTTTTAAATGCACTTCCGCTCAGAGAGAGAGAGAGAGGAAGACATAGAGAGGTGCTCAGGTACAGGTGATGGTGGCTCAGGTGGGCGAAATCCGAGAAGTTTGTTACAAATATTTACAGGGGATCATTTCCCCCTTCTCCAAACTCCATTAAACCCTGTTTTCTTCTCGTATTTATTTATCTCCAAACAGGTCAAAGTGGTTAAATTTAGTTATATGTGGACCATAAATAACTTTAGTTTTTGTCGGGAGGAGATGGGTGAAGTACTCAAATCGTCCACATTCTCAGCCGGTGCTAATGACAAACTGAAATGGTGAGTACATTGAACTAAAAACTTTGTTAAATAACTTACTAATTGGTA
Organism: Drosophila mayri; assembly: GCA_008042485.1. Classification (NCBI taxonomy): domain Eukaryota; kingdom Metazoa; phylum Arthropoda; class Insecta; order Diptera; family Drosophilidae; genus Drosophila; species Drosophila mayri. Next base: position 446,872 of record VNJN01009931.1, on the reverse strand, counting down.
ATCTTCTCTTCTTCAGGTGTTTACGGGTCAATCCCAAGGGTCTCGATGAGGAAAGCAAGGATTATCTATCGTTATACCTACTGTTAGTGTCGTGTAACAAATCGGAAGTGAGAGCCAAGTTTAAATTTTCCATACTGAATGCCAAGCGTGAGGAGACCAAAGCCATGGAATCCCAAAGGTAAGAGTAACTTATCAATAATTTCCTTTAGAATCTTTATTAAATTATATATTCACCATTACAGAGCTTACCGCTTTGTGCAGGGCAAGGATTGGGGCTTCAAGAAGTTCATCCGACGCGACTTCCTGCTGGACGAGGCCAACGGCCTGCTGCCAGAGGATAAGCTAACCATTTTCTGCGAAGTCAGCGTTGTGGCAGACAGCGTCAATATATCCGGACAATCCAATATTGTGCAGTTCAAAGTGCCCGAATGCAAGCTATCCGAGGATCTTGGCAATCTCTTTGACAACGAGAAGTTTAGCGACGTCACGCTCTCTGTGGGCGGTAGGGAGTTCCAGGCGCACAAGGCCATACTGGCAGGTAAGAATCAATCTTTTTCCGACAAATGTTAATTATTTTGCAAACTAAAATTAATTGATATTTATTTATTTCCAAAACAGCGCGCAGCGATGTCTTTGCGGCCATGTTTGAGCATGAGATGGAGGAGCGAAAGCTGAATCGTGTCGCCATAACCGATGTGGATCATGAGGTTCTTAAAGAAATGCTGCGATTCATATATACGGGCAAAGCGCCCAATTTAGAAAAAATGGCTGATGATCTCCTAGCGGCTGCTGATAAGGTAAAATCCTACATAATTTTCACTCCCAATAGATGGAAATAATTTAATATTTGATTTATTTTTGGCAGTATGCACTCGAAAAGCTGAAAGTGATGTGCGAGGAGGCGCTGTGCGTCAATCTCTCTGTAGAAACAGCAGCCGAAACACTAATATTAGCTGATCTCCACAGTGCGGATCAATTGAAAGCACAAACGATAGATTTCATAAATACGTAAGTTTGTTTTTTAATAAAAAACTATTTATAGTTTATATTAATAATCATTCTTTTCTTTTGCAGTCATGCCACCGATGTGATGGAAACCTCCGGCTGGCAAAATATGATCACAACACATTCACATTTGATAGCGGAGGCATTTCGTGCGCTCGCAACACAACAAATCCCACCAATTGGACCACCAAGGAAACGCGTGAAAATGAGCTGAAACAACAATGCAACAACAGCAATACAAACAACAAACCGTACACCAGCAACAATCAACAACAACAGCAACCGCAAAAACACCAACAACAATACCAACAATCGTTTCAAAAATTGTAACACAAATGAGAACTTAATTGTCAAATATTTGATCGAACGATTGGCGGTTAACCTCAAGAAAGCATCATACGGCAATACTAGAACAACAACAGTAATAAATTTTATCAAGAACAACAACTACAACTACGACAACACCAACAACTACTATAAAAACAGCAACAAAAGCAGCAGGAAGATAGTTCATGATGATGAGAATCAGAGCAAGCAGTACCGTTTATTGTTTCAATTTCGAGTAATTTAATTCATTTTGATAAAACAAAAACTTGAGTTTAATTGTATTTAATTTGTTGATTTAATATTTACCTATGATTAATATGTTTACGAGTAATAATTATTAATTAATTCTAATCTTAAGTCCCAAAAGCAGCAATTAAAAATAATAAAAAAAAAAAAAACAAAAGTAATAGGAAGAGAATACCAACAAAAAAGAGCATAAAAAACAAAAACGGAACATTTAAAGTAAAAATAAATTAAATTTAAAATAAAAACGAAGGCATGAAACCACGATAAAAATAAAAAAGAAAAGAAAACATCAAAAAATAAAAAAATCACTGAGAAAGCAGCGTCACTATTATTATTATTATTATAACGATTATGATTACCGATTACTGCGTATAATTACAAAGCGTACACTTTTATTGTGATGTATATTCGATGAGTAACGAGTAACGAGTAACGAGTAATGAGTAATGAGTAATGAGTATATGAGTAATGCATAATGATACGGATATGATAATGAAGTTGATTTATATATTGTGTATATGTAACACTCGGAACAATTTTCAATGCATTCAAGGTTTTATTGCACCCGCCCACCAATCCACTTCCACCTTACCCCCTGTGTTTCCAATGAGGAGTGTGCTGCCCCATTAAATGTATAAAAATTAATTGTTATTTACCAAAAGTTCTCAATTCTACCACCGCCTAAGCAACAAATTTAAGCGCACACTCCTCTGAGCTCCTTTTCCCAAAAATCCTTATTATGAAAAATCAAACTACTTTTATTTCCGCGTTGATTTTAAAATAACTTCTTAGGCTTTCTCGTGTATTGTTTCCCTTTTCTTTTCTTAAGTATTTAAAAACACCTGCAACTTGTTTCTCTTTGTTTAAGCGCAAATGTAATTAATTTGTTGTACAAAACTCTAAAAAAACAAACAAACAAAACATTGTCGAAATAAAAGCAAACAGTAGCAATTTGTGTATAGTAAGCAGATAAAAATTGAAAAAAACCACAAACAATATTGCATCAATTCATTTCTGCAAAAGGGGAAACTCTGTTGGGGGTGGTTTCTCTGCTCTCTGATTGCGAAAAGTACGTGTAAAGTAAACGTGATAACAATATTTATCTAACTATTAAATAATTAAAGCGATGAAGGTGTGTGGCAACTGACGATGACATTTTTATATGCTAAAAACGGCAGATCGTGTAGGAGTTTGACAGAACAAAAACTTCAGGTATTCAGGAAAGGGTAAAATATTAAATTACATACAATAGGAGCAACTAAGAACGATATTTCCAGATTCTATATGTGTACTTCCGATTGACTTTGCATGTGATTTGCCATCCGAAAAGAAAGTGTAAATAAATTAGCCTTAGCCTTAGTCGCAGCATCAGTTCTATTTTCTATTTAATCAACGTACTAAGGTTACAAGTCCAAATGCTTTAAATCAGTGTATGTGCGATGAATGTATAATAATCTAGGTAACCAACCAACATTAGCCTTTGAATGGATGGGAGAGAGTCCGGATGGAAGCGAGTTTCAGATATTTTGTGGCATGTTTTGTTAGCTATTTATTATTATTTTCTAATCCTAAAGCTATTGGAGGCCAGGCTATTAAGAGCGATATTATTGTCGATCATCCCCTCGACTTGTCAGCTCTGCTCCTCCAGAAATTGGGAGTTATTTTGCTTTTTTGTGTTGCGCTCGCAATTTGGAGGGAAAACAGTTTTGTGGGAGGCAAAATCTAGGGATCTACAAATGTGTATCATCTAGTGAACAGACAAACAACAACTTTTTATGCATGCCAACAATCTAAATGTGTAGAAACAAAAAATGACAAACCAGAATAAAATGAGAACGAAAATCTGCAGCAACACACACGACACACCCATTTTTAAAAAGCGAAAATTGTAATTGTATTTAAACAAGATATTAGATAATAAATTAATATGTTCTAACATTACTGCGCCGCCGACCTCTATTTTTTATCCTTCTGTTCCTCGAGGAACTGCTGCAGCAGGCCACCATCAATGGGAATGGTTAGTTGCTCGGAGCCGTCCACGCTGCGCTTCGACTTGACCAGTTTGTGGTCAAGGAACTCGGTTAGCTGGGCGCGCAAAGCGAGGTCGGAGCTAACCAAGAAAGCCTCGCGGCAGCTGGAATACAGATCCCGGAATGGCATGCCCTGGTAGGTGGCGTTGCCCTTATTCTTCAACTGGTACTTGACAATCAGCATGTAAATGCCGCGCGAGTTGGTGGTCAGCGAGGAGAAGACGCTGCGCATTGAGGAGAGGGCCAGTTCGCCCGAGTTCTGCACCAGCAGGGAATTCTCGAAGGCAGTCTCATCCGTATATGGCAGCATGGTGGTGCAGTCCCACCACGAAAAGTTGAAGCTGCTCAGTTTCCCTTGATCCCAGACTGCAAAGAAAGAAGAAATAAGGGTCAGGTCATCATTCCTGACTCAAAAATACTCACGCAAAGGGGTATTGATATGGTCGATGGAGGCCAGCAGATGAATGTTGGGCACTCGTGCCAGTCGAGACAGAATGGCCTGGGCCTTCACGTTGCGCAGCATGGCTCCGTCCAGATTGTGGACAATCAGAAAGAGATGCGTTTCTGGTATCAGCGAAAACTCCTCCTCGATCATATCCACTGCTTCGTGCGGATTTGCTGGACTAATGCCCGCGTCCAGAATCTCGTTTGTGATGCTGTCCAGCACATCCTTCAGGGTCAGACTGGGAAAGAAGCCGTTTATCACGAGTACCGTCTGCTTGGCCAACACCTCGCGGTGAAAGGCCTGCAACAACTGTCGCTTAGACCCCAGTCCATAAAGCAATATGTTAAAGCCCTCGTTGAGGATGCACATCCATTTCGGAAAATACGAGCGATACTCCTCCATAATAGCATTAATCGAAGTCTCGTGCTCCGCCGATAGCTTCATTTCCGACAGCAAGCTGAACAGGCGATCGGCGGCCAGCCGGGGATTCTTCAGGCGGTCCAACGTGTGATCAGAGGTGAGGATCTTGGTGCTGGCATGCGAATGGAAGTAGCCGTCGCTCTCGGGTACAAATTCATTGGATTTCTTGGCACGCGCCGTTTGCCGGAGTCGGGCTGCCGATGGGGTTTTGGGCAGAATGGGAACCACAATGGCGCGACGCGTCTTGCAGGGCGTCTTGGGCTCATCATCGTCGGCGGCATCGTTATCCGATGAAGCATCGCTGCTGCTACTGCTGCTAAGGGATTCATCGTCACTTGGTCGGAAGTCGCTCTCGTCTCCGGAGAAATCTTCGTCGCCGGAGTCCGCCACTATTTTGGCGATTTCTGGAAAATTAAAGGTCAATCAGTTGGAGAATCTATAATGGCTGATAGAGGCTAGGGACTACGCACGATTCTTGACACGGGTGCGCACATGTGAGGGCGTCTTTGGCTGATCTGCGGCGGACCGTTTTCGCTTGGTGTCCGGCGTCTTGACACCCAGTCGCGGCGTCTTCGGGGTCTTGGGCGTGCGGGGTGTGGCGCTAAGGGCGGCAAGAGCCATACCATCCCGTTTTTTGGGCGTATTGAAGCCGAACAGGCTGCTCCCGGCCACATTGTACTCGGATTGGATGAGATTTAGGTCTTTGGACGTGGGCCTTGCAGTATTCTCCACTTCTGCTTGTCCTTCCTCCACCTCCTGATCCTCGCCCGGTGTATCTTTGGCTTCTATATCCATATCACCGCTCTCATCGTCCGTACACTCCACGTAGTTCACCACCACGTGCTCCGGCTGCCTGCTCCCATTCTCCCGCTGATAGGCCTGGTACTTCTTGGTGGGACTCGGGCGGCGGGTGGACCGACGAGTGCCCCGCTTGGAGCTTGTCTGGGTTTCCGTTTCCGCATCTTCGACAATGGCCGTGTCCAGGTCCGCGGACTCATCCTCCGAGTTCGTGAGGTTCTCGATCGATTTTAGGTTCTGCTTGCGCGGGGTCTTGTAGCTGCCGCTCATCTTGCATGCCAAGGATCGGATTTCGCAAATATATAAAGTTTGTAAACAAAAACTACTCAAAATTCGACCAGGGATGGTCGGCTCGATGCCAGAAGAGGCGGGACTTATCGATTATTTAACGTAGCTGGAAAATAAATCACTACTATAGAGTGTTGCCAGATTATGTCACTCACTTGGTCAAAAAATCAGCTAAAATAAAGAAATAAATGTTAAAACGAGAATGATTATTATTATTATTTTCCCCCTCCTTGATTTCAAAGTTTGAAGCAAAATGTAAGCTTACAGAAGAAAGTAAGTTTACAGCGTTTTGCTAATGGAATCTAACAGAGGAGGAGCTTAACATCGTTTTGCTAATGGAATCTAACAGAGGAGAAACTTAACAGCGTTTTGCTTATGGAATCTAACATTTTTCGCTGTTTTCCACCAGATTTTTGGAGTGGCTGCTGGAAATTCCATAAGCAAAACGCTGTTAAGCTCCTCTGCCTGCAATCTAACATGGACGCAACAGAGGAGGCAACAGAAGAGGTTTCGTCAGTGTGGCCGAGGCGGAATCTTTGCAATATACCGAATAGGAATAGAGTGACCCTTGCACACCTATCGAAAATCGTACATAAAAAATTCGACTCGCGCGACTTGGGAGGCTGATTTGTACAATTTGTTTAAAATAAGTAAAAAACCGGGTTTTACGAGTGTTTAGACTGGAGATTTCTTCAAAGTGATAAAGGAAAGGACATCTAATCATCGCGTTGCATGGAAGTTGTTGGTTCTGCCGCCGGCCTCCGCTGGCGGCGTTAATCGCCCAGGATGCATTCCCAGGTGTCTTCGCCAAAATGTGAGTATAAAGCGTGAAAGCGTAATAATCGGATAAAAAGCATGCCGGACCAATTACATGTGCTTTCGAGCTTCCTGCGAGGAAATCTCAAGTTTGATGCGTCCTCCCCCAGCGCACAAAGAGTCCCTTTTCCCCTAGTGTGTGTGTGTGTGCCATTTCGCGGTTGGCCGATAGAAAGGGAGGGCGATATAGCGGCCGCCGAATGGAGCACAAAAACAAAGGGTGCTCATAAATGAAAACAACAACAAGAGCGACAAGGAGACAGACCACGCGGTTAAGAAGCAAGGGGAGGGGGAGAGAGTAATGGGCTGGGCACTGACGTTTAAGAGCAATTAGGAGAAACACAGCTTGGCAAATTAATCAGCTTACCGAGCTTTTCCAACCACTTATTCTCGTATTTTATTTTCCAATTTTCGCCGTTTTGCGATATCCTTTCTGGCATAATTGGCATTTTGTTTGAATTCTTGCAAACATACTTATCTCTTACGCTCTCTTGTTACCCGTCTCCCTCTCACCTGCCGCCGGCCACCTCTCTGTTTTGGTACTTCCGCGAACAGCTGACAATATTACATCTCTTTCGCTCTCCAACATGCATGTAATACTCGAGGGTTTGCGTTCGGGATAAATTCCTGTATGAAAATTCCTTGTGTGTCTGCAAGATAACGCCCAAAGCTATACAGATTATTGTTCGATTTTTTTCCCTATTAACTGGTTAATTAAACGAGCTTTTGCTCTTAGCTTGGTCTCAGTTAATGAAGGCACCAAAGCCCGTGAGGATTAAAAACCCCCGACAACCTTAATCCGGTTTAAGGAAATGCAGTCAAGCATGCTGAAAGTAGTTAACGAAATTCGCTCCAGCTGTAAATGTCGCGTAAATACGGCTCTTGAAACTTGAAGGAAAAATTGAAAATTTTCACTAATTCAATTAAAATCGGATCAGCTTTACATATCAAAATTCGAGAACTCAAGAAAATCATTTTTAAACTGCGAAAACTGTCCGTTTTCCTTGTTTATCATGATTTATTTGGACTCAAATTTGTATTTAAAATAACAAATTAAAAAGAAAATACTTCTAGTGATGTTACGAACAATTTTCACCTTCAAGTGAATACATTTTTAAAGGTTTCCTGTTCGGATTTTAAAGGTATACATTGATATTGAATTATTAATTAATTGAATTATTTAGTGGCAAGCTTTTCAAATATTTTTTCAACATTTTTGTTCGACGACCCAATTTTTCATTTATTCACCACATGGTTTGCGTCTGTGCTCAACATTTTGCTTACGAAGAATGTACATTTGGCTGATGGGCGGGAAAATTAAACTGGTTAAAAAATGTCCAATATATCAATTTGTTAATGTAATATATTAAATATTATTATTATTTTTCATAATAATACAAACAGATACTCTTTTTAAATATCCGTAAAAAGAGTCGGTATATTTCTAATAAGATTTATAAAGAGAACATTCCATTCTTTAAAATTCACCTCGAACAAGTTCCATTTGAACACGTTTGAGTTGCACCGAACATGTTCGGCAACCGGTTCGGTCTGCGCTGAAAACCTATAAATACAAGTACATAGCGCCAGTCGGTTCAAAATTTTTTTCCAATTCCAAAAACCAAAAAAAACAGCTCGGAGCGCGTAATCGAATAATGACTTTGCGCTGTGCGAGGAATTCAAAAAGCACAATCTCATATTTTCGTAACGCTTAACGGCCAGGAAATCGCGACGCGTTCAGCCGTTCATGCCACAAGAGCAATCACAAAGTAACGGAAATCTCGCCGCCGTCGCCGCTGTGCTATCAGTTATTTGGCTGTGTGCGTACCGTAAATGCATTTAATTCAACAATTTAAATTCCTGCCCCACATGAGCACCCCGTATGCGTGCGGGTGAGCGAGTGTCCGTCTGATTGCGAATTGCTATTCCGAGTGCTCAAGTGTGTGTGTGTGTGCGTACGCAAATGCCGCCACCGAAAATAATTTGATCATTTCGAGAAAATCTCTCATCGGCTGTAACAACAAAAATAAAAGCAACGACGACCAAATAGAATAAAGCAAAAGCAAATCAACGCCCAAAAAAGCCAAAAACTGTTTTTCTAGTGGTTTATATTCGAAAGGCTAGAAAACTGCGCCAAAGTTTATTTTAGCTCCACAAGGGCAGGTGTTTTCGGGGTGTTCTATTCCGATTTTAAACCAAATATTGAAATTTAACTAAAAATCGGAAAACGCCCTCTCAATTTGGGGCTAAAATATTGAAAAAGGTTATCGGAAATAAGCCGATATTTCATTTGAAAATATAAAAATAACTGAAAACCGGTAATCGCAAGTCTGCTTTTCAGTTCTTTGTCCGTGTAAAAAGTGTGTATTTTTGTTTGGAAATCCCCAAAACGTCTGTAAATCCGTTGGTTTTCATATAACATGTGAAAGAAATAAATGTAAAGCTCCATTAAAAAAAATTTAATGCAAAATCTTGAATGGGAATGCACATTTTCCTGCTCCCGAAAACTCGTCCAAATAAAAACCAGTTCAATCTGTAATTCCCGTTAAAGGAAAAGAAAAAACAAACTGCTTCATCTAGTTTTCCCTTCGCGTGGCATAAGAACTGATGCTGTGTGTTTATCTTTCCGCTGCTAATAAACTTGGGGGGCAACTTAGATATTCTGATTCGGTTTCTTGTTGGCCTACTAAACACAAACTGGCTCACACGCACACAACACCGCCACCGGTCCATCACACCACTCGCACACACTCGCACTATGCCTCGTGCAGCGAAAGGCTTCTTAACAAATCCGTTGCTCATGTTTCTTTCTGGCCTTTTCTGGTTTTTTAGGTCTCCGAATCGTCGTGGTCAAAACGAAAGCGTAAGAAAACCAGCAACAGCAACTACACAAGCGACTAAAAAGACGCTCGAGTTCGTGGGTGACGTGTGAAAATCCAAAAAGCCACGGCAACAGGGTTAATTAAATTCATATAAACAATCGCCAAAAACAAAAACAAAGAAAACCTGAGAAAAGAAAATAGCGAACAAGAAAACGCAGAAGAAAAAAAGAGAAAAACAATAGCAGAAATGAGTGCCAACAGGAGGAGAGGCTTCACTGTCTTGGGTGCAACACCAGCGGCAATGGCAACGGCAACGGCAACGGTCACCGAGCAACTTTCTCTGCTGCCGCCTGGCAATGGTGACGAGGACGCATTGGAAATGCCACGGATATGTCGCTGCTGCTGCAAGCGGGACTTGGAGCTACTGGGGTTATTCGATGCCAGCCAACCGAGTCTGGTTGAGGCAACTTTAGCACCACCAAGCACAGGAACATCATCTGCATCAGCCACAGCAACAGGATCGATGGCCACATCAGCAGCAACATCAGAAACAGCATCAGCAACATCAGTACCACCACCACCACCAGCAGCAGTAGCAGCATCAACAGGAGCCCCAGAGGCACACAACTCAACTGCAGTCACAGTTAAAGCCACACCTCTCTCCAGCATCGTCCCGCCTCCAAAGAGCCGGTCTACACTTGCATCCACATCATCAGCAGCAGCAGCAGCGGCAGAAGCTGCTGCACCACGTGGCCGGAGCAGTGACAATCCCGTCGAATATGCCCTCAGCGGGGCCCACAGCAGCATGGACATTGTCCTCGAGGAGATGATCATTTGGATGTTGAATGTAAGTAGCTCACTCACTCTCTTACTATTATTCCGCCCATTCTATTCAGAGCCTTCATTCAGAGCCACAGAGATAACATAGGAATGTGCTGTACAACTTTTGGGCCACGTAGGGGTTTTGTTTAATTTTTAATGTGATTTATTTATCTGCAAGCACGCATGCAGTCAGAGAAAGACCATGTTGTGTATGTCCGTGTCTTATCTATAAATAGGAAATGTGCAAAGCTTCTAAGTTTTCTCTTAAAATAGGAAGTGACACAGAAGTGTGGCGAGCAAAGAGCATCGGAAGCTAATAATCATATAAATTCTAGACCAAAATGGGAGAGATTTATAATCAACCCTTTGATTTTCGAGTTGTATCTGTTTAGTTTATACGTTTTTCCAAGTGTATAGCCAACACACAACGGCTGCGTCCCTCATCCGACACACTATAATTGGAAAGGGAGGCACTAAGTTGTACTTTGATGAGGCTTTGTTTTCCCCCCTGTGCCTCTTTGGTGCCTGCTCTGCGGTCTCATGTTTGTCCTAATGCAGGCAAATAAATTAAATTGTCTGGACGTTTACCAGGAACAAGAAAGAAATAAAGCTTCATTTATAGCACCGCGCCAGCGAAAAGTTTTATCCGTTTCGCATTCATTTTGTTACATATCTGGGGAATAAATATATATTCATTTTCGGCAGGAACAAGTGTCCCTGCATTAATGGTCTGTAAATATTTATATTTGGGACAGTTAGATTTCATTATCTTATCGGCCACACGTTTCCGTAATATATATATTTTATTATTTCATCCGAATCATCATTCTTTGTTAGTGCGTTTCGTGACGATGCGTGGAGATAAGCGTTTTTTATTTCAGATTTGTTTATTTTGGCTCCGCCTCTCACTTTGATTGCTTCTGGTGTTTTTTTTCGTTTTTTGTTTTTTTTTGTGACCTTTTCGGTTAACGATCGCTTGTCCGAAATGTAAAAACGTCTCAATAAATGAAATGAAATTCTTTACCAAAAAAGGCTGGGCAGGTGGAGGGAAAGTACTGTGCATTCTGCATGTCATGAATGAGCACTCGTTTCTCTTTTCCCTCAACAAAAAAAAAAAAAAAGAAAGAAAGGAAATTTCGGGGGAATGATCTTCACTTCAAGATATTTTCGGTTCCATTCTTCTTAATTATTATTTGTTTCCCCTTATCTGGGATAAATCATGGCATTTGTTTTTATTTCTTATCAGGTCTTTATGAGCTTTAATCAAAAGGCCTTTTTTGTGTGTTTGCAACCCGTATTTATTAGATCCACAATGTGGTTACCAGCTCTTCTCACCATAAATAAATTGCAGAGCTAACCAAAAAGAAAAAAAAAAAATAATAAGAGCTCCCACTTTTAGGATGATGCCGAATCCCTATAGAGATAAATGTGGCCGGGTCTAATCCACGAACGAACGTAATAAATAAGGAATCAAATTGGGGAAACATCTGGCTAATAAAACTAATAACTAAGGGATTTTCGTGCTTCGATTTGGTGTCGTTTTTTGCCTCGATTTCCACATGAGTTAGGGTATCTGGAGTGTGTGTGCCAACCCCTTTTAGTTCAGTGATTTCCCTTTTTCTCAATTTTCCCCCAGCAAATATCGTTACCTATTTGCTATTCTTAACTTTATGCCATATTGCGTGCCCGCAGCTCTTGGCCAAGTTTGCATGTGTGCTCGATTCTCGGGCCCGTAAACACGGAGGCCACTTTGCGCTGGGCGCCCAGCCCCTACCCCAACCCCTACCCCTACCCTTCCTTTCACATCCAGACCTCTGCTGTTCGCGGGCTGAAATCTTGGCTTTATGGCCCAAGCATTAATTGCAGAGAGTGGTCTCGACGTCAACGTTACTTTCCGCCCAATTATACGGCACCCGCTACTTTAGTTTGCCCCATTGACGAACGTCAACCGTCGAGCGCAGAAAGGCACAGCACAAGTCTTGGGCACCGGCACCACCGGCTGGGCTGGCAGCAAGCACCACCATCATCAGAGCTCTTTCTTTCTCTGCTTTTGACATGGAAAACTGGTTTCTTCTTTCGAGTCAAGCGTGTTGGCGGCAGCTCTAGAGCTACCAGAGAAGGTGCTGGTGGTGGCCGCCGCTGCCGATTCTCAAGGTGTTGCATGAAAACTGCTTTGACCTTACGAGACTCCGTCTCGTGCTGAAATTGAAACTGAAACCCCAAACTCGGACCCCAGCGACGCTTTTGTTCATTATAAAATTTAACCCGCAATCATATGCATTATTCAGGCTATTATTCGTTATTGGTTTGGACTCGAAAAGCCTACGTTTAAACAAAAAAAAAAAAAAAATGATAAATGAGTTTAAAAAAATATATAAAACATCATTAGAATTTCAAAAGCCTCTCGTGAAGTGAACGAGAATGAACGTTAATTAGGTTATACAAAAAGCCGCTAAAGAAAACAAAATAAAGAAGGCAGAAAAAAAAACAGAAAGAACTTAACGATATGTTACGCTGGCACGCCACAGAAGTGGTTTTATTATCATCATGCCGTTAAATTGCTATCTTGATTTGTTTTTAATTGAATAGCCGCCACACAGCAGCCTCCCCACCGGTGAAGTTCTCAAGTGCAATAAGTGTTGAGTTGTATGTTAATTTTTGTGTGGCAGCTTCCGGGGGGAACACAGTTTACGATATCATCTGACTGACTGTTGCTTTTATTGAACTACATTGGGCTTTCGTTTTTGTGCGGGAAAACTTTCCTTTTGCAACAACAACAATAAAACAACAACAGATACAAAGTTCACTCCCGTTCGTTAGCTGGATTTTATTTACTTTTTTTTTCGCTGACTCTCTTAATCATCGATGTGTCGGAGTCACGGCCCGAGGCCAACAGTTAGCAAGCAACCAGTTGGATTAATTGTCGGACAAATCTCTCATTAGGCCGGTGGGCAATTAGCCCGGGGTTTACGACACCCATACAATAGATGGAAGTGTAATATGTATATTTTTAGCACCAACGTCAAGAGCAATCAAACTCGAAAACGAGAGCATTGAAAATGGAATTAACTTATCAGAGTCACCTGCCCCGAGATATGTATCTAGTTCCGACACGCGTTTGTCAACATTAACCTCGGCTTTATATTAAACTTTCAATAACGTGTAAATGCTGCTACGAAATTATTTCTCATTCAAAGCTAATTCCTCGCCTCTGTTTTACCTAGAAATGCCTCAAAACGTAAAGCCTCTTAAAATCCAGTTTAATGATGATTACTACTGGCCTACGACGCAAGCACTTGCTGATCGTCAGCCAGGTAATAACTTTGTTGCTACTTATTTACGTGTGGCGAGTCCGAGTCTCGGTTTAAAAATTCCCCGAAATCGGAGTTTGAACCAACCAAGCAGCTGAGTAAGAGAAGTGTGAAAGTATTTCTTTTTCTCGATCCCCCCAGCAAAGCTGCGAAAAAAGTGATCTCAAAGAGATTTGGGGAGCGGCGTCAGGCAAGATGAATTTGATTTTAGTCAGGGGGAAAGTTTATCATTGGTTTTATAACTAAAACGCTTTTGTATACGTTCACAGCTCTGGCTGATTCCGCTTCGAAGGGTGTCAAGCGTTTGTATTTCTCGCATTGCCCGTGTATGTAGTTCAAGTTTGAAATGCGGGGCATGCGATTAGCCTCGCGACTCCTTATCTACTTCTGTAAACACTTTGCCGACTTGACAACCATATAAATAAGCTGCCCCCCCCAATCTATGATGGAAAGGAAAAAACAAAACAAATACCAATTTGCAGTTAATTTTTAGTTTTTGAGGGTGTCTTTTTTTTTTGTATAGCTTTTTATGAGCAGCCAATTATGAAAGTTATTTATTTATGTTGCTAGCCTGTTGCTCCAGTTTTCTGCGATTTGGCAACAACGTTACACTTTTGCGACTCTCGAAGACTGCTAACGTATTAAATATGAATGCAAGCCGGCAACTAGCAGCAGCAACTGGCGTAATATGTCGCATAAATTAATGAGCCATCGCAATAAATAATACAAGCCAAGCCAAGCCAAGATGAAATCAAAACACCATTTAGTTGCATCAGTTTGATGTGACCTGACCCCTTTCGAAAGGCTATAAATGGACAACTGACAGGCAGACACTCGAGATAGTGGGCCATTAAATTAAAACCATGACGCCCAACAGTGATTATCAAGGGGTTCAGTAATTGAAGCCCCCACAAAATAATAATTATAATGATAAATAATAAATATCGTTTAGTACTTGTTGCTATTCGCTCTGTTTTCCCTGGACTTTCCCCCATAAAAAAATGAAAATATATATACATAATTGCTAGTCATTATTATGGTTATCTGGAATCAGTGAGCCCCCAATATAAAAGCGATCACTGTCAGTTGTGTTGTCAGCGGCTTATCACTGGGCATATTCCTCCGAATGTCTGCTGCCGGGTTGGTGCTCCCCAACCAGCAACCAAACAAATAAATCGGAGCTAATCAGGCCTAACAAAACTGGAACACTTTGTCAATGAACTTTCGGTATTTTGGATTTTTTTCTTCTTTTTTTTGGGTGCTAGTTTAATTAATCAAATAACAATGGAAATCACGTCCTGTGAAAACTCTCTAGCGAGGGTGGAGGACAAAAGAGTACAAACAAGGGTCTTATCCCGAGGGTTGTTTCGATTCAGCGATATGCCACCGCATCTATTGAAATTTGAACGGTTCAATTAGGTGGCAGGACGGTAAACAGAGGCGTGGTGCGGACAATTCGCACACTCGGAGCACACACAATGGGACGGGTAGTGGTGGTCGTCGGCCTTTCATAAAAATTTCCTAATGGATGGAGGGGTTTTCATATTTATAGTGCGCACGTTACTGCCACAGCCAGTAAGTGTGGGTGAGCGATGAGCTAGGTACGTGGCTTGTTTCACGGATTTTTCACTGCGAATTCTCCATGGTTCGGTCCCTTCCTTCCCCCCAAATCCCCTCCATATGGGTTTTCTCAGGTCTGTCAAAGGCACACACAAACCCCATATGAAACGAGACGGAATCGTAGCGTTCCGCTTGCAGTCGTGCATTATATGTATTTGCTTTAGAGACCGACCATTAAATGGTGTCCTCACCTCACCTCCGATGGAAATTCGATTTGTTTTCTTTGATAACAAAGTTTCTGGCATTGAAGCTGCCTAGGCCTAGGCCTATCCCTGGTTCTAAATTCAACATACAAACACCAGAGACTAACGAAAACGGCCGTGTGTCCGTCCCGTCCATAATCCCCACCCTGCTTTTTCGCTAATGCCTTCTGATCCCGCCTTTTGATTCTTCGCACAATATTATTTTGCAATTTCCCATTGTTATTGTTTTGGCTGTAGACGCTTAGCGGTGCCTCCTCCCCGTTAAAACATTTAGTTTATTAACCCATTTTCCACGGTATTATTGCCAAAGCAACATCTACCCCTTAAGTCTGGCGCCCGCCAGAAAGAGTTTTGTCATTGCGAGAGTCGAGAGTCGAAGTCGGAGTCGGAGTCGCGTTGAGTTAACTTGAGTTGAGTCGTTGGTTTGGATTTTTCTTTTCGAATTTTCGTAATTGTTGCCAAGTCATAAAATCCAGCCGTGTATTTTCTGTATTCGTTTCTTTTTACACAGGGAACAAAAAGGCAATTTGGAGAGATTTTAAAAAAGTATTTGAAACGAACAAAGCATAAAGGGTTAATTTTTTATGTATTATTTATTGGTGAGGCATAAAATATGAATAATAAAACAAGGTATCTTGATGAGCTGTACAGAGATTTATGTATTATTTAAACGATTTAAAATGCCATCATAATTTGAAATATAATTTCCTTATTTATGGTTTTTAAAGAATGCAAAAAAAATTTATATTTTATTGACTGCTAAATTCACTTTTTTAGTACTTTTCTTTCTTCAAGTAGCTTTCCCTTTCCCACGTAACTTTTTTACCAATTATCCGTATCGCTTTTTGGATTCCTTAATTATTTCCAACTGAACCATTTATGTCAATGGAATAATGTGTTGCACATTTTAATTAATAAACTTTATTACGAAGTACTGCTATTAGAATAAATTTACGTTCACTTCTGTACTTGCTAAATGAACTGTGAAATGTTTTCTGTGAACTGCAACTTTCAGCCGTGTCTTTCTGCCGCTGAATGAATTCGTTTCCCACGTGGTGGCCATGCCGTCGTCCCCTCCAGTCCGTCCAACCGTTCACTTACTCCGCTCACTGGCATTTTCAGTCCACTCTCTGTGTGTGAGTGTTATGTTGTGCTGGTCTCTGTACCGGATTGTGGCCGTTGCCATTGTTGGCCCATTGGCAGGGTTTTAGATCGCAGCGGGTCTCGGCTTGAACTGGCCCAGAAACCGCTAAGCTCTATGCTTGCCGGGCCGGCCTACGGCAATTTCCATACACTTCTGTTTCTGTTTCGGGTTGTTCCTCAGGAAATTGGGTTATAATTGAATTTCCTATTGATTTCGGCTTATTCTTGAGAGGTCATTGCATTGTTTCTCAAGTGACTTGAGTGCACTCGGGGATCAATTGTGTGACAAGTCAACTGTGAAAAGCATAACCAAAAAATTTTTTACTTCCCCTACTGAAACTGCAATGAGGAGGGATTATTTTAAGAGGGTTTCTTTTTATGATTCGCATACGCCGCCGGCAGCAAACAAAAATTCGAAATGTCCTCTTGATGGGAATGAACTTGGCAGGAAGTATTTGTGCGACTCGTATAATTTGTGTTCCTTTCAGATAATAATAAGCGGGCGCATCAGTTCCACTCGAGCGAAGCTCTTCTGCGCCATATGAGCGATGGCTGAAGGTTAACAAATACATATACATACATATTACTCGAAGCTGATTAAAGATATACTATCCCCCGAAAGTGTTAACGATGTTGCTCCAATTTTAAGGCAAGCCATTAACTGTGTTTTTGGTTTTGGGGGGCAGCTTACAACTCAATCAATCTGTTGCCAGGGCATTTATAATTCGGCACACCTTCGGGTTTAGCTAGCGGTTCCCCCTGATTTCGATACACTCGGCACAATGATGTTTTCGCGTATTTATTCGTGGCTGGCCCAGCCGGTTTGCTCGGCTACACGTTTACTTTGTTTGGTTTTTGGTTTGGAGTGTGTACGTAACTTTGAAATTACTGCGGTCGTTCGACTTACTGTGACTCTGGCTCTCTTGCTGTTGTTGTCTTTCGGTTGTCTGGCGGCTTTTTTGCATCTATTTGACTTTTACTTTTCATTTGCCACCACAAGAAGCACCAAGTTATTCGTGGTTCACCATATCCCTTGCCATGGTATCAGTGCTCTCATTTCCGCCTCTATATCTGGATTTTTCTTGGCCTGCAAGTGTGTGTGCGTGTGGGGTCCAGATTGAATATAGGAAAAAAAGAAAATTATTATCAGGGTAGTGGAAACATTTTTTAATAGCTATTTGTTTTCTTTCTTTTGTTGTGCTCTCGCTTCGGTAATTACTCTTGACTGCATTGCATTTATGATTCGCTGATCTCACCCAGTTAGTGGCTGCGAAAGTGAATTTGGGCTAATACTGTTGGGAATCTCACCGGCCTAATCTATTGTACATACGTACGTACCACCTACATCTCTGCGGACCGTAAACATCACTTCACTTTTTCTACTTCTTTCCGAGTCTTAATTAATTTGTTATGGACACGCATAAAAATCCGCAGGGACTGGGGCACCACTCCCCCGTCTGTACTGCGCTGTGGAGTGACCTCACCTCTAAACAGTTGGAGCCAAAAAGCGAGCGGCTATATGTGATAAAAGGCGGCTAATTACGTAACAAGCCAGTTAACACTATGGCGGATAATCGCGATTTCGAACCATTGGTTTTTTGGGCTAACTTTAATGCCAATTAAATTGGTCTATTAGGTTTAGTTGCTCTCATTTCTAACCATAGCTTTGGCTAACCATTTGGCAATATGTCTGGAAAATGTGGCAAGAAAATCTAAAACGATTTCAACCGGTACTGAAAATATGTGCCAAGTGGCCGAGCCATATACATTTTGTAAAGGAAATAAATGTTAAATATAAGTAGGAAAAAAAAACATGCTAATTACATTGCCTTGTCCCTGTTTAATTTAAAGAAAGTTTCGTAAAAGAAATACTGTATCTTTTTTTCTTGCCACAAAACTTTTCTAACCAGAAAAGGATAAAGTTCTGGGCAGCAGAAATGTGTACAATATTTTGCCAACTAAGTGCCTTTTCATATCTCTTCATATTCGCACTTGTGCAAACTATCTCTTAGATATCACATTTCTGGCGCGATATAAATGCTTATCCCACAGATTTTTCACATTTTCAAGCGCCTTGCTGTCTGTGTGTCTCCCGCTTGCAGAAATTATAAGCCACATTTTTATGAGTGCTGACGGGTAAGAGGGGGGGCCGGGCTGACACGATGGGGAACAGCGAGTTGGGAATCGAATTCTCTTTTCGGCGGGTAGTTCGTTTTTTATGCTAATCTGATTTAAGTTTCGTGTCAGTTAATGTAAGCCACACGAGTGAGTGTCGTCTGGCCTCCGGACTCCCCGAGTGACTCCCATTTGGTGCCCAACAAAGGCACGTAATTGTGCGGGGTTTATTTTTCTTTTTTCTTGCACTTCCACTGAAGCGGAAGCGTTTAGTATTTGAGTGTGTTTGCCCCGCATCCGCATCCACATCCACAATTCACATCCACATCCGAATCCGCATCCACACAACCACCAGATGGGCGGATCTCGGCATAAGTGATTTAGATGGGGTTTCAACATTCAAGTGGCTCGCATGGTTCGGTCCAACAATTGCCACACTTCGCATTGATTTTTGGAGTATGTGTCTGCCAGTGTGCTCTGGCCTGGCCTGGCCTGGCCTGGCCTGGCCTGGCCCTAAGTAATCTCTTTTTTGTGTGGCAGTACATTTCAATTGCTAATCGGAAAGTGGAAAACCAATAGTGACAATCACAATTAAATGGCCCTTAATGCTCAGGGTGCTCCTCGGGCCACTCACGTAGTTGCTACTATTCGAAGTTTAAATAATCCAATTTGGGGCGAAAGTCCAGTAAAGTTTGAGGAGAGTGATTACTTGGGCAGGGTCCAGTTTTTTTTTATATAAACTTTATGCGCATCATCTAATTCAGGGGTTGGTATCGGGCGGAGATCTCCCTTATAATTTCATAACAAATCGAATGGCGGAAATTTAGAAAGTTAACAAGAAATCGTGACTGCAATATTATATATTTATTAGTGACTGTCTACAAAGTTGAGAGTAGAAAATAAGGTGCACGTTGTATTAAAATAAAAAAGAGGAAATCATGGTGGATTAAGCTGCTAGTTTTTTGGTTAGTTAAAGTTAAAGTTAGTTGGTTCAGTTAGATGGAATCTGATTTGGAAAGTAAAACCATAGACTGCAAAATAAATGATAAAATATATTTAAACTTGGTTGTTATACATATTAAACAAGAATTTCAATGAAAAGCTGCGTTAATTTGGCATAAAAAATGAACTTAAAGAAGATTAATTACTTTTAGCCAGCGAGTGTAACTTTTTTTTTGCCAGAGTTCTTTTGGTCTTCCTTCCGCCAGATAGGGATCGAGTCAACAAAGTTAAATTAGACCAAGCACAGACTATGACGAACAGCAGGAGAGATCCTTGTCGCAAATGTGATAAGTAAATTGCACCATGCCGCAATTAGAGTGGCTCAAACCACACATTAAAACTGGAACAGAGTGGACGGAGGCGGTGGAAAGCACTCATGGGCCAGGCTTGGCTGACTTTGTGATTTAATAAACCAAACATCAGTGGCAAAGACAGAGTTCCGCTTTGGTAAGCCACGCTCTAAAGTCATTTTCGGCCTGCGTTTCGGCTTTATAACTCTATTAGCGCGCCAAGCGGGACTTCCTGCTCTATGTGCTAACCATAAATCCGAACGGCAGCCTCTTTTGGGCATTTTACTGCGCTTTCGGGGCGGGCCAAGACGGCTCACTGATGGATATCTCTGTTTGCATACACGCTTCTATGGCTTTCACGCGGCAAAAAAAAAAAAAAAACTTCACTAAAACAACAGCAGTTGTTTTGTTTAACGATCGGCCAGGCCAGGAGAAAAGGAAAAACAGATACGTGCCACTGCTGCGGTTCAGAAGAGAAAGTAATATTCAGTTTTGGGAGAATTTTTTGGGTAATGATTTTTTATGAAAACAATGGCCACAAGAAGTTTCTTTCTCTCTCGCATTTTCCCCCCTCCCTTCACGGCTTGAGAAAAGTCGGAGGTTTATTGAACTCGGAACTGGTCAAACCGCCTGAAAGCCCAGTCACCGATCAGCCAACTGTCTTTTAACGGTCAAAACTTGTGAATCAATATGAAAAGAAGGCAGACGTTGAGGATGGCGATGACAACAGCGTGAAGATCGCGACCCACGAAGCCGGTGAAGAACACACTTCGAACAAGCCTATAGAGTCAAGAGTCGAACTCATTTCCATTATGCTAATGACACCGCCGTTGCTGTGGATTCCACTGCGTCATCATTTCGATTAATTCCAAGACATACCCCCTTCTCACACCCAAAAAATAAAAAATAAAACTTGTGCGCTAAGGTCAATGGCGACTCATTTGGCACATTCCAAGTTTAAGAACCAGAAAAACCGCCCAGTGATTGCTTTTCTTGGAAGTGTTAAAGAGAAGGGAAGAGTGTTTATCTGCCTTGACAACGTTATTTCAAGGATTTTTTCTTCCCCCTTTCCCCTTCAACATTTTGAGAATTTCAAATATGGAAATTAAAAATACAATTAAGACACATTCAGCGTATTCTTGGCTCTCTAATCTACTGGAAATTAGAACAAAGACATGCTAATTTCAAAATCAAACCAAAAGTATTTCGAAACATTTAACTCGGCTGACGGTTTTCCATGGGGGAAAACCCATTAAAAAACACGAGAAGCTGTGATGTAAAAACATTTAACGACGTCATGCTTACATTTGCCCTCCGTCCTGTGTGTGTGTGGGCGTGTCCCCGAAATATTGTTTGCTTGGGATTTTTCTCAGTTCCTTTTCTCTTTGTAGATTTCAGAAAGATATAAATTTTCGACTGAAAAAACACCTCTCTCTTTCTT
This sequence comes from Drosophila mayri, assembly GCA_008042485.1. Classification (NCBI taxonomy): domain Eukaryota; kingdom Metazoa; phylum Arthropoda; class Insecta; order Diptera; family Drosophilidae; genus Drosophila; species Drosophila mayri. The sequence continues at coordinate 425,728 of VNJN01009931.1, read as the reverse complement.
TAAAAATAGTTACTCATTTTTAAATTTCATAGAGAAATCCTAGGGGAAGAGATGATGTACAAGTGCTTAATCATGATTGTAGCACATTCTTAGCACAATTGGTTGGGGGTTAGGGTGATGGCCACCATTGCCCTATGTCAATGTTGGTCTTTAGCACGTTTCAACTGATTTTAACACTTGCCTAATGAGCAGAAGGTGAAGACCTGCTGAGAAATGCAAATTTAAGTCGCCCAAAACAATCAGTTCAACGAACACTTAACGAGTTAATTGTTAGTTTTTTATTGTGCGAAATTTTGCAGCTTTGCCCAATTAGCATGAGTCATTATTTGTTAAATGGTGCAGAAGCGCTATTTTAACGGGCCATTCCTAATTGAGGGAAAAAATGCGACCTGCTAATGAGGGCTAACGCCCAACAGTGCAGTTCTAGCCTGCATTTATTTTTCTTTTTTTTTCTTGCCAAAGAGCCCTATGGCTATGTCAACCCAACGCCGCCTCTCACCTAACGTAAGCGATTATTATAAAGGCAGAGTTTATATTTTATGAATAGCAACTTGAAGTGCATTCAGGCAGCAAAGCAAAACCCATTCTGAATATGAGTTTTCCCCAGGCGGTGAAAGTCAGGCCACTGTCTCTCTTTCTCTTTTTCATTCTCATTTTGGCTTTAACTCTTAACTCTTTGTGCGCAAATGTATTTAGACCTTAAACTTAGGCGTCTAATTTGAATTTATATGGCACATAAACCCCTTTGAAATTTTAATGAAACTTTAAATAATAAGCTTACCTAACCGAGAGTGACACACGACGACGGATGCCTTTCCACCATCTACGATTCTTATTTAAATAACTTTCGGTCGACCATTATCTCATTTGGCTTTTGGCCGAAACAAAAACTTTTCCACAATCAAATTAAATTGCTTTCGACGCGTCGAAAGAATGCCGAAAACGAAACAGCGCCAGTAGTCGAGATTTACTCGGTTGGGTTTGTGTAATTTATTATACATTTTATAGTATCTTACACTCGAATACACTTGATTTTCCGCAGCTTAGTTTAGTTGCCGTGCCACAGCTAGCAGCTCCCTTTCCCTGGTCTCTGCAGACCCGAGCTCATAGTTGCAAATCCCGCTGTCAGTTAAGGGGGGAGGGCGTTGGAGTCTGTTGGAAAATGTTAAGCCCCTAGAAAGCGACACAAATTGTAGGTGGCATGCCGCAAATCTCCACCCACATTATCCTATCCTGCTACTTTGCAATTTTCCCGTATCACTTTTACAGAAATTTTCAACATTATGTATTATGTGCTGTGTGTTTTGTGTTGTGTGTGCCATGCCGCGTGCTGTTGTGCGGACTTTTGTTTGTCTCTTAGCTCTTTGTTTGTTTATTTGACTAATTAATTCGGGCGCCCGGCCAATTGTACATTAAAATTAAAATTAGGAAAAAAGTGCTCACTTCCAAATGAGCACCAGGGGAAAACAGGCAAAAGTCTTAAAGTATAAATAAATAATCAAAAGTGATATACGCGTCTCGAGAGATATAATTAGGTTTAGCAAAACACACACACAAATATTTGAGAAATTCAGACCAGAAAGGTTGCAGAAAGATATCATAGACCTTGTCTATATAATTTTCTTTATATTTATTTTCGTTTTAACTATAACAATACCACTATTTTTTATGCATTTTAAGGTATTTCACTGCAAGTTGTTTACAGTTTCTTCTATTTTCAATTTAATTTAAAGTGTGACTTGTAATTAAATATTTAAATTACATTTTAATTGTGGTTTTCGTTCAATCAATTTAGCTAATAACAGTCTCTGGGGGCTGTAGGGTGGGTGCTGCCTAATAATAACCCATTTGCTAGACATTGTTCAATCCCCAGACAAGTTTTATCATTCAAGTTTTATGGCAAAGTGAAGTCTGATGGAAGAAGTTTTGCCACTTCTGGAAACAATTGTAGTTTCTAGCCTTCCTCCCTTGTCTTTTGACAAGTACTTTTGTGTGTTTTACCAAGCCGACTATAACAGAGAAGTCTGCAAGTCTCTTGATAAGATATATACCATACATATATTTGTGTACATATGTCGGGAAATAAGCCACGCTTTGGGGCATATTCCTTGTTTATTTATAAACCAAACTCTCTGTTTAATTATGCACTCCCTTTTGCCACTTTGATTTGATGGATTTGCGGCTTTAAGCTGAAAATAGATACTTTCAACAGATGGAACATGAAACATATTTAATAAAATCTGTGGTACTTTTGTTATATTTTTTGCTGGCTGACCCATATACATATGGCATCCCTTTATGCGGCAGCTGACTCAACAAAAAGCACTTAACAACTGTGACCACCTAGGAACAATATGCTGCTCGGCATTCCCAAGTACGAATTCAGCGTTAAACTGCTATAAAACAAAGCCTATTGTCAGCGAAATGAGTACTGATGAGGCTCCTTGGGTGGAGACAGGAACATACACATGTGTTCTGTTCGAAGAAGCCAGCTTGTCTTCGGACTAGATCCCAGTGCGTCGCATCTTGATTTATGAGGATTAAACGCAGCCGTCTAAGTCCTTGTGTCAGCCAGAAGTAAGCAAGAAATCAGTTATCTAAGCTTATTTTTTCTCCAAATTGATTGCCAATCTAAGCTTGGCTTAGCTTCAGTCTACGGCTACAGTCTACAGCTTCTTCCCTCATTGACCCTGTTATGGGTGTATATAGAACTCTTCAGTTGCTCCTTGTTCACCCCAATTTTATGCAAATTAAGTGCCGTGTCAATCACAAGTGGAGGTTATCAAATAATGCTTGCAACACTCTGAAATTCTAGTAGCTCAAGAGCGCAATAAAAGGCAATAAAATGTGCTTCACACCCGGCAGAGAGCACCTTTCCACCTTTTCAAGTGACAGCAGCAGGGACAGGGGCAGGATTATTCAGAGGATGAGCTGAAGTGGGCACACATAAAAGCATAAACCGCCATGATGTGTGACAAAGCCGAATGCTTATTATTTTCGCTGTTTGTTCGCTGCCCGGGTTAATCAAGTAGGTAAACAAACAAGGCCAGAACAACCAGCTGGTCGCAATAACACCGGCATTAACATCCGCATCTCGGTAATCAGTAATCAGCCAGAGGAGAGATGGCACCAACTCTCTGGACCACAGAGGAAGAGAGAGCAAGCGGGCGAGTAATCAACCCTCGGGCAAGAGTCAGGGACACTTAACGCCTTTTGATTGTTTAATTTCTCAAATTGTTTTATGGATTTATCCCCCGGTCGGTTGGTCGGTCGTCTGTTACGGACACACGCCAATGAAAAATTAATGCAGAGGGTGGCCAAAGGGGACGACTAGAGTCGGCCAGGTCTGCGGGGTCTGCTGCTGGGTCTGGCCGGCAGGACAACATCAAAAGCGTAGGGCTTCATTTTTCACCGCTTCTGACATTTAGCAGCCACCGAAACAAGGACGTCGACGGCAGCCAGAAACAATCAGCCAACCAAAGAGCAGCAGCGGCAGCAACCCAACCTGACAGCCGCCCAAACAAAGGGGATCTGCGGGGACCCGGCCGGGACTCCAGCGGTTACGGGACGACTCTGCTCTCTACTGTGGATGCTCCTGCGTGCTAATCCCCCACTGACAGACACCACCGCAGCCACCGGTGGACCAACGTACCAGGAGCACCAGTAGCACCAGTGGCTTCCCCTGTGCGCATATTCCAATCAAATTAAGTAGAAAGGTTTGCGCCGGCGGCCAAACCGGAGCTTCCTCTCAGTATTTGTTAATATTTCGGGTGATTTGAAGCCCGGCCGGCATACTGCACGCACGCGAATCGGATCGGAAAAGCATTAAAATTAGAACTAAGACCCAAGAAAATCGGATTCTACAAAGTGCACCAGAACTAGGCAAACGAGATCATTTATAAATAAACTAACAGGCAAGATCGACGACGAGGTTGTTGCCAAGTAATTGACAAATAACTTGGCATTTAAATAAATTAACAAAAGAGCAGAGAGAGAGAAGAATTTATGACGAAAATGTGAATGCAAAAACAATGAAAGAAAAGTGTGTATGGTAGGAAAAGCCTAGAAAAGAGGAAGTGATATTTATATATATATTTCTTTTCAAGATCTGCCTATTTGCGGCCTTCCACCAAGAAGGCCAAGTGAATGGGAATATAAAAAGCAATCTTAAATTATAAACAAAATCCTCAAAATGTAAAGACGTAATAAGAATATAATTAATTTCGATCAGGCGGACTGACCTCTGACAACGTAAAAACAAAGAAAATTAAAACGCAAAATAAACCTATAAACAAAAATAGTAATAAAAAAAATATTAAAATACCAAAGAAAAAATAAGAATAAAGCTTGAAATACAATTCAGAAAAAATTGCTTACTCCTCCAGATGTTTATGTAAAGAAAATATTTTCCACGCTTGTCAATAAAAAACTTCCTACATTTCATAATTTTTTTGCAAGCAAATAAGTCTTAAAAAGTCGTGAAAAATTCAAGTCAGCACTTAGCATACAAAGTTTAAAACGAAATAATAAAAAAATGACTAAAATGAGCTGACATATGAGAGACAGGCAACAAAAAATACAATAAATATCAAAAAGTAAACAATCAAACAATCAAAGAGATCATATTCAACTGCCACAAAGTTGAAGAAGCGTAAAAAAAATAATAAAGACATCAACAAAACGCAGGGGACAGGCAAGCAGGCTTTTCGCGAATTGCGCAAGGAAAACAACGTGTAAAGAAAATATTGTTCTGTGGCGTCAACTCCCCCATATATAAATATATATATATTGATAACAAAACAATGAATAAACCCCAAATGGAATGTGCCAGCTTCCGTTGAGTAAAACCATTCAGAAAGCCAGAGACACAAGCGAAAAGTAAACCAAAGCAAAGGAACAATTTTATGATTGACCTTTGCCTGAGGCAATATCTGGGCAGCTCCGTACTTCGCCTCATATGAATTGCTGATCTCTCTCCCCCAATCTCTCCTCGGAGGAAGTGTCGCAATTCAGACAGATGGAGGCCCGGGGCTTTGAGAAATTAGATAAGCCAGCTCCAAGTTTTTAGGAATTTCAGGGAAATGCGGGGGATTAGAGTAATGAAATTGTACGGAGAAAAACCCAGGAACTCGCGGTGATAATAATCTTGAAAGTTTTCAATCTGCAGCTGGTACCAAATCTTGGGTTTTTATTATTCATGTAAATTGACCCAGCATTTATTATGGATGGGGCCTTGTGTAATCGCTATATAATGGAAGAACTTGACCGGGTAATGAAAATGCGGCACGAGTATGTATGTTTTGTTTATTCATTTGAACTTCTTCCACTGTCGTACGGTGATTACAATTCCCTGAATTGAATAAATTTTTGTGCCTATATACATATATAATCGTACGTCTAGATTTAACGTTTTGTTCGTTGACAGAATTTCAACCATAAATCCAATATATGAATTGATTCGTTCTCATTTTAGTTCAGGGTCGATTGTATGCATATATGTATGATGGATGCATTTTAACAATTCAACTAGCTTTATGGCAGCAGACAGCAGCACCACCACCAGACACGTCATATTGTATGTCTGTTCGTTTTTTTGTTTTTTTGCCTTTTCTTTTCGTGCTCAATTTCGATTTTCACTTTTAAATAGATCACTTGGGTTTCCATTGTTTCTTTTATTTTTTATTCGAAGGCGGCCTAATCGATATATGCCGGTCACTTTTTGGGTTTGTTTCCATCGTGTACACTTACTTACCTCCCATTACCCAGGCACCCGAGCCGGAATCCCGTTGGTGGTTTGTTTCGCATGTCCCCTCCTCGCTTGCTCGCTCGATTTTCCCCCACTTTTGCGGCTTTTGTTGCTCCGCCTATTAGCACATATAACTACAGATATATGTATATATATTGAGTGTGTGTGAAAGAGAGAATTTCGCACTCGGCATCCTTTCATTTTATTTATATATATATTTATATTTTTTTTGTTGCTGCTGCTGCTGCCCAGGGGTATATTGTGTTTGGGTAAAAAGAGAGAATGAGTTTCCGGGCCTACAAATTAAATATACATTGTATCCCGAAGCGGCAATCGCTTCAATTCATAGAAAAACTTTATGATAAAGGAACTATATTAGGTTTCTTGCTGGCACCCCCGCAAATCACTGTAAATGCATTAGTTTTTAGATTAAAGAGGCGACCGACCCCACATAGTTTGAGTAAAATATCAAATTTCAAATCGATAGAAGAACTAATAAGTAAGCCTGGGGAAAAATGAGATTTCAGCTGTCAAGGCAGGCGGAAAGGAAAGCATGCCATTAGAAAGCTAAGCCGGCAAAAGCTGCTCACAAAAACCAAGGGTGTTTTATGGTCGTGACACTCGACATTAGCCCTATTACATGTTGTTTTTTAGTTACAGCACAGTGTCCGCTGCAATTAAGGAAAATTGTGTAAAAAGCCAACAAGTTCCACAAGTGGGTTGTTGGTTCGTTGTTAGCTGGTGCTGCTGCCGGTGCTGCCGCTGCTGGGATTAAGTGCGAAAAGGCAACACTTCCCACCCCGGGATGCTGGGAGTCTCTGTTGGTCCCGGTTGGCTGGCAAAATGCTAACCATTTACAGACCACTTCCCCTCGACGCTTTTGTTATTGCTGTTTTTGCTGCTGCTGCTGCTGCTGTTGTTTATTTTTGCGCCTCTTCACCAGCGCGCGCCCTTTGTCATGTTGGAGGGGACTCTTGTCTATGGGGCGTATGATTTATTAAGTATCCGTCCTGTCTGACTCGCCGCCATGGTCTCCTTTGCTCTAAACACACACACACCAGCTTTGATTACAAATGTTTGCCGTCTGTTGTCTGTTGCGGCTTTTTATGGCTACATTAGAGTCGTAAGCTGTTGCAGATGAAGTGCCACCCCAGTTTTATCCACCCATTTAGCCCGAGCAGCCTTCTGGCTTGTGCCACTCGCCTTGTGCCTTACGCCCTGCGCCTTGTGCCTCGTGTTCATCCCAAAACCCCCATTGCATAGTAGTGGCATCTCGCGCGTCCCCACACGCGACAGCGGCGGCGGGTCTCATCTCTTAATTAGTTAAACATTGAGTGGCTTCTGCCGGAGTTGTTTCTTGGGCGGAAATTTCGGGTTGTTGACTTTTATTCCGATTTTAATTTGCCTTATAACACCGCCTTGCGAGGGTGGTTCCAGCACGAATTATCATCAAAAATGTAAATTTATGTTTTGGGTCCGAGCGATTTATCATCTCACTCGCACCAATTTTCCCCACTGCTATCCCGTTAGCTTCGGCTTTATTTATGACTCCGGCTTTCTTGCAGCACAGTTTACAGTTATTAAATATATTTTTTTTCTGCTGGCTTTTCTGCTGCCGGAATGGGAGGCCACTGGCCCCCCTCTGCAGTGGCAGCAGTGCAGCAATCCGGATGTTGCAAACCATATCGAATCGCTTTTGCATTTCTTTTTCGATGGCGCCATATGTGCTACACTTTCAGCAGATAATGCCGGCCGTTGGATTTATTTTTTTTTTTTTTGTTGTTGTTGTCATCCAATGCCGGGCGCTGCTGAACCGTATTAAGCATAAATCCGGAGTTTATTGAGGGATTTAAGGGGATTTAAAGCAAAGTATTTTGTTTGTGTAATCTCATTGTAACTTTAGGAATGTCAGAACCAACAGATACAAAGTGCGCGCAATCAGCAATTAATTTGTGATATAACTGAAATGGAACCTATTTACAAATCCCCCTAGAATCACTTTAATGGCATTGACACTTGATGCCCCGGAGATAGATTTTCTTAAATGCTTTCGAAATCAAATCAGAGTGAATCAAAAAACTATTTTCCTTGGAATCAAATTATATCCATAATAGCGAGAGTGGATGGATTACAAGGGTATTTGCGGATTCGTTACGCAACCAAAGGCGGCCCCAGCTATCCAGCCTTTATTTTCTTTTAATGATTTTTTCCTGCTGTTGTTTTAATTTATATTTCTTATGGCAGTTCGCTGGCTAGCTGGCTTGCCCGTAATCGCTTGCACATTGAGTGCGAATTAAGGCAATTTCTTTGGTGGCGTGTTTGATGTTTTCTTTCCACAATTTGCTTTTGTTTAAGCCAAGTGAAACTAGGAAGAGAAAGGGCCCAGCAGTTCCTGCGATTGTCTGGTGCCAAAACCACCCAAAACCATTGGCGAGAGAGGGAAACGAATATAAAATTAACAACACGGCCCAGTTCGCGACCAAAGGCCACGACAAATCGAACCTCGGGGCATTGGTTTGCAATGGATTGGAATGATTATTGCTTTCTGGCTCCGGCTCTATGGGATAATTGTGATTATCTTGAAAACTAATCTTTCAATTGTGTTGGCTTTCTGGGTTATTTGTCCAATTTAGATTGCTGCAATTTCGTAAGACAAATAAGAACAGCGGTTCCGACTAGGCAAGCTAGTTAGAATTTTATGAGTGTGCCAGCATTTATCTTGCCCTTTGACTTTGTCAACTCAAGTTGATTAATTTTTGATGTATCACAATACAATTACTGGACTGTGTTGCCTTGGGTTATACAGTTATGGCATACAATGGCTAAACTGCCAATCAATGGCAGTTTGTTGAAATTTCACAATTTAATTCGCGTAAATATGCGATAATGCCTGCCTTTGATTGTTATTTATCAACCTGATCCACCCATGGCATGGGATGAGCTCCCTCCTTAAGGTATTTGCTTTCTCCCTCGATTATTTCAACAGAGATCGCACGAACAATTAAATAAGCTATTATATTGCATTTATTATTATTTGTGTCATGCTCGTTTTATTGCGTTTGTCATTCAACGACGGCACTTTAGTCAATACATATATATATATATATATATATTTTTTTTTCCCCCCTCAAGTTGTTTATAATATTTTTTGTGAGCCTTTTAGCCTAGCCGGCTAATTGAAATGTGTTGCGTTCCGTTTCTCGTGTAAATGTGATGCTAATTAAAATGTTTTATGATTATTCATCAATTACACGCAGATATGTCAAAAGCAACAAAATTTATTACATATCTGAAAAAATTTGACAAGCCTGTTTTTTTGGGGGGTTTCAGCTTTGCTTATTTTATTGTTTCCTTATTTTCTTACAGATTTCAATGGTTTTATTGGTCACAAGAAAACAACTTCGCAATGTAAACATATCTTTAAATGTACAAATCTGAAAGTTGCCATGATTATTTAAATTGTTTACTTTTTTCTGTCCCTTTTTTTTATGTCTTCATGTCTGAAAGTATTTCAAGTGTAAACAAACATCAAAAATCGTTTAGCATCTGCCTGTAAATAAATATCCGAATTCCATATTGCCTTTAAAGGCTAACAAGCCTGTGCTTCTGAGGGTTTTTTCTTTAATTGTTGACTGTTGGCGGACAATTTTTGAGATCTTAATTTGGTGATAATCATCGCTTAAAGTAACTGAAGTGTGTTTATCTGAACCCAAATCGTTTAGCATCTTTACGATCGTAAGATTGGTTATTAAGCGTTATAAGGTGTGATTATTATTTACTTTATGGTCAACCATTTTTAAAATCGTGATAATCAAATTATACTTACAAATAAATTTTAAATCTTTGACTATTTTTCTCTCTGTTATTTATGAACTGGAAAGTTTTCCGCTTTGTTCATCAGGCTAAGCGCTAGGTGATCCTATTCTTGTCTTTATTAGATGCAAGTTTATTTATTTATTTATTTATTTGTAGTGTATTCAACCCATTTGCATCTATTTTCATGCGCTTCAGTGCCGAATGCCGTTCAAATGAATATATATATATGTAGATTTATATGCGACCGTTTGCTCACATCTCTGAAGACACAACCGGACGGGACCGGGACACCACATTTACTTCAATTGTCATTTACACTTGACGGAGGTCCGTTGTGACTGTCAGTTCATTTCGCTTTTTTTTATTTGTCGTATTCCTTCTCATTTTTCTGCCGTTTGTGTTGAGGTTTCGGTTTTGGTTTTTGGTTTTCTTATTTTTTCGGAATTTTTTGCTGGTCTCTTGGCCAACTCTCAGCTCCTCTGCCATCGGTTATGCATTGTCGGTGGCTTTAGCATTCGAAATTGTTCAAATTTCCGTCTCTCTTTCGTCGAGAGCTGCATAAATTTCCGCCGGTCTCTTGTCCGTACGGGTTTTATGTCATCTTCTGAACTGTATGGACATTACCATAAGCTGAGCGAATCTTGAACCAAATCACGTTCTCTCTAACTTTTTGTGTTTACAGTCATTTTTATATATTTTTTGTGTTTGTTTAATGGTTGCTTTTAATATTTGTTGTTATAAGTTATAAGCCTTTGCCTTACTTTTTCGTCAGCTTTCCTTTCACCTAATGTGGCTGACCTTTTTGTTTATGATTTTTGAAAGATCTTGAACCTATTAATCGATTTTTTGCCCTCTATTTTATTTCTATATTTTGTAGAAAGTAATTGTGCCTTTTAATGGATTATTTATGAAGCAAAAAAGTTAGACACTTGACGGACATATTGCGTTAATTTCTTCATTTCCTGCTAAGCTGTAAATATTATATAAAAAAAATCACTTAAAAATCACGCCATTTGTTGTTTGTTTATTTAAACAGCGCTAAAAACTAAGCCAATTATTGTGTTCAATTAAACTCTAGTCCGAAATTCATAATTTTTGCAATAGTTACATCAGTTTTTTGATCTTGAATTGTGCAACAAAATGTAGCCTCTAAGTCGGTTTACGCCTTAATTGAAATAGTCTTCTCTATAGAAATATTTTTGATTTTTATTCACCAGTTGTTGCCCTCATGTTGGCATTGTGATTTGTTGGCTGTCTGTCTGTGTATCTACCGGCTTGCCTCCTTTAATGAAACCGCTCAATTGGAAAACAAAAGGCAAATTACTTGCTCCAAATCCCAATAGAAAACGAAGGTGCTCGTGGCGTTGGAATTGTTGCCACTCGAATGCTCCGATCGGCAGCCCAGCGCACACCACCTGTGCAGATTGAAGATTGGAGATTGGAGCTTTCGACCCGACCAGCGACCACCAGCTGCCCATAAACCATAAACCGAACCATTGCTCATTAATAACTCGGCCTGGCTTTGGCTTTGGCTTTCCATTCAAAGCGAGCGGCGGTTTTTGCCTCACCCATATTGCTGTTTTTGTTTTCCTCTCTTAGCATTTTCAATGTCAATTAATTAATTCATAATTTGGTCAGCCACGAGCAAAGGAAAGTAAAGATATACACAGGAAATCGATTCGACCGCAGAAATTGACAGCTTCGATTGTGTTTTTAAATTTTATTAGCCAATTCACCTTTCAGGTGTCCAAAAATTGAAAGGCCAATATTTTTAGCAGCGAATTTGCATGCATATCTGGTCGCTAAGCTAATGTCACATATATACACTATAAAACCTGTGATGTTTGTGGGTAATGGTTCCATAAATAGAAGAAGATTTAATAAAACAAACAATATGTTGAAAATCATAACTCATGGTCTTATAATGAAACAGTACCCTTGATATTTTAATGTATTTCTTTATATAATAAATTAGAAAACATGTTTGGGAAAGTTATTTCGTATTTAAAATGCTCTCTAAAAGCTTTCAAAATTAACTTTAAATTGCTAATATTACGGAATTTCATCAACGAAATATGTATTAATTTAATTTGTATATTTAATTTCCAGATAAATCGCGACGATGGTCTACCGCAGGAGATCTGCCGCCAGTGCATGGCTCAGTTTCTGATGGTGGCCAAGTTTCGGCGGAAGTGCGTACGTATGCAACAGCGTCTACAGGACTTTGCTCAGGATATATCCGACCGCCAGGCGGCCAGGCAAGCCAAGCGTCAACAAAAGCAAGCTGAAAAAGACGAGGAACAGCCAACGCCTCAACCGGAACGAAAACGCCGTATGGTATCTGAATCGGACAGAGAAGCAGTCGCTGCTGCGGACACACCTATAGAAGATCGCACAGAATCACAGGATCTGCCGCCTCCCAAGACTCGACGCCTTCAGCTCCGCCTGCGCAAATATCGCGCCCTTTCCATCGGCTGTGAGATGGATCATCGCACTACCTTTGATGCCAGCAGCATGCCCTGGAAGACGAAGGCAGCCCGCAAGCAGATCTCCGAGACATGGACGTCGCCCTGTCTCACCACGCCAAATACTAGCTCCGATCAGGATACCAAAAGCTGCAGCAGCTCTGAGCGGATGAGCGACCTGTCCGTAGGTCCCTGTTGTGGCTTCGAGAGCGACAGTAATCCCTCCTCCACATCCACACAATCCACGGTTGCCGATGGATTGAAGTTTCCCAAGTGTTTGACGGGCTATCAGATCACACCGAGGCGCGGACGGCGCGTGAGAAATTCTCCAATCTATAATCCAAGCAAGAGGCAGAAGCGATCGTTGGTCAAGAAGGAGAAGGAAGTGAAACTGGAAAACAAAGCAGTGGCCGAAGAGAACACAAAGTCTGATCAATTGGAAGTTGTCCAGCCGGAGTCGATAAAGGAAAGCTGTGCCCCATCATGCGATGAGGCCATCGACAGCACTTCAGATGTGCCAAAAGAGCCAAGTGACCAGCTCCCACTGGAGAACAGTGAAGTTAATTCAAATGCTGGCGATAAGATTGCCCTGGAGAAGGAGTCAACGGACACGTCAATTGCTTCAAACGGTTTGACAGAAGAAGAATTTTTGATGGAGGAAGCAGTCAACCCAAAGGAAGTCTCAAATGGCCCAGAGAATGCAGCTTCCGATGAAGGCAAACTAGCGCCAGCGGAAGCAGAAGAAGTCACCAATATTATGAGCGAACAGGCTACCGACCAAAAAGACACAGAAATAGTTAACAAAATAGAAGAATCACCCTTAAAGAGTTCACCGGAAATTATGGAATTATCCAGTGAAGGCAGTTCAACAGGCAGTTTGACTAAGGAAACTTCATGCGAACCCCTTTTGAGTGGATTGCAGTCGCCAAACGATCCCCTGCAATCGGAGGAGCTGACCTCGTCCACGGAGCCCAATGAGGACCAACCGGAAACTGTTGACCAGCCGGAGATTATTGTGAGCATACCCCTGGAGGTGCTTGATGAGAATCTGCAGCGTCGCCTGGTCGTCGATCAGGATATCGAGAAGAAGTCTACGGACCGCGTCGCCTCGACGCCCAAGGAGTTTCAGTCCGTCCAGCCCGACGATGTGAACAACAATGCTAACGATGAAAATTTTTGCCAGAGTGCTACAGTAGATAGCTTCAATTCTACTGTGGCACTCCTAAGTAATGAAATTGAAGCCAAACCAGGAGGAGGAGGTGGTGCCACAGGTCCAATTGCAGAAGAAAGCCCCAGGGCGGAAGAATCCCCGCCAGATGAATCGGAGACGGATGAGGAGGTACCAGTGCCGCGGTCTGGACCCACGCCTATGGATTTTATGGCCGAGTTCACCAAACACTGTGAGAACGGCATCGAGCAGCTGAAGGCAACCACACCCGCCCCGTCGCCCACACCTTCAGAGCTGACACTGCCGCTAAACGATCTGGAGGCAAAGCAGCAGCTGGAGGTGGAGATGAATGATGTTGAGACCACGTTGAATGGCATCCTTAACGAGATGCAGGACCAGCACATGTACACACCGAACTGTGCACACATCGATGAGTTTCTAACGCCCGCCGATTATGCTCCGCTGACTGAACAGGAGCCCTCAGTCTCGTCGCCGCCCAATCCCTTCGAAGAGAGCCCAGTAGCCCAACCGGAAACGAAGCAACCCGTTGGCAACGAGGATTTGTTTGACCACAGGAACTTTAGCAACGAACTGATAGGCTTCCAGAACGATATTCCCTGCTTTGAGAATATTGAATCCTCTCCGGAATCGGGTCAGCAGAGTTTGCATTTGGAGCTGACGCAATTCCTGAGTGATCTGCAGCCATCGCAGGAGGAAAAGCCCAGCGTAGAGGCACAGACTAATCCGCAAGCTGTAGTTCACGTGCAGTCCCCGAATACGTCAGAAACTATGTCCCAAAGAAATCCTACCGAACAGCTTGAGGTACAAATTCAACCACAAATCGAACCTCAAATGCAGCACGAAATTCTGACAGTGCAGCCTCCAGAGGAGCAACCGCAAAGCCACTCGCATATAGAACATCAGATCGTGGCGGTTGAAAATCAAATTCAATTGCATAATCAATCTCAGTCATCGAACGCGCACCAAATGCTGCAGACGCAGACGCAGACACGCATCCAAAACCAAGTGCAGCCAGCGGTACAGATGATGCAGCAGATTCCGCCCCAAGGATACTCCCAGCTGCAACTACAATCCTCCCAGGTGATCCCGCATGTCCAGTCGCGGGACACGACGACGACAGTCACCTACGAGCAGATCTATCAGCAGCACATCGTCCAGCAAACGGTCCAGCAGTCCTCCAATAAGGTGCAGCTCATCTCGCTGCCCTCGTGTGGAGGGGAAACTAGGCAATGGCAGCCACAGCACCAGCACCAGCAGCAAGTGCAATGGTCATCGGTCGGCGGACTGGAGTCCATCAAGAATTCACCCATTGAGACCACTTACTACATCAGTTCCAGCGATCTGTATCCACAGCAGGCAACGGAGACGTATACCATGCTCCAACCAGCGGCCGTGGAGTCCAATGAGAACTATATGCTAGAACAGACGCATCAGCAGAACCACCAGCACCAGCAAATAAATCAGCACCAGCAGCAAGAACAGCAACAGCAGCAGCAACATCAACAGCAACAGCAGCAACCGATCATGATTGTGATACAGCCGGAGATGCAGCAGCCGGTGGCGTCGGCCAGCAATCCGCAGCAAGCACCACTGCACCGCTATGGAGCTCCCATCAGCAACGAACTCCATCGCCTGCAGTACACCAAGCGGTTACAGCACCGGCAACACCAGCAGCCACAGCACCAGCAACATCAGCAGCAACAACATCAACATCAACAACACCTCCCTGTGCAGAGCCATCCTGTTATAGGAATGCCTGGAGCTACGTCGATTTCAACCAAAGTACACCCCATACCCGCCACAACGCCGACTGGTCGTCCGTTAACCCTCAAGTGCCGCTTCTGCCAGAATGGGCCGAGGTTCTCCAACAGCCTGGAGTACAGCCGTCACATCATTGAACTGCATCCCGCCATAGCTCCGTTCAACTGTCCGCACTGCCCGCTGGCGTTTGCCGGCAGGAGCAAGCGGTCGCAGCACATCCTCAGCAACCATGTGGTCCAGCAGTACCAGTGCGGCCAGTGCTCACAGGTGTTTCCCGCACAAAAAGCTTTGGACCTGCACATCCAGCGCTTCCACATGCCCCTGAAAACTGTTGGCAGCGTCCAGGTGGAGGATGTCAAGCTGCAGATCACAAACGAAGGACAGCAGAGGCGACCGCAATTGCCATATCAACCAAGACCATATCAACCGCGACAGCAACGTCAACCGCAACGAACCCCGCATCATCGTCCGCAACAAGAGCAGCCGCAGCAGAAGCTGCCAGTAATGCAGCCATCACAGTCGCCGCATCCGTCAAGTGAGCTTGGTTATGCTTTCACCTCAAAGATTAAATTTTAAAACGAAATCTTTGCCCCAGCAGCAATGGATGTCCAGGCGAACACAACAACGGCGCGAAAGATTCTCTGCTGTCCCGACTGCGAGGATTGTGAGTATAATGAAAACCCAATTAGTTTTGATAAGATTTTGCACCTCAGCTAAGCGATTTATGATTCCAAACTAACATTATTTTCCCTTTTCAGGCACTACAGGCCACAGGCATACAAACAGTGCAGGATTCGAGGAACTCCCCTCGCTGAAGTCACCTCCAACGGTGCTCACCCCTCCCTCGACGATCGTTTCTGCTCCATCGCCACAGCCCATGATGATCTCGCAGCACATAACGCTGCCTTCGCCCGAACAATCCGAGCCAGATTCCACAACCACATTACGGCAGTACCGTAAGCGAGGCGTCATTGTGGGACCCCAAGGACCGCTGCATTTGGCCACGCCAGCGGCATCACCTTCGCCATCATCATCGCCCTCCTCCTCCACCTTCGACCATGTACCACCAGCGTCACCAGCTACGCCCGCTTCGCCGGCACCGCCTCAGTCGCCGGCCCCGCCATCCTCCGTGGCGGTTAACGAGCTGCGGACTAACCATCAATGCCTCTACTGCGAAGAGCGTTTTACCAACGAGATTGCCCTTAAGAAGCATCACCAATTGGCTCACGGATCCCAGACCACGATGCCATTCGTGTGCACCATCTGCAAGCGAGGCTATCGCATGCGAACTGCTCTGCACCGGCACATGGAGTCCCACGATGTGGAGGGCAGGCCGTATGAGTGCAACATTTGCCACGTGCGATTCCCGCGTCCCTCGCAACTGACGCTGCACAAGATTACAGTGCACCTGCTATCCAAACCGCACACCTGCGACGAGTGCGGCAAGCAATTCGGTACGGAGAGCGCATTGAAGACCCACGTTAAATTTCACGGTGGTAAGTTTTTGCTCATGGTGAACGCACACTAGGATGCAGTGGCCTGCTACTAAAGGGTTCAAGGGCTCCAGCCGCCTTATAGCTCTCCCTACTTACTCCACTAACTACTTAATACCGCCATTCACATATACTTATTCCTAGTATTTTCGTTGTAGCTCTCGTTATAAGCTTCTTACTAATCCCCTCCATTGTTGTCGTTATTATTGTTTCATTGTTGCTATTGACAGTTTATTCCGTCGAGGTATCGATTTGTGTTGCCAAAAGGTAATGCTCACATCCTAAACGACGCAAAAGTCCTTGTTTCAAGGGGCTCTTAAAGCAGCAAAAAAAAAAAACTCAATGAATCGAACTCTTGCTTGGCATAAAATAACACAGCTTTGAACTTCATGTATGTTTTTTATAAATATTAGCTAACAAAAACATTATTAATACATAATGCCACCGGTTTTTCAGATCCTTATATTTATACCATTTGACAGAGCTTGTTTAAAACGCTCCCAATGCGACCTAAAAAACCCAAACTTAATTTGAATTATTTTTGCTCTACGCTCAACCGATTACCGGTTTTCTGCTTGGCCGGCTTATCAGTTGACTCCACACAGTTTATATTTTTAAAAACTGTGCACAAACGTTTGTAAACGCACATAGAAATTATATACATTCGAAAGCCTTCCCTGAAGTTAAGCTAAATACTGATATAGAAAAGAACGTTTATTGAATAAAAACCATATATATTTCACCCTTTTTATCCAGTTTTCATTAATTTTAAAGCTCTTGTGCCATAATTTTGCGACAATTTTGCTTCGCTAAATATCTTTTTTAAAGGTCTGTAAAGCTGTAGAATTTAAAAAGCTTTCACTGCCTTAAACTAAGGCTGATTCGGTTTTGGATATCAAATTATTCTCAGTAGCTGCATTTCATATGCAAGACCGCTTAGAAACATCGGTTAAGCAAATGTTGCGGGCTCTGACAATTTATAAGGGTGCTCTGGATAATATCCATAGCTTCGCTTTGAGATTAAGGTGCAAAAAAATCCCACATCGTACGTTAGAGGTTTTAAGTGATTAACAATTAGCCTGACACTGTTATTAATCCGATGACCTAAGTACTTATTCACATTCCATTCCAGTAGGTGCGTTACCTAACTAAAGACAAGTTCCCTGGAAATCGTATGAAATACTCTTGTTGCTTTTGTATTGCTTTTTGTTGGTTCCCTCATGAAAATACCTCCCAATGTGTGACCTTTATCTTTTAGATTTCCAAACCTCCCATTCAATGTTACATTCTTAGTCTGCGTTTGTGAAATTCGAAAATATAACCAAATTTATCCGCTTGTCGATAGAAATATGTATGTGTTATGTCGGCTTCAAGTTCACTTTTGTGTGGATTCCCAATTGCTGAAACAACAACGCTTCTCTCCCAAAATATGCAGATACAGATGGCCAATGCCAATTGTTTTTTCCAGGAATTGGTTACCAGTGCGACGGATGCGATCGGTCATTCGAATATCTCAAGGAATTGCGCAGACATCGTCGTACCCACAAAGAGCTGTTTTACAAATGTGAATTCTGTCCACGGTCGTTTCTCCACTTTAAGATATTTCGCGGTAAAGTCTCCAGGCTAAAATGGGTGATGCTAATATTGTTGAATTTCATTTAAAATATTTTAATACGCATTAAAAATCTAAAATATATACATTTTGTCACAAAAATAATAATAATAGTTAATGAAATTCAACAATTTTGGTAGCACTGTTTTCCAAATTGGATATTATATATGTAGGAAGATGTATATACAATAGGTCTTGACAGATATTGTGGCTGAATTTGTTTATGCATGGCCTAGGCTGACATTCACTTAATATCCATCTATATAACCATTTTACTTACCTAAACATGTCATTAATATATTTTTCTTATATTCCCTTTAGCACACATGAACTCCCATTTGCCACTGGGAGTGTTTCTCAACGAGGAGACCATAGTAAAGACCGTCAGCAACAACAACAATAACAACAACAACACCATACCTAGTAGTGATAAGCTAGAAAATCCATCAACACCCATCGAGGAGCCAGCCCCCATGAGCAGCAATTGCGTGTACAACGTCCAAAGCCCAGATGAATACCCCAATTCAGTTGAGAGCAGTGCTGTCACCAGTGTGCCTCTGGAAACGATTGCTCCGACCCCATAACAAACGCTACCAACGATGACCTATCATTTGGTCTGCAACACTTTATTGGTTGCAAATCAACGACCGTCAACAACCTTGCCAATTAGAGCGATGACGCCTTCCCACACAATTGTCATTTTTAATGGCAGACAGCTTCCATTCATTCTTCTTCCCATCGGAGCCAACCAAGCCCAGCATCTCTCGAACGAGAGGAACCAGCAGACTGCATCGAATGCAATGCGATATTGCACTTAACAATTTAGCGACTAAGCCACAAGTACACTCCCTCAGACTAACAGAACTTAAGGCTAAACGTGTATTTAGTCCATAAGCTAGATAGAATTTAGGCGTTCATGCAATGAAACCAACAACAACAAACCAACCAATGGAAACAAATGAGCAACAAGTTAACTTTAGGCTAAAAGAAAACATATTTACATACACATTGTGTGACTACCGTTCCCAGTTGGACTTATTTAGTTTTAAAATGAACACGAGCAAGAAATGAAAAAATGAACAAATAAGTTCGTTAGCAACTAAGACAACCTAGCATTAAAAAAAGTACCAACAGCACTTTAACGTTTAGTTGTTAACAGTTTTGGTACAGACCCTCAAACATAACCACACTGAGACTTGAAAGTCAGCTCTCAAAACAATTTTAGTTCCATTTTTAATATATAAACGTAATTTCTCTTTATTTATAATCTATATGTAATAAACAATTTATGCTCTTAGTAGTGCTGCGATCCAACGATAATAACAAAGATGTTCGCTCCCTCGGTTCCTTAGTAGCTCTAAAACATTTATTTTATATATATATATCGGTGGTCGACCCTAATCATAGTACCAGTCCAGGAAGAGCAGGGAGAACGACATGACCAGCAGGAAGAAAAGGGACCACACACGGAGACCTGCATTCCGTTGAGTGGCCTGGCGGATCTGCTCATTGGCATCCTTAACGTTCTCGGTGGTGCCGACGACGGCACTGACAATCCGCTCAATGTTGTGCTGCTGCTTAGCGACCTACAAGGAAGAGAAGATTTTTAAATGTGTTCTAAATGGAATAATAACTATAATTGTGTACTTTCTAAACTGGTCTATTATCTTATATTCTATGCATATATACATATATTATATATTGGTGTATTTGTCGAATTTGGACTATCTCAATTAAAACCTACTAATCAGGACTTAAAGCCAGAACAATAACTCTCTACTTACTCCCTCTTAAAACATGGTTAAACTAGCCGAATCTCTATTCATGGAATTTTTTGTGACGAGATAGATAGCTATATAGCAACTAAGCTTACTGAAATATGGATTTGAACAATACAATAATACAACAATAACCCCTTAGTTTGGGACAATTTAAATAGTCTTTGCATTATATTGGTGGTCGGGGAATGCTGATATTTATGTGGATCTGCTTACCTTCTCGGTGAAGATGTCGTGCAGCTGGGCAATGTCCACAACGGTCTTTTCTATCTGATCCACCTCCTCGGAGACGCCTTGCAGGAAGTTGTAAATGTGCACGTTCTCTTCCTCGAACAGTTGCATATCCTCTGCGCTGAGGGGATCCTCGTCTTCGGCTTCTTGCTGGTGCGCTGACTTCTGCAACTCCTCGTCCAATGCCACCTTCGCAGAGGAATCGGAGCTCATGGCGCCTCTATTGGGTCTGCTGCGCTTACGCTGTCTAGGTTTGTGCTGGCTAACCTCGGGAGTCCACTTCTTCTCCTGCCCATAGTGGTGGTCCTGCACTCCATCCTCCTCCTCATCATCGTCCCATTCGTCCCAGCCGTCGTTATTCCAGTCGTTGTCGGCGGACTCCTCCGCTTCTCCGTTTGTCGTGGGCGACAATAGCCCCCCGTTGGCTGCATCGTCGTCATTGCTACTCTGCTGGCGCCTACCGAGCTTGCCACTGTTGCTGCCCGCCGGCCGCACTGGTATCTTCTTCTTGTCCGCCGCCAGCTTGAGCAGTCTGTAGGTCTCCAGCTCATGCTGCACTCGGTACTTCTTCTGGTCCAGATAAATTTGTTCCACGCTGTGTAGATAGCTGACCAGCAGGTCCAGCACGGCGTCGATGTGCTGGCGCTCTTGCGGCCTTCGCTTCGCCGCCTTCCAGTCGCTGCGCATCTTGGCCAAGTGCTGCGTGTAATAGGTAACGAATTTCTCCGATTCGCGGTCGATCACGTCCCGCTGGGCGTCGGTCATGTGGGTGGCGCTCTTCAGGTGCTGCCCGATCTTCATGTAGGCGGTTCGGTTCTCGATCAGCACATTCCGCAGGGAGGTAATCTTGCTGCAGACCTCCTTGGCGTTCTTGGCGAAGTCATCCTTCGGAAGCGATGTCGCTTTGGAGGGCGCGGCTGGCACCGGGGCAGTCGGCTTGCCGGCTGTTTTCCGTTGCAGGCGGACAGTCATTACACTGGCCTTGAAGGTCTGGGTGATGTCCATATTTCTAAATTTATTATTAAACTATTTAACTTTTAAATCCACATCATCGGTTCGGTCCAGAGACTGAAATAGGGATGCAAAAACATCGATGTCACTATCGATAGTACCGAAGTTTTTAAAAAGTCGATACACCTATCTCTGGCAACACTTCATCAGCTAACCCGTGATATCGGTTACTTTTCCGTGTTGGCTAAGGGAATAAATATGGCGGCCTTTTTCAAATAAAGTACAAATAAACCATTTTAATGACTAGGGTTTTATTGAAAATATACAATATGCATACATGGGTCAGCCTATCTAATATATGCAATTAAATTCCATTTCTTACTATTTACTATATTTCTGTATATATTTTCATTCATTTTATATTGTTTTTTGTTTTTTTTGTATACTTTTTACATAAAAATGCACTTTGGTCGCATGGAAAAAGAAACGTTTGCACACAACTAATAGCACTTAAATTATAAAAACTTAATGGTAATTTTCCTACGCAGTTTTTTCTTTACGAAAACCAAGCACAAAAGTCAGACAATTTAGTTACATAATACATAATAACAATATTAAACATTAGTTCACAGCAGTGTGCACGCTGGCTTGGGCGAGGATTTTGGTTTCCGGTCCACGGCGCGGACGGCTTCCTCGAAGACCTGCTGCAGGTTCTGTTTCTTCTTCGCCGAGCATTCCACCAGATTGGAGGCGTGGATCTCCTTGCGTAGTCGCTTGCCCTCCTAAAAAAGGCATCAGAGAGAAATTAGTAACTGGATGATAGACATTAAATTAAATATTATGCCTCACCTGCGTGGTCACAAACTTCTCCGAATTGGGAATCCTTAAGTCCAGCTTGGTGCCCACCAGCACCACGGGCACATTGTTGGAGAAGTGACGGATCTCTGGCCACCACTTGCTCTTGATGTTATCAAACGAGGTGCGACTGCTGATCGAATAGCACAACAGGAAACAGTTGGTCTGCGGAAAAACACACAAAATCGATTAGAATATTAATAAAATGTTCAACTAACTGCTGTACTCACATTTGGATAGCTCAAAGGCCGCAGTCTTTCGTAGTCCTCCTGCCCGGCGGTGTCCCAGAGGGTCAGATTAAAGTCGCGATCGTCGACGGATATGTTGCAGGCATGATTGTCGAACACTGTGGGTATATACTCCTCGGGGAACTCGTTCTGGGTGTAGGTTATCAGCATGCAAGTCTTGCCAACCATGCCGTCGCCCACAATGGTTATTTTCAGCGGGCGCGGGCTCCGCGACATGTTCGTCGTCGTCATTCCCGATTAGGTCTTTGTTGTGAAACTGCAAAGAGGGCAGAACGCAGAATAAAGGCGTCAATTTGGCTGCTGGCTTGACAGTTTCAGTTCCGCGAGAGATTGTGTTGCGCCATTTGGCGGCAGATGTTGCAGCTCTGTGTTTATCTTGCCGCACCCACACTTTCATCCTGTGGCTGTGGTAACCGGAAATCTCCGGACCAACCCCCTATTCATGCCGTACATATTGTAAAATCAGCAAATAATATATTTAATTTTGTTCACCGTAAACCAGAAGTCGGAACGTCAAATAAAACACTCCTTTTATTGCATATAATATAGGAATGCGGCTTGGGTAAATAGTAAGTCTTCACGGAAGCGTTGCTAAAAGAATTTTCAAAATTCACGTTCCAGAAATCGAACTTAATCGGGGGGAAATTTCTAATTACACCCTTGAGTACTTAAAAAACATCAAAACAGTTTCTTAGTCATAAATATCCTTCATAATATTTCAATAAAAATAACTACAATAATGCAGAAATCATTCAGATCCGGAAATAATAAAGAAATTGGAAAATATTTAAAATTAAACCTTCCCAGTTTCATTAGCAAACCAATTCCAAAGAGCAAACTATGCCCCAGAGGGTTAACAGACTTCAGTTTGGACCTGTTGATAATGATAGACCCCATATCACACTTGAACTTCAAAAAAGGGTTTAATCTAATCAACAAATACAACAAAAAAGGCCAATAAAATAAAATACTCGAGGCAATTTTAGCTTTTACGAGGCCAACTGTGGACTGAATTCAGCGAAGAGCTTCATCAGGCTCAATTGATTCTGCGAAATCTCTAATGGAAATAAATGTGCTTTTATGGCTGTTCGCTCGCTTATATAACAATTAAATAAAACCTGGCTAAAACTAATAGACTTTCACCAGCCCAATGACAAAAAAAAAGCCAAAACACAACCGCATTCGTTTCATAAATTTTTCTTTTTAATTAAAACTGGTTTCGTCGGTTGGTTTCCAGTTGACCCAAAACATAAACTAGATTTCCCTGCCAGCCTCCGCCAAAACGCCAAACAACGAAATCCAAAATCAAAAGACTTTTGCCCGATCAACATAAAGGTATCAAACCGTTAGTTCAGTTTGTGACTGAGACTGGGGATTCTGGGGCTCTCCTCCGCTTACGCAGAAAACTCATACGAATTCCAGGAATCGTAAGCTGTCTTGTGGTTATGACTCATCCGCTGGCACTTGCTGGAATCTCGCAGAGGCACATTCGTAGTTGATTTAATTACAAATCCGAGTCGTGGAGGCTTCTATTATTAAAAGACCTAGACCACATTTATGTGCGGCGGTGACTCATCCGCATAGAAGGGTT
Source organism: Drosophila mayri (assembly GCA_008042485.1). Lineage (NCBI taxonomy): Eukaryota > Metazoa > Arthropoda > Insecta > Diptera > Drosophilidae > Drosophila > Drosophila mayri. Next base: position 401,992 of record VNJN01009931.1, on the reverse strand, counting down.
TTGGGGCCAGCCCACACATTATTAACATTAATATTAACTGCATCTCCGATGGCTCAGAAATAAGGAAAATAAAAAAGGAAAATCCAAACCGGTTTCATTGTGACATTCATCAGCGATTTACCGGTTGAGGGGAAAGAGTTTTTGTAAACTTTGGCGTTGAAAAGACACAATAATTCGCTTTTTAAAACATTTATCAGTTTTGTTTACTGATTACAAAATTAAAAAATTTGATTACAGAAGAAGGGCAGAGTTGCAAAGGTGGAAAGGTTCCTAAAACTCTGACATTTCGAAACTAATAGAGAAAATATTATTTTCTAAATATAGTTTGCCAACTTGACATCCAATCTCGAATACATTTCCATATGGGGCTTGGGGTGGCATGCGTGAGTAATTATCATAAAACGCTTTATTGGCACGCGATCTACAGATGTTGAACTTTGACTGCGATGCTTCGGTCAGCACAATTAAGTTTAATCATTAAAGCAAGAGGGTCTTTCCTAGGGGTTAAGTGCTACTCGCTTTTCTTTCTATATTTTCCGTTATATATTTGGACCGATTCCGCACTAGAGCCATAAAATTCCATTATGGATTAAAGGAAAATATAATCACAGAACACGTTTTTGCATAAATTAGTTCTCAATTTTGATAGAATGACGTTACCATTCACTTGGATTCGGATGAGTTCGTGCCTGAAAAGTGGCAAAAATAGCAACGAATTCATTGTTGTTGGCCAAATTAGTAAACACACCGAAGCTCAACAATCGGTGGCTATTAGGTAGCCACCAAAAATACCAAAAACAACAAACTTGGCCGGGAGAGTAGAAACAAAACTAAATAAACAGCAAAAATTTGCCTTTTGTTTTGGCCTCTTTGGACGCATTTTAAATTATTATAAACAAACAGCACTCGGGGGTTCTGTTTTAGTGACTACGGAAAGGTGCAAATAATTAAGTCTCAATGCTGCCGAATTTGTGGCTATTTATACAAACAGCTGATTAACCAATAGGGGGAGGACTAAGCTAGGTGAATGAGTGAAAAAATTCCGCTATGTAAACTTTTGTCGATTGAAAAACAGGTGTGAGAGAATACCTGAAAAGTTTTCCAGCCAAGGCGGCTGGTGTTCTATCCCAGAGAGGACCCAAGCAGCGGAAGCTGATTATCTCGAAACAGAAATGGTACCAAGCTCTTCTCTTTTGTAATTAATACTCGTAATAAATTATTTAAACATAATTGCTGTCGCCCTTAATGCACTCTCGCTCGCTCCCTGGTGAAACATGAATATATGAAGTGCAGCCAGCACAGAAGTCCGTGAACATTTTCCGGCTCTTTGTTATCTCTCTGCTGCTTCGGCTGGCGATTGGCCTCTTGTAAACTTTTCATATCAAGTTACGTACTTGTTGTTCTCGGAACACTTGCCACATTTCACACTCTCCCCCCTCCGCGCTCTTTAGTTGCCTTTTCTTTTCCAAAAGATTTCCCAAGATTCCGAAAGGTCTGAAGCTTTTATTGGACTATTGAACGAGACACTGCTGCAGATGTGATTGATGTGCAATTCTTGTGGGGTTTATTCCAGTTCAGCCTTTGTGCGGCGACTTATCAGCTCGAACTTTTAATAAATGGATGCATCACATCTCAGCTCAAGTCCTCCCATATTGAGTCCACAAATAAGTGGTTTCACAACGCGTAATTTAGTAGCAATTATGATTTATACTCGGGCCACTCATGGGAATAATCAGAATTCAGAAACGATTTAAAATAGGATTCTCGTAACATAAAAACACAGCGGCCGAGCAGACTCATTTTTGATTGACGTCAGTGGAGATTAAGCCACATTTCTCTGGAGTCCAAGATAAAAAACAACACCCAGCAATGAGAAATGCTTCGTCAAACACGGGTTCTCCATTGCATAAGTCGAACCTTCATCAGAGAAATTAGCATTCATTAAAATCTCTAACGAGTGGTTCCGAAGTGCCGCCAGGACCCATAAAACTAATCTAACACATAGCTAAATTTCTATATAATTTCTATATGGTATGGAGAGAGATTTGAACCCAGAGCTCTTCCTCTTTTCGCGAAAAAATAAAAATATTATACGAATTTCGAGCTTGTGTGTGTTTACTTTTTATGGCTTCTCGCATGGGTTTTCGTATTTAATAAACTGATTAGATAAGATAGATGTAGGTGAGCATGTGGGGCGTACATAGGGAATTGGACTTGGAAGAGCGACGAGGGAGCGATAAGAGGAACCATGGCGAAACCTGTGCTTTTTTTACCTGGTCAGAAAATAATAGCGAATCCAGAATCACACGGATCGGGGCAGATTGCAAGGGCACGCGCTCCCAATTAGTTAAATTAATTGAGGTTAATGCGGAATATATACATATATTTATTGGGCCATAGGTCGCAATGAATTGATTGCTGAAATAATGATGATTGGGGTCTGAGTTTTGGTTTTTGGGGGGGATTGGAATGGGAATCTTCACGTACTCGGTTTCCTGTGATGGCCTTTAAATGGCCGTGTGTAACCATACATATAATTGTTTGTCAACTAAAAATGGTAACGGACCCATTAAGGTGCCATAAGCCCAGTCGAGAATCGAGAATATAGTCGATTGAGCGATCTCCCAGAGAGCAGGAGAATGTGAGAGAATAGCCATGGGGATCGTAAGCTGTTTGGCATTCCAGAGCTGGGACCGAGAGAGAGAGAGACAGCGGTGACGTGAGCGCCATATAAAGTGACTCAGGTGATAAACGAATACCTTTCTGGCCCAAAGAGTTCACACTGGCTGGCTGGCCCCCTCCCCGACCGACCGACTGATCTATGCTAACAGTGTTTACACCAAATATACCCATGCTTTTAGCCACTAAATTCACTCAAGCACACAAGGTCATTCCACAGCCAATTCGGCAGTTCAATAAGTCGGCTGCATTCGGGCAGCCGAAGTGGCGTATACTTGTTAACTTTGCACAGGCACGTACTTATAGATACGACGAACGGCTCGTACTTGTGCTCCTACTCCTACTCCTACTACAGCCGTAGTATCCGCACTTTTTTGTGTTAGTTGCAGTATTGAATCGAGCGACACGTCTGGAAATATGACGTGCGAATTGATCGCAGAGAGCTGGAGATTACACGTATTCCGGAGCCCGGGCTACAGAGGTGGCGATATCGAATATATATATATACCGGATGGACGAACGGGCCACAACCGATCGCTGGCGATGTCGTCGAACAACTGAGTTCGTCCGCTACAGTTCGTGTATCTGACGGATACCCAAAGAGCGCTCGAAGAGAGGGAGCGACTCGGTTGCTATTCTTTCACGCTGCGCCTCTCTGGTCCCCCTTATCAGCTGGTCCGTCTCCCGATAAGGAGTCCCTCCTTCGAGAATGGCAAGTGTCGAGAGAAGGCATAAGGGGATTAAAAGATTTTCCCGAGATTGGCTCACATTTATCGCAGTTTCTGCTCTTAACTCAAACAAAGCGAATTAAGATATGTAAAAATAACTCAAAAATAGAGATTGGCATTTACAATCTGTGAGCAGAAAGATTAACTTAAACAAATTCAAAGAAAAAATATAAGTTAAAGATGTTAGCAGCAAATATTTCATAATATCAATTAAGGGAGCCTATTAAATTCAGCTTATAAACTGTTCTTGTATAAAAACCATTTTTTAATATCTTAATTTCAATCTGGAAAGCCGTTCTTTATTTTCTTTTATTAGGTTAACAAAGCAGCATTTTACCTTAAATATTTCAACAAATAAAACATGATTATTGTTACAATTTAATTAATTTTAAAGTTTAAAGTCTAGAGCACTGAAAGATTTTGTACGCTAATAAATAAGCTCCTAAATAAAATAACTACCAATTGGCTGCAAATCCAAATCCACCCGCGTAATCTCCATTGTGCCTCCGGACTCTACGCATAAATGACATTAGCCATTAATCCGGCATTCGCCAGTGCGTGCTGCCCGAAAACCGAGGCGTTGTAACGGTAATTAGAGCTAAGACCCCTTTTAGGGGCAGGTCCAAAAACGGCCACGGACAAGTAAGTGAGTGAGTTCTCAATTAACCCACCACGTTGATGGAGCATTACATTAATTAAAATTACACTAGGCACTGGCTGGCGCTCTTTAAAAGGAATAAAGGTCAAGTGATAAAGGCTGCGGCGACATCCACACGAAAAACCAAAGGGAAGAGCCGAAAAATTATTATTAATAAAATATGAGTGTGTGCACCAGCAGTGCCAATTAGGGACAGATACTTATGTCTCGGCACATGAGCAACATGTGTGTCCCTGTCTGCGTTTATCCCAACTGGAAGAGGGAATCTCCAGCACTTTGTGAGGGGCGAGGAGGAGGGAGAAGTAAGTGCCCCTGAAATGGTAGCAGGTGCGGTCGCAGGAGCACTCGAAAAACAATTCAATCTGGCTGGGAAAATCGTCCAACTCTCAAGGTCGAAGGGTGCTTCCATGTAGCACTGTGGCTCCTTCCCTCCGGTAAAGAATCAAATTCGCCCAGGGGAAAGGGCGATCAAGAATAGCACAGAGGCAGCAGGCGACAAAAGATAATATTGCATTGCGTTTCCATTTCCCGTTTCCGGTCGGGTTTTGCCTGCCAGCTGAGCTGAGTACGGATCGTCCGGATCGGATCGAAGCGAAGGGGGCGGGAGTGCATGGGTGCTATTTCTGAACAGCACTCATATATTATATCTTATCTGGTGTACGGCGTCTGCAGCGGCGAATCATGAGGGTGAGGGCGAGCTGGAGTGACAAAAACAAATATTACGAGCTCCAATAACAATAACGTGCCAAGCTAGAACTGTTCTCAAATCAAATGTTTTATTAAAAGTAACTGCTGTTGTGAGGAAAGTAATTATTTACTGTTAATATATGATTGTAAATAGTTGTAGTACTTTTAAAAAATGCCAGAATATGCGAAAATTAGACTTAAGTATTGGTATTCAAATTACAATACAGTTTTCGCTAATTTTAATTATTATTATATTTGAAAAGAAAGAAATTTTTTAGCGTTTGTCACCGATTAGCATTAGCTTTAAATAAAGCGTATATAAATTATTATTAATTGAGGGATTACATTTATAAATTAAACACTAGAAAACCTTTTGAATTATGTTGATGGGCTAAAGTCTCTGCAAGTAATATTTACTTTTATTTTATAAAGAACTTAAGCTTTATACAGAATATTTTGGGACAGACGTTTGACCGTAATTATTAAATTTTTGGCGAAAATCATGACAGGAGAAGATCTGCTAGATCTTTTCAAAATTGCCGCTCGGCACTGCTTGGAACTGGGAATCTTATCGATATAGCATCGACGTTATGCTCGAAATCATCGATACATTGCTGTTTGGACAGACCTGCGACAACCCTAGCTGCAATTTGTGTATAAAAAACAACTAAAATGCCTGAAAGCGACGTGACTAAAATGAAGGTACGTGATTTATCTAGATCCTGCGATTGTGTGACACTTGGTATACCTTCCCTAGGTGGCGGACCTTAAGCGCGAGCTGAAGCTCCGCGGGCTCACTGTCAACGGCAACAAGACGGAACTGCAAGACCGCTTGCAGGCGGCTCTATTGGAGGGAGACATTGACATTTCCCTTGACGACTCGGCCATAGCAGATGCCATAGACGACGACGATGTGTCGTTAACCGATGAGGATGAGCACAAGCTGTTGGGCGTCGGGCATGACGACGTCGACGATGAGCTGCTCAAGAGTCCAGTTAGCACTCCCACCACCGTGTCCGTGCCCGATTTGCTGGCGGAGAAGGAGGATACTTCGAGTACAGCCCCGGCTGTAACAGCTGCTCCGGCAAAGAAAATTGTGCTCAAGCGAAACAATTCCTTGACCGTCACGGGCACTGCAACAAGCTCGAGCACAACGACTGCCAAGGAGAACGAAGCACCCACCGTAGCCACTGACAAAGACACTACCGCAGAGACCCCGATTAAGAAGCACAAGCCCATCGTGGTGGGACCTAGGACCGACGGCGAAAAGTCATCGGCGGACAAAAAACTCGGCGAATTGACCGCTCAAGAGCGATTGGAACTGCGCGCCAAGAAGTTCGGCATTACCCCAACCCCAGCCGCCGCAGCTACATCTGCGTTGCCGGCAGCGTCAGTCAGCAAATCTTCGAGCGCCTCCATAACGGCCAACAAGGGCAACAAGGAGACGGACGAGCAGCAGAAGGAGGCCCTAAAACGTCGCGCCGAACGTTTTGGATGTGTGGTTCCCGACAAAACCCCCAAGGCTGCGGCCGATGAACGGTTGCAAAAGCGAAAAGAGCGTTTTGGAGCTGCAGCTGGAGCTCAGGCCGCCTCAGCGACGCCTGGCGCAACGGAATCAAAAGACGTATGGTCGGAAAAAGCGCGTGCACGCTTGGAAAGATTCAAAACCACTCCGGTTGCCGCTGATACCACCAAATAGAATCACCAGAAACTAATTACGTAGACAAGCAGAATCATAATTGTATATCATTTCAATCATTTAATCATATTTTTAACCCCAATGCTTGTAGCCTCTAAGCAAATGTTTAATAAACGTACATTTCAATAATAGGCAACGAAGGTTTCTTGGATTTCACATGGTTTTTATTGGCTTTAATTCGATGGCTTAAAAATAATTCGATTTTCGTCTTCAAATGTTTGTGGATCTTGGTCTTGGGTTTTTTGTTGTATTTGGAACGTCAATAATCATAATATTAGCTTGTATAATAATATACGTATGTTTATATAAAAGTTACACAATACATGTGGGTTTGTCGTAGATGCGGTGGATGCCAACGATTTCGGTATTGCGCGAGAAATAAGGAAAATCTTTTCGTGGCCTATTTAAAGGCTCCTCCGACTACCGATGAATGAATTTGTTGGAACATTATGGAGTGACTTAAAAGTAGGTTACTTTAATGTTGCGACCATCCAGACGGGACCCATCCATTAGCGCTGCAAAGAGAGCCAGAAATCAGTATGTTTGAGAAGTAGAATCAAAAGTGTTACTTACCTATGGCTAGCTCGGCATCACGCTCCTTGAAGAAGCGCACCACGCCAACGTCATTTCCCCGGATTTCGGCAAACTTGACGTCGCCAATCTCACGGAACTTGTCGCGCAACGTTTGCCAGGTGCAGCTCATCGGAACATTCTTGATGATAATAGTGTCCGACTTGCGAGCGCCGCCTCCAACATTGCCGGAGCCTACATTCGAGTTGCCCACATTGTTGCCGCCTCCATAGATGTCCATTTGATTAACCGAGTTGTAGTCATTGCTGTCCAATTGGTTGCCACCGCCGCCTCCTCCATTGCCACCGCCAACACCGGAGCTGCTGTATGCATTATAGCCCACGTTGCCGCCAGAAACTCCGCCCCCTCCGCTATAGTTGCCGCCCGAGCTGTAGTTATTGCCGCCTCCGGTACCGCCGCTGCTATAGTTGTTGGACAGGCCAACATTGCTGCTAGCCAGAGAGTCGTCGTTGCCTCCTGAGTTGCCAAGATTAAGCCCAAGGTTGGTTAGCGACGAGGTGAGCAGAGGGTTGCTCAAGCCTGCTCCCTGGCTGCCCAGGTTGCCAACGACAGCGGCCAGCAGGCTGGGATTGAGATTGTTCAAGTTCAATCCACCGGCCCCAGAGTTGTTGCCCAGACTAGGCTTCTGCACCGGCGCCACTGGGGATGGTTGCACTGCAGAATTATTACCAAACATCACACCGGTCAGGTTGCTCAACAGATTGGTCGCGTTACTAACGGCGCCGCCACCTCCCTGTCCAGCAGCCACTGCTCCGAGCTGGCCACCCTGCTGCACACCGCCGATCAGCTGGCCCTGGTTCTGACCTCCGTTGGGTAGGTTGTGGGCCACGTCCCTTAGTGGCTCTCCGTTGGGTCCCAGGCCGATACCCACACCACCCAAGCCCTCGGGAAGCTTCAGTCCTTCGTTCTTGTCCGGAATGCGGTCCAGACGCACAGTCATGCGTCTATCGAAAAGCATCTGGCGATCCAACATGGATATGGCCTGCACGGCCTCTACGGGATGGTCGTATTCAATCACAGCAAAGCCACGACTATGGCCCTCCTTGTCCAGAGAAAGATCTACGCTCTGCACCTTTCCTGCCAGCTTGAATACCTGCTTGAGCTTCTTGTTATCCACCTTGTAGTCCAGCTGCAGGGAGTTAAAAAAATAAATTAGTGGGGATGAAACTCCGATGGCTTTGCCACTGAAATATTTTCAAGGGGTGGTGACCAGGCTGAATCGTCCCGCTGTACTTGGCAAAACCATGCTGCTTGCTATGCTATGATGGCGATAGATGGTGAGAATCCCAGGAGAATCAATCCGTCCGCATGAGAAGAAACCGAAAACCATAGCCCAAGATGACGCCGACGTCCTGTAAATGCTTCATATTTATAACCCATTGTCCAGGAGTGGTAGTAGTTGACGCGGATTCAACTCTTGAAGGGAGTATAAAAAAGTTAGGGACACTGCAACCAACCAGATAGACAAACGGGCGAGTCGAATAAGCCATCAAATTCGTTGCTGCCGAAGATTCTTGAGTAGGTATCAAAACCAAGTAAACCAAAGAAAAATAATACGGATTTAGAGTGCTGATTTTGAATGTTACGAGGAGGTAAGCGATTCCAAACCCGACACGAAGCCACAACATTTAATAAGAAAGGATTCTATAGCCTTTAACTCCTTTTCTCAAGTCTGGTTTTAAATTTTCTATAAGCAATTGACATGTCGTTTGCTTTCTGTAAGACTTAAAGGTTGGACAAACAAACTCTGTAGCTAAAAGGAACCCAAAGAAAATGGATTATTGAGGATGAGGTCAATATTCCAACCAAGAAATGGAGACAGAGAGAGCGTCCGGAGGGAGTGATCATCTACCTGGGTTATAAATACGAAACAGAGCCCCCATAAAAATTTAAAACACAGCAGCATATTTGTACTTCGGTCCGGTCCAGTTGAATAGTATACAAAGGATTATTGGATTTTTATATTACAGTATACTCACATTAGCAACAAAAACCTTATTATGCAAAGGTCCACTTATGCCAAGACTCTCCAAAAACGAAGCGGAAAGACCATACAAATTGTAATTCGACGAATTATTATAATCATTTGACATCATGTTAAAATTATTACGCCCAGATCTAGAAAAAGAGAAGCCAAATTCCAGAGAAACAATAACAAATAGCAGAGGTGGGTAAGCTTCAGCTACGACGGAGTCAGATGCCAAGAGAGCCGCAGGATATTTAACCTTTTGTCGTTCACAAATCGAAAACTTTAAAATCTGTACAAAGTGTGAGAAGATTACTACAAAAAATCACATTCTAATCGCAGTCATATATCGTAGATATTCCAGCATCCTAAATTTACATAAATATTACAAATATTCCCTTGACTTTTATCACGCCTACAGCTGTAATGCCATCAAAAATCATCTTTATGAGTTGTTGATCAAACCCTATCACAAAGTCGATTAGAGAGATTCAAAGTCGGCTCAAAATCCAAAAACATGTTAGTTAGGAATTAATAGGAAGAACTGCGAACATATACAAAAACGGCATTTAACCTAAGAAATAAATATATGTACATATATCTCGCTAATTTTTTCTGCTTTACAAACTGTTGGTTATATTTATAGTTAATCAACTCCTAAAGAATACATACAAGCACTTCGTTCGAGATTCTCCAGCCTATACACCAATTGTTTAGTTCCTTTAGTGTTGTCTTTAAATATATCTGCCCATCCGTTAAGCCACTTGACTTCGATCACTTTACAAATAAAACTCGAGGTACATAAGAGTCCAATAAAACAAAAAAACTCGGCTCTAGGATGATAAATACATACACGGCCACTCCTACATTCGATTCGTTAATATATTCCTGCTTACATATGTACATATGTACATGCCTAAAGTTGAATTATTCAGTTTCATTCCAAAAATGCAACGGTAGGAACACATTAATAAAAAACACTGCCAGTTGAGAAGATTGTGAAAATTGTGTGATATATGCGGCCTACGAACTCTGCTTTCCTGCTCCACAACATCAAAGAAGACACAATAGAGGCGGTATAGCATAGGGGTACTCACAATCTGTCATCGTCACGACGGGAGAATCCACGATCGCGGTCGTCCATGTGGTCGCGGCCACCGCCGCCACCACCGTTGCCACCTCCACCGCCGCCGCCACCACCATTTCCTCCGCCTCCTCCGCCAGCACCGTCACGCACGATCCGGCCGTACTGGTCACGCTGCTCGCCGTGATCCTCCTTGACGACCAGCTCACGGCCATTGACCTCGTAACGATTCATCAATTCCATGGCCTTTTGCACATTCTCTGGATCCTTAAACTCCACAATGCCGCAGCCACGCGCCTTGCCGCTCTCGTCGTGGAACAGCTGCACATACTCGATTGAGCCGACGATGCGGCGGAATAGGTCCTTCAGGTCTTGCCATCGGTAATCGTACGGAATGTTTGAGATATACACCCGGCAGTTGCGACGCTCGCGGCTTCGGTCGCGGATATTGTTGTTGCCGCCGCCACCGCCGCCTCCCCCTCCTCCACCACCGTTGCCACCCAGATTTCCACCGGCGTTTCCATTGCCATCGGCGTCTGAGAAACGAGAGCCACGAGCGCCGCGCCCACGGCGATCGCGCTCCTTCTCTCGGTTCTCCACAGCTATGCCTGCATCCATGTTCATTGTTGTCTGGAAAAATGAAAATGCACCGGAAAACCCTGTAGCACGCACCACAAAAATTGTCTGTAGCGGCGTCGCGAAAACAAGATGGCGACCGCATTCAAAGATTTTCCTTTACGTACGCCTCAGTCTGTTTAACTTACTCACCTATTTGCCAATTCGCTTAGTTCACTGCGTTTCTATTCTTTGCGAGGCTATTATAATTATGCAATACAAGGCTTTATTAAAATTTAAATTTCAAAATTTTAATTTTTAGAATTTTTTGCAAAGCTATTGTTAGTGATGCTAAAACATCGATGCATCGAACATCGAGGGTTTTAGCGATGTTCTTGGTGATATCGATGTATGCATCGATGTTTTCTCATCACTAGGAGCACAAGCAAATGCGCTCTCAATAACCGGTTGGTAGTTCATGCCCGGCTCTCAATAACCGCTTCGCAATTCATGCCCACCTTTCTCCCCATACAACAATACCCTCAATAACCGTTTGGCAATGTATGCCCATCTTTCTCCCCATACAAGAATACCCCACAATAACCGTTTGGCTTCATGCCCTGAAATCATCGATACATCGGACATCGATGTTTTTAGCGATGTTCTTGTTGATATCGATGTATTCATCGATGTTTTCTCATCACTAGAAGAACAAGCAAATACGCCCTCAATAACCGGTTGGTAGTTCATGCCCCGCTCTCAATAACCGCTTCGCTATTCATGCCCACCTCTCTTCGCATACAACAATACCCTCAATAACCGTTCAGCAATTCATGCCCCAGTTTCTTTTCCCGATTGAGCTTCGTGCCCTGAAGTCATCGATACATCGGGCATCGATGTTTTCCGAGGTTTTTGTTGATATCGATGTTTTCACATCACTAGGAGCACAAGCAAATGAACCTTGTAGGATATTGAAAGGTTCGAAACTTGGCTTATTGGATATTGAAAGGTTCGAAACTTGGCTTGTTGGATTTTGAAAGGTTCGAAACTTGGCTATACTATAACAATTATTGACTGTTATTGGTTCGAACCTTGGCTATTTTAAAACAGTTTTCAGTCGCTTGCTACTGCCTTCTGTTCGCCTGGTATCTGAAAACCAAAATTATGAATTTGCATGATTTTTACGATGTGCATCAGTGATGCTCATCTAGCGTAAATCGTATTTGAATACCGTAAATCTTGTACCAATATCGTATTTGAATATCGTAAATTGCATTTGAATATCGTAAGTTCTGTACCAATATCGTATTTGAATACCGTAAATCGTATTTGAATACCGTAAATCTTGTACCAATATCGTATTTGAATATCGTAAATTGCATTTGAATATCGTAAGTTCTGTACCAATATCGTATTTGAATACCGTAAATCGTATTTGAATATCGTAAAACATATACCAATATCGTATTTGAATATCGTAATACTTATTAATTATTTTAAGAAATTAAAAGAGGTTTAATAATAAAACATGGCTGGTAAATAGTACACACAATCGATTTATTTCGTTCCTTTTTGTATGGCAAAAATTAATACAAAAAAATTAAATATTAAATGTATGTATGTATAAAAAGCTTAAAGCAAACTATATAATGTAAATTTAATTGGCTGCTTGTTTTCTCTCCGATTGATCTGTCAGTATGGTAAGTTTAAAGAAAGTCCTAAGTCCAAAAACTCATGCGAATTATAATTTCTACATCTTAGCACCACAAAATTGTGTTTAACCGAATATACATCTGATTTGTTTGTGCGACAATTGCTGTGAGCTTATCGGTTGAGTTTGTTTGTTCTTTTCTATGATGAGTACTAATGGAATTCTGGTCGTGAGTGCTTGTGTGCAGGAAGAGAACGAGCTGACGACGACTCGTTAGAATTTGTAGCTTGGAACCACAAAATGGTGATAAGGAGGGTCAGGATGAATCTTTATCTGTTTACATTCGTTTATCTCGGGTTTAAGCACGGATTATCTTGCAAAGTACAAACAACATTGAATCGAGTTTAGGGCTGGTTTGAAAACAAATGGTTATAGCAGCTGAACCAAGGCAGTTACAACAGTATTCATAGTTTATATGTAGAGGTACATATTAATTTTCGTTTTGCTTCGTTCGTTTTTGTTTGTTTGTTATTGTTAATACTCTTAAAAGGACGCCACGCAACCTTTCAAACGACACAAAACACACACAGTCACAAAATCATTTCGACGTACATAAAACTCTAGTTACTTAAATTAATTACAATTTCTTTCTTTTTATCTGACAATTGCACCGACTAACACGCTCCCACATCTGTGTGTGCTCGTGTGTGTGTGTGTGAGTTCGCTTCGTAAGTGTGCGTGGAGCAGAGAGTCCAAAATGGGCGAACATTTCGATCCCGAGACGATTCACGATCCGCGATCCGATCCGCCGCCACACATACAGACAAACAGGCGACATTTGAGGAAATAAAAAGTGAATAAAACCAATGCAAGGCCGTTTACAGCATTTTACATTTAAATCTACGATTCGGCTTGTTCATTTTGCGGCCCCTCCGTCCCTTGTTGTCCTTGTCTTTGCGGATCTCGCGCACCAGTGTGTAAAATGCATCGTCCACGCCCATGCGCGTCTTCGCGGATGTCTCAATGTATGGAATGCCGTATTGTTTGGCCACCTAGAAGTTACATATTAATAAATAACGATAAATTATGACTGGCTATGTTAACACATAACCATAAATATGAGCCTTTACTCTACTCACCTCTCTTGCCTGCTCGTTGTTCACGTTCCACGAGGCCAGATCACATTTGTTGCCCACCAGCACCATGGGCACCTCCTCTGCGTCCTTAACTCGCTTGATTTGCTCGCGATAGGTGCCGATGTCCTCGAAAGACTTCGCACTGTTCACGGCAAAGACGAGCAAGAAGCCCTCACCGGTGCGCATATACTGATCCCGCATGGCGGAATACTCCTCTTGGCCGGCGGTGTCCAGGATGTCCAGCAGGCAAGTCTCCCCATCTACCAGGGCATGCAGACGTTATGATTAAACTAAAGACATTCGTATATTTCGGCGGATAACTCACCGATAACCACTTGCTTGCGGTAGGAGTCCTCGATTGTGGGATCGTACTCGTCTACGAAATGGTTCTGGATTAGCTGGATGGTTAGTGCCGATTTGCCCACGCCGCCGGCACCAACCACGACCAGTTTGTATTCCGTCATTTGGCGTCTGTTTTCGATTGGCCGTAGTCGCAGTCACAGTCTCTCTCGCGATCGAAGTTCCTCACTTGTATGAGCCCGCAGCTGCAGTCTCTCTCCGTGTCCGTGCCTATATCGATATATGGGTGTGTGTAGGTGTGAGTCGGGCTGCAAGTAGAGTAAATTATTAATTAAGATTGATTAAAATAAATTAAACGCATAATTAGGCACGAATTAATGCACTGAGTCACTTCGGATGGTGCTCACTCACACACGCGCACGGCACGCACACAGACCACAAAGAGATCAATGACTCAAAGTGCTGCAGCCCCCAGGCCCTGGTGTATGCATATTAATTCTTCCTGTCTCTCGCGCACAGCCTTCCACAATTTCGTTTTTGATACACTTTAGGGGCACTTAAGCATTGGAAGCCTTTTAGCCGCTCCTAGCATTACGTCTAGTGTCTTTCTTTCTTCTCATTTCGCCTGCCGGGACTGCACAGATGCGGACCTTCTTTGTTGCTGCCTTCTCGGCTAGCTCCTCCTTGTTTTTCCGCTCCTCTCTTCCTCTCGCTACACGGCGCAGTGGCTGGACACGTTTCACTTTCACGATTATCAGTTCGACAAGTGCGACAGGGGACAAGTGCACGAGTTGTAGTTAGCGCACTGTAATTGCAAAACCTTTTGCGGAGGAAAACAATAAATCCGTATCTTAATTTCTGCAGCTGCTTCTTCTTCTTCTACTTTGTCGCCATTTTGGCTTTGTGTCCTAGAGCTGTCAAAACATTGATTACAGTATCGATAATATCGAACGCCGGCAACTAAAGAGTACGTTTTGAGTGTCGCGACAGCGAAAAATACTGATATTTAAATATGTGTTCCCACTACTGATAGCTGAATTTAAAAAAAAAAAATCGATAATAACGTGTTAATGTCGATAGATCCAGTCAACAGCATGGACAAATTGAAATTTAACAACTTGGTAAATAATAACGTTCTTTAAGATAATTGGCTTGCTGGATAATAAACATTCTTTCAGGTTATAACCAACAAGAAGTTGATACAGAAGGCACGTGCGCAGACCATCGCCAAACTCGTCCAAAAGTTGAGAAAGTCGAAGGATGGTCTGGCCAAGAATCCGGACAGCGAAAGGGAGAAGATTCGACTACGAAAGAACAGCGAGTGCTTGGCCCAGCTGAAAACATTAAAATGCTTGGACATCGTGCGGCAGTCCCTTCTCCAGGAAGGCACCAACCCCAATACTGTGATTGCCAGTGAACGCTCCACTCCGGATGAACTAGGCATCGCCATGCTGCGGCTAAACAAAATCATGCACGGACTGGTGGACACGTTTGTAGATGCTCTGAAGCTGAACACTGACAAGGAGGCCAAGTGGCGGGAGGAGATACTGGAGACAAGCAAGCGACGGTTTAAGATCGAACGCACTGAGGAGAAGAAGCGGAAACGCAAGGAGTTGAAGGAACAAAAGGCACATACAAAGAACCGATTGGAGTGGTTGGAGCAGAACAAAGTGGACGGACCAGAGGGCACTGAGCTGGAGACGAAGGAAGCTGAAGCTGACCAGGTCCAAACGGAGCAGGAGCACCAATCTGCAAGCCAACCTGAGAAACAGCAAGGCGAAGTTAGTAAAAACGATGGGACCACAAATGCTACAAAGCCAGAGAAACCGCAACCCGGCAAGAAAAACAAAAATGAGCGCAAACCTCTTACCAAAACACTAAAACCCCAACGAGTTCCACAGAAAGAAGCCGTGAGTGGAAACATGGAACAGGAAAAACAAACGCTGCGAGAAAGCAAGCCAAAGGAAATAAAGCAAAAGCCTATTGAGGTTAAAGAAAGGACACCTAAATTGCGATCAGCTAGAAAACAGAGCATTGAAGAAGAGTCGAAACCAGACAAACACCGTCCCACGCACGTTGTTGATCCATTTTTCATCACTGAATCTGGACAGCCATATTTGTCCACCGCTGTGGTTCATTCTGGGGACAACGAAAGCGAAGCTGAGGAGGAGCAGAGGCCGCCGCCAGTCAAAAGGTACCGAAGTGACGAACAACGAGGTAGTAATCATCACGAAAGGCCTGAGAGACACCCAGCGTTCGGTACAAAAAAACCGCACGATGATCGGCATCCCTCCTGGGTGGCAAAGCAGCAACAGAAACCTATCATAGGCGACTTCAGAGGTAAAAAGATTACCTTCGGTGAGGACGGACAGGCGGCAGAGATTAGGACTCCTAAGAATAATCGTGATCCCGCGTGTGCCGCTACAGCATCGACCGAAGGCATGCACCCCTCTTGGGTGGCCAAGCAGAAGTGGAAGCCAAAAATCGCCGATTTCCAGGGCACTAAGATTAAGTTTGACGAGGATTAGCAATAAACAAGTTAATGGTATTTTGATAGTTTAATTACTAAATAACTGCAAAGCTCTCAGCCTAAACGCCCACCTTGGGCACGTAGTGACCCCGTGCCTTGTCCTCGTTTCGCAGCTTGTCCACATTGACATCGGGGAACTTGCGTCGCAGCACATCCAGGTCAAAGTTGGGATTGCGGCGCAGGATCATCATTACCTCGTTGCGAGAGCGGCTGCAAAGTAGCATATTTTTGTATAGAGGGAGTTGCAGAAAACCTTTAAAAGAAAACTCACTTCTTGGCCTTGCGCTTGGCATTATAGAGCTGCTCCCTGTACTTCAGCAGGAACCTGTTCACGGCTCTGCCGCCAAAGCCAATGTTGCGGGACTTGATCCATTTGAGGTTCATGAAGGGCGGCAGTACGTGTTCGCACATTTTGTAGTTGACCTGCAGACCAAAGGCATTCTTCACCGCCTTCTGCGGACGCTCGCCCGTCTCTCCTGTCTCCAGTAGGTGATACGCCTTGTTGCGCTCTCTCACAACGGTCTCTAGGTTCTCCATTGAAATTTTCACCTGCGGTTAGGGTTTAGATATATTTTGCCGAGTTCTATTGACATGTTTTTTACCTTATCGATGCGCTCGGGATTGGGAAAGATTTCCATTTTGTCGTTGCACTCGTGCTCCATCGTCATCAACATGTTCCGCTCCTTCAGGAGTATAAACCAGAGCTGGTGGAGCTCCTTGTTGGACTTGATCCGCAGCTCGTCTGTCCGCCAGGCGCGGCCCACCTTCACCTCGTTCTCGCTCCAGTGTTTCTTGTCATCGAAGAACTCCATCAGATCTCGGCGAGCGGGCGAAGTGTGCAGTTGAGCATGCGGCGTCTGCAGCGCGGCCGCACTTATTATATAAAAACAAAGTGGCAATTAAGTTAAAATTCTGAGTGAGGAAAGACTCCTTCCAAGGGAACTCACCTCCAGGCTTGCCATTGCTGCTTCGGAGCTGTCAGAAAGCCTTTGACCGTCGCTGCTCGCACAGTTTTTGCCAAATTAAAACATTTTATTAACGTCGAAGACATTTTACCAACAGCTGCGCGACGTAGCAATGTGACCAGGTCGGCTATGTCCAGTTTGGGGCTGGAAACAATCTTGCTGATAAACCAAGTTTTAATTAATAAGAAGTTAATTTAGAGGATTAAACTATTATTATTTGATGTTGACGGAACGCTGCTAAAGTTAATATTTTAAAAGTTAATATTTATAAAGATTTTCAGTATTTTGAGTGTTTTCCCTTTGATGCTTCCCAGCACTGTCGAGGTATACGCTGAACGTCCAGCCGCAGTCACACCAGAACGGCAAAGTTGCTAATGAAAAATCGAATTTTTCTTAACCGAAATACACGGGCCGCGTATTAATTTAAACTACATTCTAGGCAGTTACACAACATGCAATAAGAAAATGTAAGTGGCCACTCCCGAAAGAGTCCCAAGACTGGCTGGAAAAGGGTTCGCTTGTTTGTTCTACCCTCTTGGTATGCAGGAACGCCAAGTTTTCTATGTGGGTGTGAGCGCGAGTGTGTGTGTGCCTGTGATGGTGTTTGTAGCATTCAGTACACAAATTTAAATTGATAAAACTCGACAAAGGCAGTAGTGGTTCTAAATTGCATATAGTGCATTCCCTGACTTGCCAAGTGCTTATTAATTGTGCATTTATCACAGCCAATTCCTGCAATTTGCACCTACAAATGGGTGAGCAAAAACAGATTCATTGAATGAAAAAGGAGCAGGGGGAAAAACAAATCTAGATCGATGTAGTAATAGGACAGTGTTGCCGAGCTGCTCGCCGCATTCGAAAAGTAGCAGCAGGCCACGGTTTATCTGTCGGCGTTATCAGAGTGTTTGAGCTCTGCTCAAAAGAAGTATTTACTCGGACGTTTCGCTGCTTATTGGATCTTATATAAAATGCAGGCCTTCATTAAATTAAAAGGTCACAAAGAAAGAGAGGGCGAGTGAATTGATTGATCAATTTGGCGGAGGGGGAAGAGTCGCTTGTGTAGGGTTTTCGTCCAGCTCTTCTGCCGCCTTCAGTGTTTTTCTCATTTCTCTCTCTCGCCGCATTTCGTAAGACTTCTGCGGTGAACGCCCAAAAACACAAACAAGTCGTTATGTTTGTAAGCCTGTCCGTCCGCCATCCGTGTGCTTCGTTGTTGTTCGCTCCTCTGCTTTAGGTGGTAGTAGTGGCGACCAGGGGTTAATTTCTAGGTGTCGCCTCAATTATCCGGCTTCTGCATTGTCCCCCGTTTACGTATCGGCATGGATTCATACATGGACGGAAACTTGGCGACACTTGTTGCCCCTGTAGTAAGCCTTGTGATGGCTTGTATGTTTTGGGATTTACAAATCCGTTAGCCTGCGAAATCCTCTGCAGAAAAGTGTTTTTATGTCCTTGTAGGACAAATTTTTAATTAAATTATTAGTATAACTTTCTTTAATAAATCTCTTTAACTTGTATTAAAAAGTTCTTCCCTAGGGAAGCTAATATCTGTAGATTACACTTTTAATGTATTTATTTACCTTTCTTATCTCTTATTAACAGTTTTAGGTTCATATGTTTCCTATTTTTCTTCCACTGACTCAATTATCGCGCTCTTCATAGAAATAGCACAAATATCTGAATATTCGGCTCTAACAACGTATACAGCAGATCAAATAGTCTCATGGGGTATAAAACATACACGAATTCGACCTTATCAAGGCACACTATCAGTTAGTTTGCAACGCCCACATTATGGCGATTTGGCGACATGGAATGTGGAATTATTTCGTCCGAATTATGTTTATCTTTAAGTTTGCCACAGTTGAGGTCTTAATATTACAGTAATTCTTAAAGTAAATACAATTTTTTCTTGATTTTTAAATTTAACTTTATTGATAACTATGACTAATGGTTATTCTAGTACAAAGCATATCGTAAAATGATGGAGTTATTAATATTTTATTATCTTTTATATAATTTCTAATCTAAACTGAGCTTAATTACCCTTAAATTCAAGGTTTAAGGTAAATATCTAGCAGCTTTCCGAATGAAATTAAACACAAATGGGCCTGTAAGATATTATATTAAAAACGCAGTTTGAATTAATTTTTATTGATTTAATTTAGCATAACTTAACTATAACCTACATATATATATAACGTGTTCGCTGTGCGCCTGGTAATGTGGAGGCAGTGAGTAGTTGTGCTGTATTCTCTTGAAGCTCTGCTCCGTTCATTAAAATGTGCGTGTGAATTGAAGAAGAAAGCCAACGAAAGTTGTTCGCCACATTACCGGCAGAGTTGTTGCCACATCGACCGCCTTGTAATCGTGTAAATAAATCCATTCCAATCGCGGAGAATTACGAAATGCAAAAAATAATCGAACCGAAAAGGAGCAGAGCGCGGAGCAGCCACAGCCATCGCCTCATGGGAAGCATTACCAGGGCAGCAGTTGAAGTTTAATCTTCACAAGAAACCTCAACTCCAACATCTTCCCTCTCTCTTTTATCCTTTCTCGTTTCCAAAGACCGGAGGAGAGCCGCTCAAAATGTCTCAAAAGGAATTGGCAGCATTGGTTGCCTCTCGCACCAGCCGGAAGCGGACCGTTCCTTCAACCACTCGTTCGGAGCCGAAGTCCATCATAGAGATACACATATCCAATGACTCGTCGTCGTCGTCGACCGCCAAGAGAGCTTGCCCTGACGTGGAGATCAAGGTGGAGAGAGAAGAACTGCAAGAACCGGAGAATTTAGGCCCAGCGCCTCCGCTGACTGAAGAGGAGGAGCAGCGGCACAACGAGTACCGCACCAGCTGCTCGATATTCCTGCAGGATCTGCCATGCTTCAAGCTGCAGCAGACGCAGCAGATTCCCAAGTGCCGGGAATGCCGGACCCGAAAAGCAGTACCCAGTGCAGAGGGCGAAAGCAGCACTGGTAACGATGTTTACTGCCGGTTCTATGAGTTTCGACGCTTGCAGTATAATGATAAAGGGGAGTTGAGCGTGGCGGGGTTCCCAAATCCGTATAGTGAGCCCACGCCGGAGGACTATGCCATTTGGCAACCGGATGGGAAAACTGCGCCGACTGGCGGCTTAATGGACATTCAGGTCTGCAGGTATATCCTGCTGCATGCCGGCGATCAGTTCTGCTATTTGTGGCGCCAGGAGGCGGAGGCCCTGCGGCTGCACGAGAATCCCGACGGCACCATTGCCTGGAAGAAGGCTGTACAGGGTACCCGGGAGATCTGCGACGTCTGCGACACCACGCTGTTTAACTATCACTGGACGTGTCGCAAGTGCGGCTTTGGGGTGTGCCTCGACTGCTTCAAGGATCGCAAGGACGGCAAGCAGCCGTTGCGACGAGCGGAGAATGCTCTCCAGAAGGGATGCGACGAGTACCGCTGGCTGCTCTGCACCGATTTCAGTGGCCCGCAGGAGCACGCGGTCACCGAGCTGATGCTGACGCAGATCATAGCCGGGGATGCTCTAAACGTTCTGGGCAGGATGTTGCATGAGGTGCGAACTCTGTGGCAGGTGCCGCAGGTATGTGGCTGCCTGCTGAGCAAGCAGTCCGTGGACGATGACCAGCTGGACGAGCTAATACAAGACATGATCAAGGAGTCGCAGCTGAAGCACCACACCAGTTTTTCCTCCCTGGGTACCGAACAGAAGCTACAACAGCAACAGCAATTGGAGCAGATGCACGCCAAGAAGATCGAGTTCGCCCGCGAGCGAGGCATTGATTATGTACCAGGACGCGTGTTGACCAAGGAGACCCTGGGAAAGGATCCGATTACGACGGCTTTCGACAATTTCAAGCACATCAACTTTTTGAGAAAGGGGCTGGCTGGCTTGCGAAGGTTCCTCCCGCCAAGGGCCATGACTCTGGCGCACTCGAAACAGTTAGCACCTGGCGTTCCCCACGAATGGCTCTGCGATGGCAAGCTGCTGCGACTCACAGACGCCATGCATCCGGGTAACCGAGTCCTTTTCCAGGAGGTCTGGAAGTGTGGTCAGCCCGTGATGATCTCCGAGGTGGCTCGTTCCCTAAACCTAGACCTGTGGCATCCACAGGCCTTCTGCCGTGACTTTGGCGATAAGCCCAACGATCTGATCAACTGCCTGAATGGCAACCTGGTGCCCAATCAGCCGATGCGGCACTTCTGGGAGGGTTTTCAGTGCATAACAAAGCGACTGCTGGATGCTAACAGCAAGCCTATGCTGTTGAAGCTCAAG
The DNA here is from genome assembly GCA_008042485.1 of Drosophila mayri. Classification (NCBI taxonomy): domain Eukaryota; kingdom Metazoa; phylum Arthropoda; class Insecta; order Diptera; family Drosophilidae; genus Drosophila; species Drosophila mayri. Next base: position 380,488 of record VNJN01009931.1, on the reverse strand, counting down.
GATTGGCCCCCGGGTGATGATTTTGCCGAAATACTACCCACCAGGTTTGCAGATCTAATGAAGGGACTACCCATGCCGGAGTACACACTGAGGACTGGGAATCTAAACATTGCCAGCTGCTTGCCCAAGATGTTTGTCCCTCCCGACTTGGGGCCCAAGATGTACAATGCTTACGGCTCTGCCTTGCATCCGGATAAGGGAACAACGAATCTCCATTTGGACATCTCGGATGCAGTCAACATAATGGTTTATGTGGGTATTCCCCAAGATGAGGACAGTAAGCCGCAACTGGCAGCCACTCAGAAGGCCATTGCCCTCGGAGGCTGCGATTATATAACGAGAGCACGCTGTCAAAATCCGGATGTACTGCCAGGAGCCCTCTGGCACATTTTTCCAGCGCGCGATGCTGACAAAATAAGAGATCTTCTCAACCGTGTAACCCTGGAGAAGGGCTTCCGCCTGGAGCCCGACCACGATCCCATTCACGATCAGAACTGGTATCTAGACGACAAGCTGAGGGCCCGTTTGTTCAAGGAGTACGGCGTTGAGGGCCACCCAATTGTCCAGTGCCTGGGGGATGCTGTCTTTATACCGGCCGGAGCTCCCCATCAGGTCCAGAATCTGCACAATTGCATCAAGGTGGCCGAGGATTTTGTTTCACCAGAGAATATAACTCACTGCTATCATCTCACCCACGAGTTCCGGAGGCTCTCGCATTCGCACACGAATCACGAGGACAAGCTGCAAATCAAGAACATCATCTACCATGCCATCAAGGACTGCTGCACCATCCTGACTCGGGCATTGGAAGAGCGCATAGATGCAGAAATGGCCAAGCTAAAGGCAGACTAGCGTTTAATGTTTTTTATCTTTTTGTATTTAATTTAATTTCATGCTCAATGTGTTATTAACAATTTCTATATATAATCTATCTACATTCATTAATAAACAATAAATAATAAATATGATATTAATCTTAATGTGTTCAAGGGTTAGTTTAAACTAGTTTATTCTTGAAAATACACCATTTAATATAATAATTTACTTTTATTCATTTTTCAGTCAATAGCTTAAAAGACGAAACGTTCGAGTCACATACATCCGTGTCAGCGACAAATGCATGCTGAGGACGGAACGGAAACTGATGATGAGGAGTCCAGCCCAGACTGTCAGTAGCATCGTACACATCGTACTGCTGTGCTACGATTAAGCCTTTAAAGCGCAGCGAAGAAGTAAAGTCAATTACAACGCCGGAAAGCCTTTTATAAAAGATATTGATAAACTAGCTCTGGGATCGGAAAACTTAAGAAACCAGCAAGATGACGGTGGATTTTAACGACTATTTTTGGGTTTGTAAATTTATTTAATACATTTTATAACCTTTCTTTAAATGATGCAAATAATTTGACAATAAATCGTCTACTTCCTTTTGCAGGGCGAGAAAAACAATGGCTACGACGTATTATATCACAATATGAAATTCGGCCTGGTGGCCAGCAAGGAGTTGTCCGAGTTCCTGCGCGAAAAGTCCAACATAGAGGAGCAGAACTCGAAGATGATGTCCAAGCTGGCCCACAAGGCTGGCACACTGAATAGCACATTTGCTCCTGTCTGGACCATACTGCGCACATCGGCCGAGAAGCTCTCCACCCTCCACCTGCAGATGGTGCAGAAGTTAACGGAACTGGTCAAGGATGTGGCCAAGTATGCCGATGAGCTGCACAAGAAGCACAAGTCCGTCAAGGAGGAGGAGTCACAGACGCTAGAGTGTGTTCAGGCCATTCAGACATCCACTGTGGCGGTGCAAAAGTTGCGTGATCTCTACGCTGCCAAAGTTCAGGAGCTAGAGAAGTTGCGAAAGGATAATGGCTCACACAAGGATGCCGAGAAGCTGGAGAGCAAGCTCAAGAAACTGCAAGAGGAGTACAAGGCACTCCTGGACAAGCATAATCCCATTAAAAACGAGTTCGAGAGACGCATGACGCAGACCTGCAAGGTGGAGATGCTGACGGCAGAAGTTTTGTCTCGTAATTAATGAATTATTTATTATTTTTTAGCGTTTCCAAGAGATTGAGGAGGTGCATCTGCGTCAGATGAAAGAGTTTTTGTCCACTTACCTGGAAATGCTCCAAAACAATCACGATATGGTGGGTCAAGTACATTCCGACTTCAAGAGACAGTTTGTTGACATGTCCGTAGACAAGCTCCTAGAACAATTTGTGCTCAACAAGTACACTGGCCTGGAAAAGCCTGGTGAGTCCGATGTTGCGCTTTATTTGAATTTATATTTATTCCTATTTATTTTGTAATTAATATTTTATTATATTTGTACAGAAATGCCCGAACTTGAGTATGTCGCCTTGTCCAGCGGCTCCCGGCTCCAGCAGCCGCAGACCTCGGCCACTGCGTCCAACTCGAACTCGGCTACGAGTATTCAGGCCGCTCTTCGGGCTGGTGGCAATGCAACGACCACAGTTTCGGGTAGTGTAGTATCCATGGATCAGCGCGGCGATGCCTTGGGGGCCATCTCCTTGGGCAGCGGAAGCGCGGCCAGTGGTAGTATTCCGTACACCGAAGACCCGATACTCGGTGGAGCCTTGGGTTCGCCGCGACCCACGTCGCCGGACATGCTGGGGGCCAGTGCAGCAGCGCCGGGTCAAACGCAGCCAGCAGGCGGAGCCACGTCCACTGTAAAAAGCCTGCGTTCGTGGTTCTTGCCTACTGCCAAGCAGCAGCAGCAGTCGTCGACGGGCGCCAGCAATTTCGGTATGAGCGGGAGTGGAAGCGGCAGCAACAACAATCAAACCACAAATACCACGACAACAGCAACAGCAATCAACAGTAGCAACAATTTGAACACCAACAACACAACAACTACTACAACAATAGCAACAACAACTGGCACGAATAATCTCACCACCAATATTATCACCAAAAATTCCCCTAACTCTGAGGATACTAGCAACCAAGGTTCATTCTCTTTGATTTTCTTTTTGGTTTCTATTATCGGTTTTATTTTATGTTGGTTCGGTCCTTCCGGTTATAGTTTCTCCTGTGTATTTGACCTATTTGTATTTTAATATATTTTTCCTATCTGTTCTTAGATATAGTTTTATGTACGTGCTAAAAGTCATTTGCTTTTAGGTGAAGTCAACGATTTTCCTAAAAACATTATTTTTTGGTTTCTTTGTATGAGAGTATAAGCGAAAACTCTGTTTTTCATGTTTGTAAATGTTTTCTTTTGTGTAGGGATGGCAGAAAATATCGATTATATTAATATTTAAAGTAAAAGTCTGTATATAATATATACATATTTCATATTGGACTTTTCCTTTCGATATACATCCCTACTTATGTATATAACGGTTCATATTTTAATTTATAAATACATTTACTTTCGTTTTTTAGTTGAATTCTATCTGAAATTGTACACTCAAACACCAGCCAATCAATCAATCAGACATTAGTCGGGACTCTTTGCCTAAACTATTGAATACACCACCTACACACCACACACACCATCATAAGCACACGCGCACAAAAAATGCCACAAAGCCGTTAAACTAACAGCACTAACACAATTCTCTCTATATGCTTTTATATATTCGTCTTCCGCATTGCTTTGCCAACCATCCATCCATCCGTACATCCATCATCAACACCCATCCATCCATCCATCCATCCATCCATCCATCCATGCACCTATTGACTAATCAAAAATCAAAACTTTAGACCAGGCACAGCAACAGCCGGCAACAGAGGCCTTAACTCCCACTGCTACTGCGACGAAAAAGCAAGCATTGAATGCAACGACTAGCGAGCAGCAACTATCGAAATCATTAAATGAGCAAGAACATCTCCAGCAGACGGCGGCAGCTTCTTCAGCTTCAGCAGCAGCCGCATCCGCCGCGACAACGACCACAACGTCCAGACGTGCAACGTCACTTTTAAATATATTCACATCGAACTCTCAGGGTAAATGATCCAAGAATGTCAATGAAAGAGAATTGGGCCCCCAAATCCGACCTCCAATCCTTCCCAACTACTACTAAAACACACCTGTACGGCCAAAATATGCATGCATCTTGGCTTAATATTTAAAGGCTTTTCTGTGTGCTGAGCTTATTATTGTTATCTCATCCCCAATTAACATTTAAATCATTTTTAAAGCATTCTTATATGGCGGTGTTTGAGTTCTGAGTTCCGAGGATGAAGTTACATTTAAGTTTCGACTGTAAACTCGATTTCCACCACAAACAACGTTTAAAATCTCGCATTCCTCACACTGAAACCACCCGGAGTTTAGTGCCGAGATCTGTTACCTCTATCTGTATCCTGTGTGTTCTCTTAGTCCTAGCTCGCTATTAAGTCAATCGTTGTTAATTCGCCTAATATGATTCTCTAACTAATTATGACAATATTTCGCCGGCAGTCTCAGGTATTTTACGAAGTCGTCGCGACAAGACGAAAACCAAAAAGGCAAAGAAGAAGAAAGACAATGAGGCTGCAGAGCACATACAGGAGGAACGACTGACTAGGTGGGTGCTTTCAATCCCTGTTTAGTATTGCACAATTTACTAATTTATTACCTTATCTTTTGCAGTGCGGATCGAGCCAATAATACGCTGCTTGACTACGACGACCATGGCCGTAGCATGAAGACCCAAAACTCTAGCGGCAGCAGTGCAGGCGGTGGCTTGGCTGCCCTGTCAGCTACTTCGGCCCAGGGTAGCGTGGATTCGGCAGGCGCCAGCAGCATGGGCGGCAGCGGTGGAGCAGCAGCTGGGGCCAGCGGGAGCCTTCCCAATGCAGGTGCCCTCGCAACCTCTGTCTCGACCACGGCTCCCGGAGGCTCAAGTGGGAATGGAGCCGGCTATGAAGTGGATGAAGAGGGCTTTAGCATACAGCCAGCCAAGGAGATAGCCTGGGAAGAGGGCCAGGATAAATGTAAGTTTATGATGTGAATGGGTTTAAATTGATGGATAAATAGTGAATATTCAGTAATTTAGCGAAAAAAATAATCATATGAACAAATTTTCTCTTTTAGCTGGCAGTTTTTACTCCGACTCGGATACGGATTCTGACAATGACAAACAAGAGCGCCGGATTCATGTGAGCATCAAGCCGCTGAAGAATGGTCAAGCGCCCATGTCGGCCAGCGTCGACGAATTGCGCGCCACTGTTGAAAATATTTCATTGTCGCCAACTGGAGTCTTTTCAGTGAGTTGAAGCTTTTAACTTTAATTGAACATGAATTAATTCCTTTTATATATTTTTTCACAACAGCATCACAGCCAGCAACTGCAGGGAGCGCGAGGAGCTCCAGCGTCGCGTCAACAGTCGCCGGAAATATCGAACGCCTCGACGCCCACGGCCAGCGTTCATCCGTATGCCCCGCTCCAGAGTCCAACGCTGTCAAATAACAATAACAATGCTAACAACACGACCAACAATCGCTATGCAGATCTGGGCGACATCTTCTCCGAGCTCGGAGACATGAGCATGTCTGCACCGGCATCAGCGACGCTGGGCAAACCGCCAGGCAGGCAAATACCCACTCCGACATCGGCGGCGTCCACAGGCGGCAGCATAGCCATACCGCGGCCGCCATCGCGACGCTCTGACATGATAGCCATTGGACCGGCGGCCACGGGGGGCACTGCCCCTGGACGCGGTCGAATGTCCCCGGCTCCGGTGACGGCCATGAATCGAGCGGAAAGCATTGGCAGTCTTGAGTTCCGCACAGCCATCGGGGGAGTGGGATCGTCGCGGGGACCTTCGCCGCTGACGATCGGTATTTCGGACACCATACCGCTGGCGGTGGCATTCCATGAGATAATTCACGCCTATTTCCGGGGCAGCGACGAGTCACGATGCCAGGTGAAGGTGTCCGGTGATATGATGCTATCATTCCCGGCCGGCATTGCCGGCCTATTAGCCAATAATCCCAATCCAGCCAAGCTGGGTTTTCGCATTAAGAACGTTCAGAACTTGGAAAATATGGTGCCCAACGCGAAACTCGTCCAGATGTAAGAACATCCTTTAAACGAAATGAATTAATTAACTCAATTTCAAAAATCTCTAGAGATCGTCAGCAGTCGAGCAGCCTGAGCACAATGCTCGAGTTCAACATGGGAGCCTTGACGGCCCTGCTGCGAAGGCAGGCGGAGAACAATCCAACGGCATCCTACTTCAACGTGGACATTCTTAAGTATCAGGTGCGCACCAAGCCGGGGGCCAGCTCGTGTCCCTTCCAGCTGGTCAGCTACTGGAAGTGCGAGCCCAGCTACACGGCACTCAAAGTGGATTACAAGTACAATAATCACGCCATGGCCAGTGCCTCGCCTCTGCTGAATGTCACGCTCTCAGTTCCCGTCAACGGATCTGTCCGCAATGTCCAGTCCAAACCGCATTCAGCTTGGTAAGTAAAAAAAGGATCAGATTCGAAATTCCCTATGGTAATTCGCATCCATTTAATACCTTTCACAGGTTGGGTGAATCAAACCGTTTGGTATGGAATTTCACCGACATATCGCAGAATTCTCAGGACGGCGGGGTAGGCACTCTTCGAGCCCGTCTAGAGCTCAATGATGGGCCTTCCACGCCGGCCCTTCTGGCGACCCAGTTCAATTGCGAAGGCACTACGCTCTCGGGCATCGAATTTGAGCTTCAGGGCAGCGGGTATCGCCTGTCGCTGGTTAAGAGACGCTTCGTTTCCGGTATGCTTTAATGGACAATGACTAAGTCTGTCTCTGGGATTAACTCTCTTGTGTATTTGCAGGCAAATATGTGTGCGAGGGCGATGGTATACGTAGTGGAGCAACGCCCACCCCTCCGTCAGTGGGCTCAACCAGTCCGTATTCAGCAAAGTCAAATTAATCGCTCCCCAACTCCAAAGTCAGCATGTATGGGGGCGAGAACGGGAACGGAAAATGGCAATATGGCAATAGGCTCGTGAAAACCTAGAGAAATTTTTGTAACTAAGCTTAAATATGAGACAAACACACGGATACCCAAACCATATTTGATTACAGACACAGGACTAGTGGCGCCTTATGAGTTATTTCTCTCTGAGCTTTTTATTATCACACCCACGATACCTATTTGATCAGATTTTGCTGAATTCAAATTGACAGGCTTTAACTTTTTGTCAGAACTTTGGAAACTAGATAAATTTTGATGCCACAAATCCAATTGGAACGGAAAGGAACGGGATGTGGCGGGGCTATATATTATGATGTATTTTTGTACACACACGAAATTCTGTTTTCACGCGTAATGTTGAATCTGCCGGCTGGGAGTCCGCCGAGCGCTGCGAATGCTGCGGGTCGGGCTCCGCTAAATCTGGATGTATTATTTGTTATATATACATACACACACACAAGTATGCTAGTATATATTATTGAAATGTATTTATTATGTTTAAATGAACGATATTGTATATGTAGCTATGTAGATATCTAAAGCAAACACACCGAACGAACGTTGATTTTATGTTCATTTTTGTACACACAACAACCAAATCCAAAAATGTATTAAATGTAAGATACAAAAAAAAAAAACATGCATTGTGTCGTCTCGCCTGGAATCTCGTTGGCTTTTGCTTTCGTCACCGGTGTGGCGGATAAGGCTGCGTTTACCTCAGAGCAGCTCATGCAACCGGAGTTGTTGTTGCTGCCTCTGTTTTCAGCGATTGCCGTTTCTCCGCCGATCAATTATCAAATTTAGGCAAAGAACATGACAAACAGGTTTCGGTCTCTTTTTCGGCAACAAACACAACATATACGTATAGGAAATTAGCAGTCCGTCGAAAATAGAATAAACATCGGGTGCCGAAATACACGGGCGCCAACGAATCATCAGAAAGAAATCATTAAATTGTGGGTGTACCTACTAGTCAGAGATCGCTGGGGAGCATTAGCCTAAAATTGAATTTGTAAAATTTCTGTAAGAAATTCAGAAAAGCACAAGGCAGCTGTCTGGTTGGTTTTTGTTTTGCTATTGAAAGGCGGTGACGTCAGGCCGCCACAAATTGATCTCAAGGTCGGAGTCGACGGACGCGTTTTCATTTCACTTGGCACACTTGACTGTGGGCTGTTGGCCACCTAAATACATTGCATTAAGCTTCCACTTTTCATATCTGGTAGCTTGTATCTTTTGGATCAGGCGGGAATAAGCAGTGAATCCAATGGATGCAAGGGTGACTGGACTGACTGCCCATTGTGGAGTATCCGATACAGTGTTCCTCTTGCTGGCTTGACCATAGAGATCTCGACGATGTCAAATGATAAGATTGAATTACAAAACAATTGTGGCTCCGCGTTGTTCATACATATGCATATGGTTATATGGTATTATATTGTATATTGCCCGTGGGTATATACAATTAATTGTTCAACAAAAGCCAGCGACGACTCAACACATGTCTGTTGATATATGACATTAACAACAACCCTGAAATGTAGAACGCGCAGTGTCTGTATTTTAAGTTAGATAACAAATTTTTAACAGATACTTCGTCAGTCAGCATCTCAGTAAAATAATAGTAAACTAACTTTATCTGTTTAACAACATTGCACTTTATTCGTTTATTTATATTGACTGCATTAGTAAAGCTTAAGTCTATTACGCAAATACATATAAATATATATGTTTAGATTAACTGGTATAAATTAGGGGACTTGTGGGGGTTTTATTCAACAACTTTCTAACATTAAAATTAATTCATTTTAAATTATCTGATATATATATATATATTAGTTTATTTCCGTTTGTCTGACAAGCGCACCTGGTAGCCGTAGGGATATATATAAATACGCACACACAACTCAAAAGTATATACACATCTATATGGTTTTTTTTGCTAATAAAACGTCAACTTTCGGTGATCAATTCCAATTCTCCGCTGCACAGTGGAGCTGGTTTCCTCATCATAGCTTTGTTTATACCTTCGACATATAAACAAATATGAATTGGCACTTCCACTAACTGTTATCAGGCTCTCTGGGAGCGGATCCACTTGTCCCACTGTGCATTTAGTCAATTCAAGTTGATAATACACCACATGTGTGTATTTTAGCTTTGCCATAAATATTGCCGCCTTCTCGGAGTGTGTGCGTGTCTAAATAAACTACGGCTGACATCATTTTCTGTTAACATATTCGTAGTTAAGCTCATTATATCGCAAGACACAATTTCGTAAAGTGATTAGTTAGTACATCCAGGATGATGGGGGGGGTGCCAGCGAATTCCATTTAGCCTGCAATGGGAAGATGAAAGAAGAAATTCGTTTAGATCGGAGCAGCAGCGGCAAGGTCATAAATCCCCAATGTACTATATGGGCATATGTATGTACGTGTTCGTTTTGTTCATTTAGCAGTTGCTTAATTGCAGATCAAATAGATCATTCGATCGGAAAAAACAATGGGAGCCCTCGAGGCTAAATACCAATTGCGGTGGGGCCCCCTTTTTTTTAATAATATTTATTATTTTATTTTCAGACCTCTCTCGGGCTTTATTTACAGACTATCTTTTATATCCAAGCCTCCCCCCTTAAGGGGAGAGAAAAACGAATAAATATAGAAAATAAACGCAAACGCGCCTGGAATTAATTTTTGAATGTTCGGTTCGGTTTGGTTTGGTTTTTCTATAATGCGCAATTGCCTCCGTCCGCCTTTGGGTTTGTATGAATTTATTTAAACTTTTGCGCTATATACTTGGGTACGCAAAATCGATTTCTACGAACGAACGGAACGTCTGTTTATTTGCATATTTTGGCTTTATAGTTCAAGTGAAAAATTCCAAAGAGATTCAAGGTGGAATAGGACGAGGGACTGCTTTGAAACGAACGAGTTTCTTATCAAGCAATTCCAAAATATCTTCAAAAGCTCTCTCTGGCATAAACAAAACATCAGGAATTTATGATTTTCGTGGGCAGATATTTTTTAGACCCCTCCCTTACCCTTCTGACTGGATCACCGCGCCGGCTGATAGCGAAAATGCTCGGCCGTTAAGTAAGGTAAGGTAAGGTAGGTAATGAAAATGAAAAAGTTGCCTCTGTGGCATGGCAATGCACAGTTAAGCGCTATAGGCCATATCGGGCGACCTCAGCACATGACCGTGAAAGGAAGTAGGGGGGAGGGAATTAATCAAATTGAAATAAATACCAAATCGGGCTACCGAAAACATAGGTGTGGTCCTTTCGATGGAGAAGGAAGCTCCACCGAATTTGAATCTCAATCATTTATGGGCAGCCAAATGACTGACTGACTCATGACAGAAACTTCCGTTGCGAAAAACGTATAGTCAGAGTCAGGAATGTTAGCCAAATGCTTCTATATGGGGGCTCTGGATACGTCTGTGCTCGCCCGGCAGTATATGGAGACCGTTGAACAAACAAACAAACAAACAGGCCAGGCATTATGTAAAGTAAACAAACCAAAGGCGAGCCCCAGCCAACGGAAGGGCGGCCCAAGAAACTGAAGCGTTTTTAATAGTTTTCCCATTCGGTGAGAGGAACGATGATGGATGAATTCCTGCCAGTAAGAGCAAATATAATGGAGAATTATTCTAGGTAACTACTACCTGGAACTTCCTAAAGTAAGCACTTAGTAATCATCTTCAAAGTGTGTCATTATTAGTTCAACGTCTTACACAATACAAATAACTAAAATTGCTTTCCAAGTGCATAAATAATTGTAATCAAATCTAAACTTACAAAACACGGAAAACGTATACAAGTGGCTAAACTCCTTTAGAAGAATTTTATCAGGTAGCCCAAAAAACAAAGCCTAAACTGTATAACCAAAACCCAACTACTCTGTCCAAAAAATATACAATTTTCCATGGCTTCCTCTAATCATAATTACCAATTAATCTACATTCATGCATCAATCAAAAGATAATAAATAGCACTTCAGAAATCGTGAATCATCAAGGAAAATTTCACTGTTCAAGTTCAGCCTATCGAGTGCCCACAGTAATTGGCAGTTTCACCTCCCAAGGCCGGTCCACACCCAAGAAATGCTCGTTTATGGCCCATCGCAAACTGCACCCCGTCATGCTCTCTCACCTGCTCGTGTGCTCCACTCCAGTGGAATCCTGCTGGCTGACCTGCAAACCCATGCCAACGTGCCACGCCCCTTGCCTTCTTACAGGACGTAGTTCCGCAGCTTTTCGGTGGGCAGGGTTCGATTGGCGAAAGAGACAATCGCCGCCGCCGGCTGGCTTACGGTCAGGTCGCAAAACACATGGCACTGGTTGTCCGTGGAGCTGTGCGACCTCCTGGCCACGAATGCAAAAATGGTCTTCTTCTCAGAGTCACCCTCGCTGGTCCACATCCGATTCTCGGGATCAATGGCGCAATGTGAGATGACATCCGCCGTGTAGTGCTTTCGGAAGAACTTTTTGCGTGTGTTATCCGTGAGGGTTATACCCTGCGAGGAGACTTTAAAGTGCACCTCCGTGGGCTGCGGCATTGGGCGCTGGGCGTACATCAGCCGGATGGCCTTGCGGATAGCCTCGTTTCCGGTCAGCGACTCAGTGTCGCAGGAGAAGAGCCACAGGACATTGGTGGCAGCACCGTGCGTGAGCAGTTGCTGCTGAGCCGGTGTTGTGGCCCTCACCGGAGGCACTATGTCCCGGTCGGGCAGGCGGAGCAGACAGGGCAGCGCCAGCTGGCTGATGGAATGCTCAAAGACCAGCGCGGACAGTGATGTGAAGACGGGCTCATCGTCGCAGCCCTTCAGGTGCACTCCCTCCGGCGTGGGTTCGATGAGGAAGTGACGCACCAGCTCTGCTGATCCTGCCGGTGGCTGGGCTACGCGGACCACCAGGCCGTACGAATTCTTGTAGGTGGTGGAGTCGCGAACCAAAAAGGTGCCTGGCTGGGCCGAGGCCAAAAGAGCGATGGCGTCCTCGCGGGTCAGGTTGGGCTTGTACCAGAACTTGGCCGAACTCCGGGCGAACCTCACGGAATCAGCAGACACCTCCATAGGCGGCAGAGCTCCACCTCCGCGACGCGGCCCCGTCTGGTAGATGGACTCCGAGGCCAACTGGGTCGAGCCAGTTGATGATGCCGACGAGGCTGCCCCAAAAGGCGTGCGCGGTGTGACCGGAAAGGCGGGCGTTTCTGGCCTGCTGGTGGGACTAGGCGTCATCTGCACTTGGCCATTGGTATTTGGGTTGCTCACTCTCTTCGCACTAGTGGCATAGATGGGCGAACCCGGCGATGCCAGCGATGGCGATGGCAATGGAGCTAGCTGTGGCGCAGCGGCCATGGAGAGATCGCGCCGTGTGCGCGTGAGCGTCTCCAGGTGGTTCTGGCCATAAACGGCGCCCAGTTGCTCCAGCGGCTCCAACTGCTGGCGTTTGTGGGTCGCTTCCAAGCTGTTAATTGTGTGATAATTGCGTTCCATGGTCGTCCGCCGATTGACCACGCCATCTGGCACATCCTGCTCCCGTCGCACATCCTCAAAGTGAATGTTGCGTGTGGTGTAGGGAGCTGGATCCTCCTGCTGCTTCACATCGTCCAGGTTCAAGTTGAACTCGAAATCGTAGTTGTACCTGTTGTTCGCCGAGGCATTCCTTTGGCCAGTTCCCAGCCCGTTGCCACTGCCATTTCGGAGCACTCCGTTTCCGTAGCCATTGCTGGCATAATGGTGGCGCTGCGGTGGAGTGGGCGGCACTCTCTCCCGCTCCCGCTCCTGCTCCCTTTCCCTTTCTTCCCTTTCTCTATCCCTGTACTCGTTGTACACCTTTTCCCGTCGCTCGCGAAGCTGCTGCTCGAAGGTATCTCGCAGCGGCGTCGGTGTCGTGCTGCCCGATCTGTAGTGGTATGTGTTGGCTATGGTGTTGGTGTTGGAACTACTACTGGGACTAGCGCCGTTTCCGAGTGTTTTGCGCACCAGCAAAGGGCTCGTTAGACGGGCCGGAGGCTTTATCATATCGGCGGTGGCACCGCTACCACTCCCCTTTCCGTTTGCACTGTTAAAATCGAACGAATCGAGGAAACTATCCGCTCGCGTCGGTGTCGGAGTTTTGCGAAGCGGCGTCGAAGTTTTGGCTATTCCATAGCTAAATGGCAACGAATTCTCGCGCGCGTGATAAGGTATTCCATTGCCATTGCCATTTCCATTCCCATTACCAATTCCGCTTCCACTAATATTCCCATTTCCATTCGCCTGCCCATTGCCATTCACATTATAGTTTTTATAGTAATTATTGTTATTATTGGCGCCGCCGTATTGGTATTGGTATTGGTACTTGTGGTCGGCGGCGGCAGCGCTATCTTCGTACGGCGACCGCATTGTTTCGCAAAATCCAAAAGACTGATTGAGCAAAGCGAGAAGATACAACTCGCGGTAGAGCCAGTCGTCGGCGTTGGCGTTGGGGGCTCCGTGCCCGAGAGTTCGCTCTGTCTTGCAACTGGCGCTCTCTCCCGCTGCCTGTGTAGCGAGCTCTCGGCGTTTGATGGCCAACAAACAACAAATCAACCTCCTCGAGTCAGCGTCTGTATTGGTATTTTGGGGCACAGTGGGTACCGGGTTCACAACAGTCTAAATGAGGACTGATTTTTAAATAAAAATAGTTGTTTCCCAGGCCATCATGTCGTATACGTAATTTTTTAGGTATTTTGTAGATATTACGTATGAGTAATTTTTTGTAAATCGGGAAATCGTATTAAAATTTAATATATTCATAATGTTTTACCTGGTTTCTCTAAATTTTCTATTAAATTATTACGATTTAAACATTGAAAGTGAAAATACGTATGACAAAACAAAGTTCTTTCCCAGGCCACCACGTCATATAAGTAATTTATTACGTTTTTCTTTTAAATATTGCGTATGAGAAACTTTTTAAAATTAGCAAAATTTATATAAACGTCTATCCACTTATTATGTTTTATCTGAGTTCTGTAAATATGGAAATAAATTATTTACATTTTAACATTGAAAGTAAGATTTGTTATGAAGTAATTAGATAATATTACTCATACGATTTGTAAGCCCTAGGAAATTATTTAAAAATGTCAGTAAAAATGAATAGAGTTCTTTAAATTTTAAATTAAATTATTATAATTTTAACATTAAAAGTAAAATTCGTTATGAATCAATTTAAGAATATTACGCATACGACTCGTAAGCCACGTTAAGCAATTTAATATGGGTTTAAAAACAGAGTTGAATTCGAAAAAAAATCAGAACCGATTTAAAAGAAATTAAGTAATTCATTTCTTAATTTAACAAGTAATTAAGTTTGTCATTCTAATATAATAAAAAGCATTTATTTCCTAAAGAATTTTCCTTGCGTTTCTCATAGTTGCTTAGCACTTTTCGCGACATTTCCTAATTATAAAAGTCCATTGGCATGTCCACATTGTTATTGCGAAAGCTAAGAGCAATGTCAAAAATAGAACTGACAAATTTCCATGAGTATTCAATGCCCCACGCCCACTGTGGCACACACAGACATGGTCCAAAGGTGGTGTTGGATGCCAGGAGAGATGCCTCCAATGAGTGCCTCAAAGAGTGAGAGACTGAGAGAGACGGCGGTGATGTCATCCCCACATATTTACGAATACACACGAACGAGGGAACGACGATCGAAGCAACCGAACTAATCAAAACAAGCTATCGAAGCCAATAGAGATTAGGGGCCTCGTAAAGTCGCATCCATGCACGTTGGACGCGAATTGCGATCAAAGAACCCGCATGCTGCACTTGCAACCAGAAGCGATCGGAGTGGAGTCCCATCGATAAGAGTCTCTCTCTCTTCGGATTGACCTGTTCTCGCGGCAATCAACCCCAATTGGGCCCATTTAAAGGGGTAATTCAACGATGGCACCCACTGTAGCGGCGGGCACGTTCCACAGATTGCATTCCTTCTTTTCACTTCGCGTTTCCATCAATTAAATTGCCTCCGATTCTCCATCTCTGAATGGGTTTCATTTGTTCTTTTTTTTGGTGGCTCTGAAACAGAGACGATCGTCTTTCCATTGAAAAGGGGGGCTCTTCTTATCAGCAAATTGCGGTCTATTTTCCCAGCAGGTTCAGGTTGCACTTTCCAATGAACTTTTGCGGCTATTACGCATACACACGCGATCGGGAAACTAATACACATTGGAAAAGATAGAAAATTTTTGAAATTTATAGATGAAAAAAATATTTAATATCAGATGAAATAAACAAAATCAATCCATTGAAGTTTGGCAATTTTCTGAGAGAAAATGAATAGTAAAAATATTTAATATTTATATTTCAAAGGGATTATTCGGCTTTTTTCGGTGCATCGCATAGAGAAGAAGCTGTCGCATCTTTTTTGATTTCTCAACATTTTCTTGTAGAAAGTGTCGTGGTGGGCCAGAGCAGCAACAACAACAGCAGTGACAGCGACAAAGCATAACTACAAAAGCTAGGGCACTGGCGTTGAAACCTCAACCGCCAAGTGACGTCAGTGGGGCAACAATGGTGGAGCCCAACAACAACAAAACTAAATCAATTACAAAGATTAAATTTTCGCTTAAAAAGTAAATTAAAAACGAAGAGAAAGATGAGTGCAAAAATGCTGCAGCAGCGATGATCTTCCTCATCGTGCAGCAGCCAGCCAGCAGCAGCAGCAGCAGTTGTTGTGGGTGGCAAATAAACAAGTTGCTCTTTCTCTATGCCTCCCTCTCTGGGACCTCACTCGCTCTCTCGGTGACCCGTCGCCACCTAGTGCTCCGCTCCCGCTCTCCCACACCAGCTCCATCTCTTTCGTTGGCCTTAGGTCCCTAGTTGGCAACTCGTTTACCTTTTTTTTGCTTTTCGCCTTTTGCTCCGAACATCTGTTGTGTTTAACTCTTTCGCTGTTGTTGCAAATCTGTTGAAACAAAAACAAAACTTAATGCGGAATTTTGGAAATGCCAATCACAGCCATAAGTGCCATATGCTGCGACAACCCGAGATTGCGGACCCATGTGGCCATCTAATGTTGGTTAAACGCTGGAAAGCCATCGCCCAGGCAGTTAACGACATTTTGAGTGTGGTTTTTGGGCGTGAAAGATGCGATATGCGATTTAATTGATTCCCAACGTTCAAAACATGTGATCGTTTTGATTGCCACTCGAAAGTTGACTCAAGACTACAGGTTTCCATGTGAACCCCCAAGGGGATCCTGACTTTCTGAGATATATTGGAATATTTTTATTTAATTTGTAATTTTAGGTTGTATTTAACGAAAATGTTTAATAAATAAGGGAAAATAAAGGGAAAACATTCAAATACTATGCTAACTATATTTAATTTCGTTAATTTAAATGTTTATTTCGCTTAAATTCTTTTGATTTTAAAGTATTTTATATTTATAGATAGATATTTTAAATATAATAAATTTGATAAATATTTTAACATGTTCTTCGAGCCAAGGTCCTTTAAATAACCTGTAAAAAATGTAATAATCTTTATTTTAAAGTCATCTATTGATCATTTTATATCCACAAACCTTTCCCATATTTAAATATTAAGAAAAACAGCTCCATTTTATTGACGTTCATTGAATTTTATTGAAATTTTGCGAGTTAATACAAAACCAAAATTGAAATTATTGCAATTAACATTAAAAACGCCCGCTCACCGTTACAATGCCACTGAAAAAACGTTTGTTGTTGTTTAATACTATGGTTAACTGATTTTACAATTACTAGAAGAGAGTGTGTCTCGGTTCTTGTCTACAAAAATGTAAAATAATAGTCACATTTAAAATTGCATAAATTCTAGACAAGTGTAGATGTTATAGTATGTCGTACATATTGGTTTTTATTTCGTTTTTTGTTTTTTTCGGAGAAATTCTCATGCATAAAATGTTTCTGTATTTTATAATCATTCTTCTGCTTTTTTGTTTGTTTTCGTTTTTGGTTTTTCTTTACTTTGTTTTGTTGTAATAATTTGGAATTATGCATTATATGTTTTTAAATTTTATTGCATTTTATGTAATTAAATATATATAACGTACATCACAGCAAAACTTTATAATTTTTTTTTTTGTTTTATTTTTTCTTTTTTTTTTCACTTTGTTATACTATAAATATATTTTTATGATAAGCTTTTGATTTTTTTTAATTGTTTGGAAAATAATAAACCAGAAGAGAGTTGTTAGAGGAAAACTATTCAATGGAAACACCTAGTATTAGTGCTGTTAGTTCAGAATAGACGGATATAGATATAGAACGAACTTAAGATCGTTAAATGATCGAGAAACAGGATCGAAAACAAATACGTTTGTGTTAAAGATACAAATTTAAAGTTACTTTCTGCTTAGCTTGGTTGATTGAATTTTTTACATATACTCGTAGGTAATTATGTCAGTGCACGTACAAAAGGTATTCAATTCATGTATATAATATATTCTATATATAATTATTTGCTTTTATCATAACGTTCTGTTATTGTGACAAAAAATAAACTTTTATTTGGGTTTCATTCGTTTATCCTTCAGTTTGATGTTCCTACTAATAAAATTCTAGAAAAGCACAACACCTTTACATGGTCTTTTGGAAATACCATTATTTATTTATAGATTTAAAACAAGAAAGAACGCTGTAGTCGAGGGGTCCGACTACGCGATACCCGGTACTCAATGTCCTTTGTGAAAACTAAATGGCATATCTTAAGGCGTTGGCATTAGAACTTCTTTTTTCAATTTGAATATTTGTAAAAAATGACTATTTAAATTCTGGTATTCAAGCAAACAATTGACGGATTGTATTGATAAGATCGAAGGACACTCTACAAGTACCGGGTATATTTAATACACACACATTTTACATATATACTAGGTATCAAGAGTTCGGTAATGCATAGCGTTATTAAGGATCTGAGAACATTTGGGGCATTGGGAACTTGGGGACTCGGGGTGGGCTGTAGTGCTGGAAACTCTCGCTATAAGCAACGGATGCCCCAATTATGGTAGATACGATACGGCCTGCTGCATAATATCCGAAAAGGCTAAACTAACGTTATGTATGTATGTATATCGTCCACTCTTCTCTCACAAAAAATCAATGCTATCCATAGTATAATATGCTATAAAAAGTTTGTTGAGTTAGTTTCAATGGTTTTTGTTTTTAATACGAATGGAGGGCAGGAATCATTTCAATTTACTTGTTCATCGTGTTCATCGTCTTCTCTCATATTCTCGTTTGGTTTAGTTTCACGTTAATTGGTTAGATAATTATTGTATGGTACTTGTACATGTATATTGGTAAAAATTGTTTGCTGTCCTTCCCCGCTGCTTCAAAGGCTAGTGCACGTAGTTCGCATATCATAAGGAAACTCTCTATATATCTGGGTGTGTGTGGTGTGGTGATACTTTATACTTGCAATACTCTCACGCATCAGATGCGAAACATTAACTTGTAACTTTAGACTTCCTTCCTAGAGACCCTTACTCTCGCGCTTTGATAGACAAGTCACATTGATTCAAGGAGGTTTATATATGTATAAATATTTAATGCTGGTGTTTAGAGCTACAGACGTTACAGTTCGAAAGGCAAAATACTACGGAAGTAGGTGGACGCCGCCAGCTGGCTACGGTTACGACGATACTCTTGTGTCCTCATTTTTGCAAATTGCATTATGTTTAATTGCGCACACGTCTACTACAAATACATTAATATAAGCCCACCAAATATACATATGTCTCTAAATTCTTATTACGCTTGGTTTCCCTCAGCTCTCCTCTCTAGTGAGTGTGAATGTGGTGTATGGTGTGTGTATATATGCATCTATATAGTATATTTGCTGAAACGCTTATCATCCGCTCCTCTGGCTTAGTCGATTTTAAAGATTGCTTATAAGTTTCAAAGTTAGTTGCTTCCGTTTATAGTTACTAATTCTCAAATTCTCAAGTAGAAACGAAAAAATATATATATGTATGTATATGTGTATATACGATTTATGTTTCTTTTAAAGATATAACGTCTCGTCCTTCGCGTTTTTTGTTGTTTGGTTTTGCTTAGTGCAAGAACTTCTTCAGTGGGTTCAGTTCGTACAATTAGTATAAAATGCAATGCACTATATATATGCTGGCTTGTTTGTATGTAATGTATGTCGTATTAGGATAAATATAGTAGGTGGTTACACAAAAGGAAACTAATCATAATAGTATTAATTACAATAAAGTACGAGAGGATACATAGCAAATATGCAAGCCCAACTCAAAAGCAGAAAACACAAGACACAAATCCAAATTTCCAAATCTAAATATACATATACATATTCCATTTTGTAGTATTTACTGTATTTAATTTAGAGTTATTCATAGGCATAGGCGTGTGTGGACAGCAACCATTCAAGATACACCATTTTCCTCTTTGGTATCGGCCTCCCAAAGACGATTAATATTTGTTTATTGGAGACTAATAATTCCTGAACTCCAAAAATTATCAAGAAAGATCCTTGGGAGACCGATTCCAAGCATAAGAATACATATTTGTTCGCATATAGCTGTTTAATGGATATTTAGGATATCCTCGAGAGTGAAGAAGGGGCAAAGGAAATCTATAATGGATCTTGTGCAAATCTTGGCATATATACAGACACTTGTTACTCATTCGGCTTTAATTCACGCAAATATATATTAATATATAAGTATATCCCTAAGTCAAATTCTTGGTGGTATGCCTATATGGGTTACTCCTAGTTACTCACATACAAACTAAGGTATACGACAAGCTATTGAAGAAGCTGGCTGCTGATAGATGTGCGAGGGCGTGGCCGAGGTGCAGAACGAGTCAGGCTCTTGCCAGGATGTTGGCGCTTATATATAGCTGAAGGGGAAGCATCGACAGTTTGGCAGTTGGATTCGTTGCGCGGTTGATGATGATGATGGGTGGCCGCAAGCTGGGCTCTTCCCAAAGACTCCTCCGCCTCGTCCACTTGTCGTCCACCCGGAAAAGCCAAAGCTGCAGCTATGTGGAAATGCTAATGCGTTTCTAAGGCGCCTAGGCCGCTTGGCTCTGCTGGGGATTGGCTGTAGCTGCTGCCGCTGCTGATGCAGAGGTACCTGCCACCTCGCCGCTGCTCTCATCACTGCTCAAAACGGATTCGGCTACCGCCGTTGCCTGAGCCTGCGCCTGGGCCGCATGCTGCTGTTCGGAGCAATCAAAGTAGTCTGAGGCATTGCCACGGCAAATCGGACAGGTGCGATTTGACTGAGGGGTTGGAGTTGGGATTAATAATTGTATTTTGATTAAATATTTATGAATACTCACGCGTAGCCATTTGTCCACGCATTTGGCGTGGAATTCGTGGGAGCAGGGCAGGACTCGCAGCATCTGGCGCAACTCGAAGTCGCACATGCACACCACACACGATGACTGGTCGCCTGAGGGAATGTATATTGGGATATATATTAGTATAAAGTAGAAATAACAGAAAATATCTATATATATTTATATACTGTATCGATGATATGCCCTACATTGGAATTACGGTAGATAAAGTCTTGGGTTTTCTTATTGCCTACTTTTTTGGGCTTTTGTTAGCTCACTGCTCACTCACCATTGTGCACCTCCGGATTGTATTTGTAGCTGGGCAGCTGATCAATCTCATTGCGGGTGAGTCCCCTTGGCTTCGCTTCGCCCAATCGCTCGGCCAGGCTAAGCAACGCCTCGTAGTTCTCCGTCTCGTTGGTGTCGCCAGAGCTCAGATCGTGTTGGTTGTAAGGCGAAAGAGGGAACATGGCCCTATAATATTAGATACTCATTAGTATTTTAAAGATTTTGTGTGGATTTCTAAAAGAAACATACAGGAAGTTGAGCAAGAAGCCCGGGTTGATGATGCCCGAGGTGGCCTGGATCTGCACAGGGGCCTGGTGGGCGGCAAGCGACTGCGGTGGCAGGACATGTCGGTGGCCGTGGTTCGCCGGCCAGAAACGCGGTATGCGTCGGTGGGGCGGGAATGTGCGTCGATCCGACGAAAAGATTATCTGCTGCGGCCCGGCGGACATCTGGGAGGTTGCCTGGGCGGCGACGGCCGCTGCAGCAGCAGCAGTGGAATGTAGGTGATGCGTGGCGGCCGCTGCCGCCGCTCCGCTCAGCGGTGTGATGTGAATGCCCGGTGGCAGCTGGTGGGCATGCGGATGGGCATGGGGATGAGCGTGCGGATGGCCATGTGGACCAGTTGGTGGACCACCGCCGGGACCGTGATGTCCATCCAAATGGTGGGCACCCGGTGGTGCGATGGGTCCCAAATTGGCCACCGCTATAGTAGCCACGTCTCGCTGATCCTGGTGCGCGCTTAACTGTGCCTGAGCCAGCATCTGCTGGGCGGCAGCCGCAGCGGCGGCCATCTGTGCCTGCGACGGAACTGGTGTCACTTGCAGCGGCGGTGGAGCCGCCAGTCCCGGTGGCGGAGCAGCGGCGAAGGGTTGCGTGTAGACGCCATGCAGGTGACAGGGCGCCAGACGGGCCTGCGCCGGTATCGGGTACGTGCAGAAGGAGGCCCAGAAGGGCTCCGAGGGACGCAGCTGTAAGCTCACGGGCACCTGATTGAGGTTAAGGTCGACCATCAGCGAGGTGGGCTGCGGCGGCGCCGGTGGATAGCCCACGCCCACCGTCGGTTGGTGAGTTGGCGGCGGCTGCGGCGGTGCTGGCACCTGTTGTAAAATTGGGCCCACAGTGCTACTGGTGGGAGCACCACCGACGCCTCCTCCGCTGCCGCCCAAATCCCAAGACGAACGCTGAGCATGTGGTGGCGGCACTTGTTGATGCTGCGGACCATAGTGTGTCTGCTGCTGCTGCTGCTGCTGCTGGTGATGATGCATCGGATGGTAGTTTGACAGTGGCTGCTGCTGTTGCCCATGCTGATGCGCCGGCGGACCGTATTGCTGCTGCGTGGAGGTAGCTACGTCGCGCAGTCGCGGACGACGAAGAGGTGGACTGCCCTGCTGCATCTGGATTTGATGAAAATAGTTATATTTTTGCAATTTCTTAAAAAACTATTAAGTTATTAAATCAGAGTGACTTATCAAGAAGCGGAAATGAAACTAAAAAAGGGAAAAATATTTGTCTCAGTTGCATTTTTGCTCATATCGATAACGGATTAGAGTAGCCAGCTTTAGTAGCCAGATTTTTGTGAAATATTTTAAAATTTCAATATTTAATCTTCCCTTTTTCTGCCATGAAAAGTTCAATTATCAATTATTTTAACAACTCACCTGGGTCATAAGACATCGGTGCTGGGGCTGCGGGCCGTTCTGAGGCCTGCCAGAGATGCGGCGGCGCTTGCGCGACGGACTGTCCGAGTTGAGGCCACCGTTGGGACCGTTGTTCAGGGACAGCGAGGAGCCCGACAGTCCCGATCCCGATGGCAGTTCTCCCATCAGCCCGGGGCCACCGGAAGATGTAGAGGCACCACCATTGTTGTTATTATATCCCATGTGTTGGTAATGGGACCCGTTGCGTCCGTAGCCACCGCTGCCTCCTCCATTTCTCATGAAGTTATACGACCCGTCAGTTCGATCCCGGTGGTCTGGTCCGCCCTGATCCGAGTTTCCAAAGTGCTGGAGGAGAGGCAAAGGTATTCAAGTAATGCTACTTCAAAACCTAATTTCCAAAAACTTACATTATTCAAATTCCTGTCGTTGTAGTTGCGCTGGTGGTGTCCAGAGTTGTTGTGGCCGCTCATTGACGCAGAGGCATTGTTTAGGTGATTGTCGGACATGTGTCGGCGTCCGTTATGGCCGTGTCCGTTGCCATTGCCGGGGTAGTCCCGCGACAGAGCTGGACAAACACCACCGCCTCGCCGATAATTCATGTAGTCCGGTGGTCCTCCTCCGTTGGCATTACCATTATTACCGATCCCATTCCGGCTGTTATTGTTGTAGCCACCGCGCTGCTGTTGCTGCTGCTGGTGGCCATTGTGGCCAAGATTGGCGGAGTTCCCTGGTCCCTGCTGTCCCTGGCTGTGGCTATTGATGGGTGCGGATGCGTTATTAATTTGTTGTGGTTGTTGTTGGGGCATCATCGACGACGACGCAGACGCAAACGAAGACCCATGAGGAATTATATCGGTACAAGAATTTACATTCACAACATCAGTAGGATTACTATTTGTTGTTGGATTGGTTGGATTGAGAGTTGTTGCTTGGTTGTTGGCTGAATTTGAATTCGTTCGTGTTAGCGGGAGGGATTGGCGATTAGTCTGTTGTTGTTGTTGCTGTGGGTTATGCAATGGATGGTACTGGTGTGGCGGATGAAACTGGCGCCGGGATGCGGATGCGGATGAATGGTTCTGACTACTATGCGGCGCCAGATGGAAATGGCCGCTCTGATCCCCTGGACTGGGATGGGAACGTGAGTGCGGATGGGGCAAGGAATTCGGAGAGGGACTGAAGGTCACTAGGGAGTGGGAGTGGGCCAGGGGCGTGGCAGGTGCTAGCGTGAGGCACAAGCGGGCGGGATTCAGTCTCACCAGGGAAACGGACATGGAACCATAGGTTTGGGTCTGTGGACACATCTCGTAGTAGCTGGGGTACGAGCTCTGGCCGTGATTCGGCGGGGAAATACTACTGATATAAGGCTGCTGCTGCGAAGGACGCTGCTGCTGGCTATTTGGAGGATGGCTGCTATTCGAATGAACACTGCTGTGTGGTGGTGGTGGTGGGTGGTGCATTGGC
The DNA here is from genome assembly GCA_008042485.1 of Drosophila mayri. NCBI lineage: Eukaryota > Metazoa > Arthropoda > Insecta > Diptera > Drosophilidae > Drosophila > Drosophila mayri. The sequence continues at coordinate 356,830 of VNJN01009931.1, read as the reverse complement.
GGGGGATGTGGCGGATGTGGGTGTTGGGGGGAATGAGGATGGTTAGTGTGATTGTGGCTCTGAGGGTGACCATTGTTGTTGCTGTTGTTGTGATGATGATGCGCTTTGCTATTATTGTTATAAATACAAGTTCCGCTAGAATTACTTGTTTGTACATCGCTGGATTTTCGATTTTGAGGTTTGCAGTTGCAGTTTGTTTTAGATAATATGTAATACATATATACGTATATATAGAGAGTATATAATATTCGGTTGTACGAGATACAGTTGAAAATTGTTCAATCAAATCAATGCAGTAGCAGTGTGTGGTAGTATTAAACACAACCCATATATAGTTATTTGTATGCAATACATGTACAGGTAGTAGGTAGTAGTAGTAGTAGTGGTGTATATATGCAGAGTGGTAGCCACACACACATAATATACGTTATTTATATAGTTTTTTTATTATTATTATTTTGCAGTAGTTTTCGGTTTTTTTATGAAGAAGAAAGAAAAACGAAAAAGATAAAAATAATATTTATGTAAATGGCAAAATGCAATAATTAGATATTAGTTTAATATAGATATAGGTATATAATATCGATATGTACACACATTTAGTATAAAACAAATACGTACGTACTAATTTGTTTCACATCGTTAGCAGATTTTTCTATTTTCCTTTTTTTTTGTTTTTTTTTTATGTCTGCTATCTTTTGGCTTTGAATGCATTTTAGATGGAATTTGGTTAGTTTGCTATTTTATTTATTTATTTGTGGCTCGCTTTGATTTTATGCACACTACGCTTACGCTTAAAAATTGATATCAAAATCGAATAGGAACGTAAACGGAAACGGAAATGAAAAGTTCACAAGGCCAATCGCACACTGTTCTTCAGACTATTCAAATTTAACGTAACGTAACGTTATCACTAGCACTAACACGAGAGAATTACATTGGATACGTATATATTTAAGAGAAAGATAGAGAGAGAGAGTGCTGGTCATGCTCCAAAACTATACAAAAGAGAACATAAACCGAAAACGTAAATAAATTGGTACAAAAACAACTCGTACGTATATAATTTACGATAAGCTTGAGCTTTTCTTCAGCCTGTGTGGAAAAGCTTTTACGATATGTACTTTTAGATTCTTTTTTTTTGTTTAGCGGGGTGAGAACGGAAACGGAACAGAACGGATAGGAGATCCCAAAGGATCGTGATCGAGCTGGGCACACACTATATCTTAGAACTTAGGCCTATTTACTTATCATATGTACATACACACACACAGCAAGAGAGTGGGGGGGAGGGGCGTGTCTAAGCGCCGAACTTCTAAACGCAATCGTAATGTAACGTAACGTAAGCCGGTGTCAGCGCAACGTAGTAGTATGCAACTCTTACGGACTAGATGCAAAAGCTGCGATTGCAACTGACTAGAAATTAAAGAACAATTATAGAAGACGACAAATTATAGTGGAATATAAGAATATATACTTCTGTACTTGATAAACGGAGTGTGACAAAGACTCTTGTTCGTATTATTATTGAAATGGTTATAATTGTTATTGTGGCTGGCTTAAAGATACAAACACACACTCACGCACAAACAGTAATCGGCATTAGAAGATAGAAAAGGTAGAGATAGAGCTGGGGGTGTAAATCATATGGGGAACGAAAGAGAAGGAATGCTCGAGCTATGTAAACATTTGATTTGTCATCTATTTGGGTTTTTTTTCGGTAATTTGTCGGTTTTGCATTGTTTAAGATAATTATTATTATTAGAATTTTTTGTTTTTGGTTGGTTTTGGTTTTTGGAATTTCTATTAGGTACATTTTGATTAAACATTCTAAGCCGCAGTGTGCAAAATGCAAATAAATAAGTAAAACATTAAGCTGAGTTTGTTGATTATTTGCAAAACTCGACTCGGTTTTTGGGCCTCCGACCTACGCAAAGTTAAGCAGAATACATCAATCAATCAATTGTCGTCAATATACTTAGCTATCAATCAAGAAACTCAACTAAAATGCATCATTCATAAAATGTCGAAATCGAAAGAAAATTACAACTAGTTACGGTACGGTTTGGATAAAGAGGAAATTTTGTAACTAAATTCATACTTGGCTTGCACTTTTCACGGTTGCATTTCACATATTTATCATTATCGCATTTATGTCTGTTTTTGGTTTTTCAGGTTTTTTGTTTTTAATTTAACGAATAGCGTAAAACGTGAAGCGACACTATGCGCAAAAACGAAAGAAAGTTAACGAAAGTAAAAAGTAACGAAAATATAATTTCAAATATTGTGGGTGGCGGCGGGATTGGACTTTTATAACGTCGGATATGTACTGAACCTGTCTGGTGGGTTGCCTAATGGTTATATCTGTACAATCCTAGCTGCGTAGATCTTGGGGATTCCGCGAGAATGTATCTATACATTGGCTACCCTAAAATAGTTTAAGTAAGGTCTTGAATCTTAATATCCAAAATTTTACATCACTTAGTTAATTCTTCAATATATTATTTGTTCTATCCTTCAATACTTTTAGCTAAGTAAACGATTTAAAGGGAAATCTATGCAATGTATGTATCTAATATTAAGCTTGCATCTGTATCTTTTTTATTGAAAAATACTGTAATTTTATGAGAAGAGATATTTTATTTATTTATGATTTATTTATTAATTAGAAAACATCCTGCTGCAACTATGTGTATATTTAATAATCCGTATCCCCTTCTACTTCTGCACTTAGATAAACCTTTCTTTCGATGATGCATGAAAAGCACTTACCCGCCCGATTTAATTATTTAACTGCTCACAATTGTTGTTGGTCGCTGGCTTTTCCGCCGGAGACTCCTTTGCTGCGCTGCATTTTCATTGACCAATCAATTATAGCCACTTAAGTCAACCGGCTGATTCCTGCTCTTAACAATCTAAAAGCTTACAAAGGAACTACGAGTAATTGCCAACTACCAACGCGGGATACAGTCGGTGGGTGGGGGTTGGGGGGAGGTAGATAAGCCCCTGGGGGTGTTGTTGATGAGCCAGACAGGGAGATAGAAATAGAGTGGGGCGGGGAGAAAGAGATAGCATGCTGGTAAGTACTTAAGTCCTTTAGGCGCGCTTTACTCAAAATCAAGAAGAAGCGTTCGGGACAAAGAAACGACTACGAAACTCAAGAGAAATTGCTACTTAATAAGTTTGGTTCGCCATTTTCAAGTGCTTTTCATGCATTTTCTTAGGGAACGGAACTGTTTTGAAACATGGAACGTTCTTTATAAGAAATGAACGGAAATGAATAGTTTCTGATTCGGTTAATACGGTTTATTCTACGGAACTTGACACTGCTCCATTGTAATGGTAATAAAAGCGGTTAAAAATGTACATACGATGAACATTAAGTAAATCATAACTCTGTTCTTGCTGGGCAGTGTACTATGTATGTATGTCGTGTGTGTATAATATGTAAAATTTAATGTGAAGGCATAGATACAACGGGAATTAATAGTTTGTGGGTGGATGGATGTTAACGGATGGTTAGAGGTGTATGTATGTGCCAATCTCGACGAGGAACAGAACACAAAAGATACAGTACGCAAAAGAGAACGCAAGAGAGTTACAAATGATCGAGGTATTTATATATTCGTTATGCGATGCAAGCTTTTTTTAGTGCTTCGAAAATTCAACGGTTAGGACCAATTTCAAATGTTTTTTTGGTTTTTTTTGTTTATGTTTTTGGTTGCACTACGACACGCGACATTAATTACAAAATTCTCCCTTTAGCCTAAAAGCGATTTTCGATTTTTCAGTTCAGGTGTGGTTTTTTTTTTTTGGTTTGGTTACGAAGTAATCAATAGATAGTAGATAGAAAGTAGATAAACTGTTCTAGTTGTGGCGGGGGGTTACAAGGATATGTCTTGTTAGTCATGGATGGAGGGGATCGGGTGGGATTAAGGAATCAAGGGAACTCGGGAGCGGTTCGGATTAGAGTCCTGCTAAAGTTAATTTCGAAATTTGGAATCACTTGTCGGTAGATTAGCGATTTTAAATTAATTTTTATAAGACAGCGCTGAACTCTATGCTTTAAAAATTATTCTAAATAATAGGGACGAGATATTGAGGTTTGCGATTAATGTATAAATAAATAATAAATTCATGTTTCTCTGCCTTTAATTTGAAGCTTGTAACTTTACTGATCTCAAAGGATTTTTTATATAATTTAATCATTTGAATTTATCACTCTACTTTCGACAAAGGACTTTGGTGTTTAATAAAATTCACTCAATGCAGGACTCTAGTTGGGATTGGAATGGGGTTCGTTTCAAATTCGCTTTTTTTTAGGTAGGTTGTCACTTAAAACTAGCATAAAACTCGATCGCTGAAGATCGCTGCTAAACGCAAGCGGCTCTCGGCTCTTACCAATTTGAATTTCTGCCATCGATAGCATCTTTGTTATTGACATTGTTGTTGTTGGTGCCACTGTTGTTGTTGTTGTTCAAATTGACATTGCACCAAGGACTGTGGCCAGGTAAAAGGCTATTGTTGTTGGAGCGCTGTTGCTGTTGCTGCTGCTGCTGCGCCTGTTGCTGCTGGGCATGCGGATGTGGGTGCGGATGCGGGGAGTAGAGCATGCGACCGCCTAATCCTCCGCCTCCACCGCCGCCATTACCCCCACGATGCGAGCGGACCGATGAGGAATTGCGGGAAAAGGGTCGGCGACTGCTGCCCCCATGATTGTTGCTCTGGTTGTTGTTGTTGTTGTTATTGTTGTTGCTGCTGCTGCTGCTGGCATTGGAGTTGAGCATGCTGCTGCAGTTGCTGCTGCTGCTGCCGTTGTCGCAGTGATTGCTTTTGTTGCTTCTACTGTCGTTACTGATGTCTTTCCTATTCGAGTGCTTTCTTTTGACTTTTCTTTTATTTACGCAGCTGTAGGGGCGGTAGAGGAAACGAGAAGGAAACGAAACGATTTTCTTATAAGTGGCCGCTTGTACACTTAACTATTGCTGGCCCCGTTCCGTTTGCAATCAGTCGAAATTTAGCATTTAAATCCAAATCGATCAAAGTTCATATTCTTTTTTTGGTGGATACTTTTATATCTTGCGGCTTTGTTCAGATTCGCCGGCATTCGCAAATGCTTAAAGAGTGTTAATAATTTTCCTAATTTTCGTGTAAATTATGTATTTGCGTAAAAAATACTAATAAAAGCTCAAGTTTGAAGTTTAAACCAAATCTATATTGTGAACCCAGGACTTGGATAAATGTATAAATTATAAAAATAAATCATTCAATTAAATCTATTTTGAAATAATTCCTATCTCTGCATTTCTGTAATATTTATCAGTAAATATGAGTTTCCACAAGAATTTAAAAATAATTAAATAAACTCGATCGATTCAGATTCCCATCATTTCAGCTCAAAATTCAAAACGGAAAAGGGTTTGTGTATGCTCATGTTTTATTTTTAAATGAGTTTTGAGATTTTTTGTTTTTGATTACATATTTGTGTTTGTTTGTTTTTATTTATTATTTTTTTGTAGGAAGTATTCTAAGCCGGACCCGCACTCCAGAACAGAAAGCAAACAACCAACAAGCCAACATGCTCAATAACAAAACATTTATGGTTTCTCTAGTAGGCAAAATACTTACTTAGGCAAGGATAATAAAATATTTATATATATATATGTGTGTTTGTGTGTTTATATATTGAGATTGGGTGTGTTTATGTGTGGATATATATATGTAGATATTTATTGTAATATCGTAATAAATAAAACAGCAACAATTTTCAGTTTGTTTTAACAGTGTAGCTTTAATAGGTTGTCAATTAATTATATGGAACTGAGATGAGATACGTGCGTGGTTAGTTCTTCAACTATTTTACGATATTTATGTATATAAATTCATGTTCGGGGGTATATGTGTAAAGCTGCCGATACAGATACGGATATATACGATATACGACGATATATATATATATATATAAAGAGTTAACAGTTAAAGGGAATATTATATTATATGTATGTGTATATGAGAGCTAAACTCCGCCGACTCCTTCCGTAGCAAATGATAGGAATAGATAAGTGGCAACGACAAATTTTACACTTCCAGCGATTTTATAGTTTTTCGAGTTGTGTTAAACACGATAACCCATCGTTAAGCTCCCCTCTCACATATATACATACATACATATGTTTCTATATCTAAAATGTGTGTGTTTTTCGTGTTACATGAGTGTGTGAACAAAAACAATATTAGTGGTACGGTTTCGGTTTTGGGGTATCAGGTATCAGGTATCAGGTATCGGGTATAAGGCTCTTGGGTATGAATGGTATGAGGGGGGCGGATGACTGATTACAAAACTTATCACTTATCGCCCGGCGGGCAGTTAGTACAATCGAAGGATTCCAGATCAAGAGAGCGACAGATAAAGAGGTTACACTTAACGTACATGTGTTGTGTGTATATGTTGTTGTTGTTGTTGGGGTGTGTGCTCTATAAGTAGGTAATATAAATAGTACTAGGCGTAAAGTAGAAAACGAACATGTGCAAAGTAAAAACAAACAGTGTGACAAAGTCGTGTTGTCGTATATAGAGTATATAGTATATAGCATAAATGGATGGGTTAGATCGTATTTTGGAACCATTAAGAGAACATAGGACAAATACAAATAATTACAAGGTACTTGGTACTCTTTTTCTAGTTGTTTTTTTCAGTCTTCTATGGTATTTTTAACAGGTATATAAAAAAAACAAAAACAAAGCTTACAAACTAAAGCCGTTCGGTTGCCAGTTGCGCTAGACAGTTGATTGATTGGTTGGTTGATTGAGGTTGGTTGATAGGTTGGTTGGTTGATTGGACTTGTAGGCAGTTCGAGGATTATTCTTTTAAAAGTTGAGCTGAGCTTGAGTTGAGCTGAGGTTGAGGTTTGTGCAGTGGCAGTTGCAGTTGCATTTGCGCTTGCTTTGGTAGTTGGTCAGTGAGATTGAGATACAGATACAGATACAAGTGTCAACGGCAACGGCAAATGGCAGGATGGCGGTCTTATGTGGTACATACGGGTATGTATTTAGTATACATTTTTTCGGTTTAGTTGCTTTTCGGTATCAGTATCATTATTGTTGTTCTTTTGGTTTTTATTCTTTATTTATTTTACATGTGGCTATATACGAGAGTCAATACAGGGGGAAACACTTGATGATCGGTATTCGGTTTGAGAGACGTGTGTGTTAAAGAAGCGGAGCACGTCTGGCCACGGCCGTTAACAATGCAAATTTACCACCAAAACCAGCAATAAAATATTGTATGTATGCTAAAACAAAGAAAATAAAAGTAAAAGAAAACATTGCTATTACATTCAGTTGAGAACTAATTACTTGGATCGGTTTAGTTTGGTTAGCAGTAAATGTATGTATATAGTATGTGGATATAAAATATTCAAGTAAATACCTAATTGATTTATATTATTTATAAAAGCCTGGTTTTAATTGCGGCCAATGGGTATTAATTAATGCCAATGTAATGCAAATTAGACGTAAAAATATGCAGGCAGATACAATATACAAATGCTATCATATAACGATAATGGTTGTAATTGTGGTTCCATCATATTACAGTTGCAGTTAAAATAATGGTGCTGTGTTTTTGGGGCTGTATGTAGTCTCTTCCCAAAGGTGTTGGTCGAAGTGGAGCAAAGAATCTTCTAAGAATAATGTTAAATATATTTATTAAAATACAGAAAAGAGAATAAACAAACCTCATTATAAAATATATATTATACAAGATAAGCCGAAGCGGATAATTGTTAGTGATTTTAAGCAATTCAAAGGAATATTTAAAGAAAATCGTTCAGTCTTTTATGAAAGGTAAATATGGCAATCAAAAATATGTAAATAAATTTGGAAATATTAAATTCTTTAAACGAAACTGAACTTTAATCGTTGCGGCCACACAAAGGTTTAACTATTTTACGTTTATCAGTGCATGGACGCCCCTAAGTGATTAAGCTATTTGTAATAAACATTAGTTTACAGATAAGATAAGCTTTCTAAACATAGATAAAACGCTAAATGGGGTCTACTGACGGGATGGAGTATTAAAAAAAAGCAACAAAATGGCCTCAGGGCTCCCCTTCAACGCAACACAGAAACGGACTACATTTCGGCCATTAAGCCCTATTATTTCCACCACAACTGTGTCTGTGTTTGCGTATGCCCAAGGAAGTGGAACTCCTCTGAAAAGAGTTTCTGCGTGCGAATCGGTTCGAGTGGAGCGGCGGCTGTGGCTGCGGCTTTTCATACTTGGGCAGGGTCGGCCACTGAGTTGGGGTCGCTCAGCACGGTGGCCGCCCTCTCAAAATTAAAACAATAAATTATAAAAAATAAACGCATATATACACACATACACACAGAGGTAGGGCAGGCATCAAAATATACGCTTTTCCCATGGAGTCCGGAGTCCGGACCCCCAAGCTCCAAGATTGACGGACGGAAGTGGAGAGAGCACAGAGAGGCACTGAGCGGCATTGAGAGTGCGAGAGAGGACCCACCTAGCCATGTCTGGCCGTGTACGTGTACGTGTATGTGACTATGTGTTGCAAGTGCCCCTCTTGTCTTGTTGTTGCTATTGCGTAGTCATGGCAGTCAACTTTATCGACGATTGCTCTTTTTCTCGTTTCGTTTTCGTTACACACACTGATTATATGAATATGTGAATATGTATACTATGAAACGCTGTTGGCTGGCTGGTTTTTGGCAATTACGCTGGCGTTTCAAAACACAATGATTTGGCTAAATGCTGACCAGTGCCTTTCTGGTATACACAGGCCAATTTGCATAGGCTGCGAGGATAAATGCACTTCACAAACACACCATTAGCACACACGAACGCATTTCGAAAAAGGAGTCGGACTCATTGGGGCGGGGGGCGTTTAATAAATTCAAAATAAAACGGATAAATAATATTACACACCAGTCGCTAGCGAAACGAATAGCAGTCGAGCTCCCGACTCAACGGACAAAGACGCTGTGTGGTAAAATGTACCCAGGCGCTCCTCTCTCTTTTTCACTGCGAGTGTAGATATGGAAAATCGAAACTCTGTGGCTGCTCTCCACTGTCGCCGTCCCGCTCTCCCCCGCACGTACAAAATCAACACAAGTTCACACATACATACAGACGTGAACTCACAATGACCAACCACTTCGTCACCAGCAGATAAAAAGTGCTGGCCTTAAAATATTGCGTTTTATGTAATTCCACTAGATACATACGTTACGGAAACAAGCACAATTCATATTTCACGGTGGCGCAAATAATAATAATCTTTATTGAATACAAATTGCACTTGGTTGTATGGGTGCATATGTATCTTTTTATGGGAGTTTACCTCTTGGATTTTCGACCTGACAGCTATGTGCGCGTTGGATAGAGATACAAAGATGTCGATGTCAGTATCGATATTTGAAAATATAAGATACATCGATGTAAATTCTCTAACAGCGGTATTTTTCTCATGCAGAAAATGATTCTTGCTTGGAAACTTTTTGTACATTTCTAGATATTAAAACAACTAAACTAATGTTAGGGAAACAGCTAACAGGCTGGTCAATAACTTGAATCTTGAAAATGGCTTACAATAATCGATACTTTGAAAACAAGGTCGATAGATTTGTACCCAGCTCATGTCTGGGGTGTTTTAATGTTCAAGCTGCGGTCTCTCTAATCTCCACCGAAAACGCTAAAACTCAGCCTGGAAATAAGGGTTTTATTTATTAAAACCGAATAGCAAACTACTCGTAGGGTGTGCTGGCCCATTCAACTGCTCGCAAACAGAATCTGCAATAAGAAAATGTAAGTAATAATACATATTTGAGCCCCTGGTTGGCTGAAACATTTTTGCTTTTTTTGGCCGCTCTTAGGGCGCGTGCCCAGAGTCCCGCCGGTGAGGGTGAGAAGGAAAAGGACAACAAGGATAAGGACACCAAAGAGAAGGACGGCAAGGCAGCAGCCAGCAGCTCCTCGCGCAGGGAACGTGAACGAAAACGTCGCGGCTCGGCATCCTCCAGCAGCGACTCCAGAAGCAGGTAAAATTTGCCGGCATACAAACACCTACATACATACGCACGTATGTGTGGTTAGTTACTGTAGCAAACTCCAAATACGGTGCTTTTGCCAAAAAATAGATTCAAACTTTACAATTTACCTTATAATACTAACATTTTCAGTTCTTCGGACAGCAGCTCATCGCGCAGCAGCTCTGGCTCAGACTCACGCTCTAGTTCGAGCAGCTCCAGTGACTCGTCAAGCTCGTCGTCGTCTTCGTCGAGCGACTCTGATCGTAGCGAGAAAAATAGGCGTCGCGGCGCCGGTGGCGGAGGCAAAGACAAGGAAAAAGAGAAACCCGCGCCACGATCCCGTTCCCGCTCACGCACCCGATCGCCCCGGCGCGCATCTAAGTCCCCAAGGCCGGGAAGCAAGGCGCGAAAGGAACCAGAGAGGGATCGCGAGCGACGCAGTCGTTCCCGGGATCGTAATCGCCGTGGGGTCTCCAACGAAAGGCCTGTTGCCGAGAATAATAATGTAAAGCGCGAGCGCTCTCGCTCAGGAAGTCGTTCACGATCGCCGCGGCGCCGTGGACGTGGCTCCGTTGACAGGACGCCGCCACCGAAGCGGAGGGAACGCTCTCGCTCAAGAACCCGCACTCGTTCGCCCACACCCAAGCCGGTGCGCATCCATATCGGACGTCTGACGCGCAACGTGACCAAGGACCATGTGTTCGAGATCTTTAGCAGCTTTGGAGACGTGAAGAACATCGATTTTCCTACGGAACGGAATCATCCGAACTATGGGCGTGGAATGGCCTACATAGAGTACGCCACCGCCGAGGACTGCGAGTCGGCCATGAAGCACATGGACGGTGGCCAAATCGATGGCCAGGAGATTACTGTGTCGCCGGTCATTATACCCAAGCAGCGACCACCCATGCGCCGCCCTTCACCCCCTATGCGCCGTCCGCAGAACAACCGCTGGCGCTCCCCGCCCCAGTTCAATCGGTTTAACAATCGCGGCGGAGGAGGCGGTGGCGGCGGACGTCGTCAATCACCCATGCGCGGACGACGGTCTCCGCGTCGTCGCTCCCGATCCCCCATCCGTCGTCGACGTCGCAGCAACAGCAGCGACAGTTCCCGCTAAAGGACGCGGCATGATGCCTAGATCGTACAATGGACACATGATGCGTGCTGAATGGCAAACACGAAGCTGATTGCACTTTTCTTTATATTTTAATTCAAACAATAAACGTGAGCGAGCGCCACATCTATAATGCGAAAGTTTAGTGAATAAAACTACACTCGGAATCAGCAAGGGGACAGCCTAGCGGGTGATGGAGCTTGAAGAAGCAACTACGCTTTTTGGTGGTCAAACTGGTTGGCAGGACGACTGTCGGCTTGGGTTTTCGTATTCCTATGAGATCTCCCCCGCAGAACTCAAAGACCTCGTGCTTGTTCCTCAGCAAGGTCTTGATGCCACCGCATTCGGACTTTATGCCACTCAACTCTTCCTTGCTCAGGGTCTGGGCTATCTGTCGCATTGGGAGCCTTCCTAGCCATTTATCCTCGTCGGCGTTGAGCAGTAAATTGAAGATCTTCAAAACCAGTCCATCGATGATGGATCTGTCCACCTGCGTGCAGTTTCGCACACTCTCCTCCTTCTCGCGCAGCTTAATTTCGGACTCTCCCGTTTTGTACTTTCTCAACTCCTCCTGTACAAAGTGCTCGAAGTCTCTCGAATCCTTTCTAGTGCCTTCCTTGATTCCGATCAGTGCTAAACGCTTAGTGCTGGGTATTTTTAAGCGGTCTTGAAGGATATCAAAACCGCATTCCTTGGTTACTTGGGTGACGTAGTGGAAAAAGTCCTGATAGGCACTTATTCTAGTGTTCCGCCGCCTAAACTTGGCGCCAGATAGCTCGTATGGACAGCACGGTAAAAGAAAGAAATTTGCCTTTAAGCGCGATGCCAAAACAGGAAGCCATGGGGAAAGCTCATCCGAATGATTACCGATCAACCAATCCACATCAGGAAAGTCCAAAGACGAATTGTTCGGCTCCACAGCCTGCTCGACAAGGCTCTGTTTGGTGTCCTCGGGGTAAAGAGACCAAATCTTCCGCTTCCTTACATCGTAGCCATATCCCTTGTAGCCCTCGGCATTGAGCACATGTACCAAGAGCCCATTGCCACATCCCAGGTCCGCGAAAGCCTTGGGCTCTGTTTGGGTTTGGCTCCAGAGAACAATAAGATACGCGGCGATTGCCAAGTCCTCGTAGATGAACTTGAGCGGGTCAGTGGACTCCTGAGCGGTCTGCCAGTACTCTAAGAGGCGCTGGGAATGCTTTTGTTTCAGCTCCTTGTACAAGTCATTGTATTTTTCCACATCTACCAAGCTTAAGGACTTTTGCCTGGCTTCGTCCGGTTTGGACTGCGACCAGCTCAGAAGCTTTGGCCTCAGCACATACTCCAGCCAATTGGGATTTTCTTTGGCGTCCAGTTTAAGCTGTCCCTCGAGTAGCCGCACCGAGAAGTCATCAACAACATCGCTGGCAAACTGGCACTGGTAACTTCGTTCCACAAAGTCTGCAAACGAAAGTTGGCTTAGTTCCTTCAATTAATTATATAACAACAGGCATTCTCACCCACACTCCCAGTGGCCAGGATGTTATCCGCCAGTTTCTTGGGCAGTAATTTGAATCCTATCTTGAATCCCTGGCACGTGCGTTGGTCTGGCTTCTGCCTCAGGGATTTCGTCAGTTCCTCCTCGCTGGACTCATGCAGTTGACCATCCTGCTGCTTCTCCACTTGCGTTACCACCACTTCGAATATCTTTTTATTCAAGGCATGATAGTTTTTGACCAGTATTCCTATCGCCTGCCAGAATTGCGCTTCATCTACCACCGATGACATGGTGTCCATAAGATAAGGTGGGTTCGAGACTTCAATTCAAGTATACTCTTGTTATCGATATTATAATGGCGGAAAGTTGAAATCAAATCAAATAATTAATTTGATATCCCATACATTATCCACATATTCGCATACATACCTTTAACTTCTTTCTAGTTCTATCGTAAAACATGAATGGAAAGTCGATTCGGGAAGCGAAATCTTTTCTTCCCTTGCCATTGGTATAGTTATAAAAAGAGCATAAGGGTTATATCAACTCGTCTGGTGATGCTGATCAAGAATATATTTTCTCTAAAGTCTCCCAGATACTTCCTTAACAGCACTGCAAACTCCAGTTTAAAATTAAACTAACCTGCAACGGTTTTGCTTTTCCAGCGATCTTGATGACAAAGAATCCGAGACATCGATTGGTAAGAGCATGTCGAGGGTATTCTACCTGTTGCGTAATCAGCTGGGCCAACACGCAGCTGAATCTGAATCTGCAGATTTTACCTGTTGCATTTAATAGCTTATAGATACAAATTACAGAATGTCATTCCTGCGGAAGTCGGTGCAACTGTTGGGAGCCGTGGGCAGGCACCAGCAGCCCCTCAAAGCGGTATGTTATTGGGGATATTTTACTCCGTCTGGTGATTAGTTTTGTTTTGATCTTCGTTCACACAGATTCGAGGTGCAATCTCAGCAGCACCAAGGAGCTATAGCTCAGATGCGTCGACCGAGTATGCCAACTTCCCCGGCGCCAAGGCTCCGTTCGTTAACAAGCTAAAGTTCAATATGCCGGAGGATTATGCTCCAATTCCCATTTACCGCGTGATGAATAGCGATGGCTTCATAGTCGATGAGACCCAAGATCCGCAGCTAGGCCGTGAGGTGGTGGAGAAAATGTTCCGCGACATGGTGCTACTGAACACTATGGACAAGATTCTGTACGAATCGCAACGACAGGGCAGGATCTCCTTTTACATGACCAATTTCGGCGAGGAGGCGTCACACATTGGCAGTGCTGCCGCCCTGGAGATGCGTGATCTAATCTACGCTCAGTATCGAGAGGCTGGTGTGCTTGTTTGGCGAGGCTTCCGCATCGATCAGTTCATCGACCAGTGCTTCGGCAACCAAGATGATTTGGGCCGCGGTAAACAGATGCCAGTGCACTACGGTTCCAGGGAACTCAACTTTGTCACCATCTCCAGTCCGTTGTGTAAGTCTAGTTTGCTGCATTATAAGGATTTGTTCTAATTTCTGGTGACTTTGCAGCCACCCAGATGCCACAGGCCGTAGGCGCTGCCTATGCCATGAAACTGCGCCCGAAGAACGATGCCTGTGTTGTCTGTTACTTCGGCGAAGGAGCAGCCTCGGAAGGAGATGCCCATGCTGCCTTCAATTTCGCAGCCACCTTTGGATGTCCTGTGATCCTCTTCTGGTGAGTATGTCTTTTAAATAGGTGAGAATAATGGATCGATGGGTGATCTGTTAAACCCTCAAGAGATTATCTATATTTTATTATCGCTATTCTTTTATTTTTCCATATTGCATAGGAATTTTCGAAGCTTTCATAAGATAAAAATTATAAATTAAAGATAAGATTGACAACTCTTCGATAAGATAAATATTTTTATAAAAACTTTTCTTATCAAGCGAATTTAGCTAAATTAAAAAAGTTTGGTTAATTTAAATATCTAGAATACCATTTCAATTATATTAATTACCCAAATATTCCCATATTTAGTCGCAACAATGGCTTCGCCATATCCACACCCTCCCACGAGCAATACAAGGGCGATGGCATTGCAGGACGTGGCCCAATGGGCTACGGCATTGCCACCATTCGTGTCGATGGCACCGATGTCTTCGCTGTCTACAATGCCATGAAGGCGGCCAGGGAGTACGTGCTAAAGGAGAACAAGCCAGTGGTGTTCGAGGCCCTGGCCTACCGTGTGAGTCACCATTCCACCTCGGATGACAGTACCGCCTATCGATCGGCGGAGGAGATCGAGGTGTGGAACTCGGTGGAGCATCCCATCTCTAAGCTGAAGCGCTACATGGTGCACAAGGGCTGGTTTAACGAGGAGGAGGAGTCCGCCTTCATTAAGGATGTGAGAAAGAAGGTCCTGAAGCAGATCGCCGTGTCGGAGAAGAAGCCGAAGCCCAACTGGAGCGAGATGTTCGAGGACGTATATGACGTGATGCCCCAGCACCTCGTCGAACAGCAAATGGAGTTGAAACGCCACGTTGAGGCCCACAAGGACTCCTATCCTATTAAGAACTTCAAGCAATAGATCCATCGTGCCAGGACAGAAGCTATCCATCAACTCAGAAATCAAAGCGAACCGAGAGACTCGATCGAAAGTGCATTTATTATGATTAAGCAATAGGCAAAACAATTTTGTGCGGGTCAAACCCGTTTGTTATGACTCATCCCTTTCCGTGTGTCTGTGGAGTGGGTCGGCCCTCGGCTGGGACTATACAAATCACTGTTGACCCACTCTGGCCCAGCTGGTGTTATGAAAAGGTGTTAAAATTTATTAAATTTGATTTACATACAATATACATATACTGAAACAATACGAATACAAATATATACTTTTGACTTAACGCAACGCATCGCAGACAAAAAAGCGGGTGGAGGTGAAGCTACCTGTTGCAGGGATGATGACTCGCTGAAGCTTGGCTGGAATGATGCAGGGGCGGGATCGCTGTTGGGCCCAGAGCCGCGACCTCTCAATTGGTGCGCAGCTGGTAATCGCCGTTCTGCGTGATATACCTCACCCAGGGCAGCGCCTGGTAGCCGCTCTTCTCAATAATCTTTAAGTAGCGCACCTGAATCCCCGACGTTGTGAAGTAGGGAATTTCGAAGCGCACCTGTATTGGCGGCTTGCCCTCTGTATTGTCCTCGCTCTCAACGCTGGGCAGTCCGAAGTGGGCACGCATTAGATATTCCTTGCCGCCCGGGAACGACTTGATTGTCCAAATAATGGCATTCTGTTCCGGAGCATACTTACAGCTGCCAATGGTCGTCTTGAACTTGGGAGAGTCCGCGTCGGCAGGCACGGGAATCACGATCTCAACATTGTTGGCTGTCGACCTCCGTTTAAACTGTGACTTTGCCTTAATCATGTACTCCACGCGCGAGTGGGCATGCCTCTCGATCACCGACTCAATCCATATCAGAGGCTTGACCTGTTAAAAAGGGTTTTATTAAAGCGGCACTAACAAACTTCCTCTAGAGAATACTCACATGCGTGTTAAGACGATAAGACATCAGTTCGAACTCGCCGTCCGGCGGAATGAACGAAATTGTGCGGTCGTTTTCGAACCTGGACAACCGGACACACTGATGGAACTTGACATCCTCCAGCTCAACGGACTTGGACTTGCCGCGACCTGTGCTCTCGAACAGCACCTTGTCATTCAGGCCGAGCCGCAGCTCGGGCATGCCGGACAGGTACACCCGCATCTTAATGGCGCCCACGATCTCGCTGCGCAGCACATTGCCGTTGGCGTTAGCCAGGAGGTTGACCGACTCAATGACATCGAGGAAGACCTCGTTCTTGCGGTACTTAATTCCCTCGGAGCGCCAGGAGACGGCATTGGTCACGGCCACCGGAATGCGGGGCTGCAGCTCCAGTTTGTGGCCCTCCTGCGTGATGTACTCCTGCAGGATCTTCGAGTCGGTGGTCTGCGGATAGCCGAAATCGAGCAACTCGTCCAGCAGCTCGTAGATGATTACGAAGTTGTCCCGGATGGACTCCTCCTCCAGCTCCTTGAAATACTCAACGAACACCTGGGCGATCTTGTGCAGAAAGACGAACACAAGTGCGATGTTCACGTTCTTATTGCGCGGCGTCGTGGACACGATGTACAGGTTGTTGGTCTTGATGTAAGCGAACGTCGTCTCCGCCGTCTGGAGGATGGGCGTGATCAGGCCCTCTTCCTCGCGCTCCATCAGCAACGGCATGAATTTGTCAATGACGGCCATGTCGATGTTGTCACCGCGGTAGTTCCGCGATATCAACACCTTGCCCTTGACGTCCAGCACGAATATGGCCGACGACGACATGACTCTCGTGCCGCGAAGCTACCCCAGCAGCTGCCACTTGTCCCAGATGTGAATTTCCAATCGGATCGAGTCTGAGGTCTCGACTCCACTGCTTCCTCTGCAGGCGTTGTTCGTAGCGGGCAACTGTGTCGAGGCGTCGGTGAGTGGCGGCGGGGTGGGCGTGTGCTCCTTTTACATATTCTGATCGGTCCGACGGCCAGGAAAATGTGAATGAAAACTGGGAAATATCTTACGTCGCCTTTCTGCTGTTTCTCCTTCGATGTTTTTTTTCTACCGATGTTTTCCGAGGTTTTACGATGTTTTAATATCGATGTTTGCCACGGTTAAATTAGTGTGGTATTTATTTCCCCACGATTAATTTAGTATGGCATCTGGCTTTTTTTAAATAAAAGGCAAAAAAAATAAAAAAATAAAAAAAGGCAGAGAAAGGAATGCAGACGCTCTGCATTCTCAAAGTTTGTTAATTATTTACATTCGCGAGCATGCAGAACCCGAGCGTCACAATCGAGCGCAAACGCGTCGACTGCAGTGCCCTGCCGAAAGGATGGCAGCGCGAGGAGGTCCGCAAGTCCGGGAGCAGCTCCAATAGCAACGCCAGCGCCACTAACACCACCACCGCCAGCAACAACAACAACAATAACAAGGTGGATGTTTTCTACTACAGGTAAAGACGCCAAGGAGGAGGGAGCTGACTGGGGAAACGGGGGATGGGATGCACCCAATCACGGAACACTGCACGCCGTCGAATCGGATATATGTTTACTCACTTTCACTACCTTTTTGTTATTACATCCGCATAAACACAACACAACACTCATCACTCGCACATGTATACACACACAAACACACACACGATCCACCTAACCCACCTCCACCGCCGTGTCCATGTTCCGCCACAGTCCCACAGGAAAAAGGGTCGAGAGCAAGCCGCAGTTGGCGCGGCAATTGGGCGGCGAGTCCTTTGACATCGCCAGCTTTGATTTCCAGTCCGGCAAGATGCAGCAGCAGCAACCACACCACCAGCGGGCGCTGCCCTCGCCCTCCATTTCGCTGTACCGCTGCAGCGCCATGCCGCTGCCGTTGACGGGCGGCGGTGTCAGCGGTGGCCACGGATCGGCGGCCAACGCCCTCAAGCGCAAATTGGCCCGCTCGCAGCTGGGCAGCCAGTCCAGCGCAGGATCTGGCTTGGGATCAGCTCCAATTTCAGCAGCGGCGACAGCAGGAGTTGCCTCCTCCTCCTCGCCCACGGCAGGCAACCGCCAGCAACAGCAGATTGAACTCAGGTAGAGCCAAGTGAAGGAGCACTTGGCTCTTGCATGCCAGCGTGTACTGTCTTGTTTTCGTAGCCTTCAACCCAGACCGCAAAGTCTACAGCTGGAGCAGCAGCAAATCTAAATCAAAACCAAAGCAAAATCCCAAAAACGCACCACAATTGGCAACCAAATCGCTAAAGCTCTGTGCCACCTGAGATTTTTTTATTATTGGTCCATCTGCATGTGTCCACTTTACGTTTTGTTTTGTGTGCTGTTTGGTGTACTAAGTACTATTTTGTCGAGCTCCCTACTAATGGTTTCCCTTTTCGATCCCTTACAGCCGGGCCCTGCGCACAGATGTCTCCCTAGTGCCACCTATCCGACAGACTGCCTCGATCTTCAAGCAACCGGTTACGGCGATTCGAAACCACACCCAGGACCCTGGAAAGGTGAAACCCGATGCCAAACATGGCACCCAGGAGAAGCCCAAACAGTTGTTCTGGGAGAAACGACTGGAGCGACTGCGCGCCTGCCACGACAATGGCGAGGAGCTCGATGACATCTCACTGCCCAAAACCATACGCACCGTTGGCCCCAATGTCAACGAACAGACCGTCCTCCAATCGGTGGCTACCGCTCTGCACATGCTCAATGCCGGCGTACACGGCCAGAGTTCGACAAAGGCTGACTTGACCAAGAATGCGATGGCATTCATGAATCCCGAACAGCCGCTCATGCATGCGGTGATCATCTCCGAAGACGACATTCGGAAGCAAGAAGATCGGGTCGGCGTGGCGCGGCGAAAGCTGCAGGATGCACTCAAGACATGAGTACTGAGCTTCTTCCTCATGCATCTACATTTACCGATTCCATTGTAGACTCGTAACATCTCTATTTATCGTATTGACTCCCTACTATTCGAAATCTACTTGTAAGACTAGCGTGTAATAAACCAAAACCAACTCCAATCCGAGGGATACTGGCTTTCTTTATTGGAGATACATAGATGTATATTTTTGGTACTCTTCTCTTCCATAACAAAAAGGCGTTAGTTACTCCCATTATTACGCTCAGATGGTTTCAAAATGCTATTTTACACAAGACTGTTTAAAAAAGAATTCAATTCATAATACATATATCGAATATGTATATTAGATTGGGCCGATTTCCCTAGGATCCATCAATTGGGGGGAAAGTAATCTTGTGATTATTCTCTAGAAAACTTGAGACAATCTTCTTATATATAAGAGAAAGCCAAGAAAAATTGCCATTAATAAAATAAATAATTTTCACTGCCAGATAAGATAGTTTGGTGAACTGTCACAAGATTATTGTCCAGCGATTTGATACATTGCCTTATAAATCGACCCTATCTAATGCTCACGCCGTCTTTGTGCTTCCTACCCTCACTTGTATTTTAAAATATACATATAAACTACATAGAGATAAACAGAGAAATGGTAGTGGGAGGTGTGGTTAGTCCAGGCCTTCCTCCAAATCGTCGTCATCATAATCTATGCCATCGTAGTCCGTCGAGGAGCGTGCTGTTAGCTGGAAGGGATGAAGCAATCGGATTTTGCAATTAACTGAGAATTTTGTCGGCACCTTTGCGGCGCGGTACACGTTGTGAGTCTAAAAGACTGTCTGGAGCCAAATGATGACCTTCCACCAAAGCTAACGAATAAGCTCCAGGCAGTTATGGGTTTAAATCTATAGAATCCTGTCAACGCTGCCCACCTGGTTATAAATTCCTTGCCATGCTGCGAATGCTCCCATGGCCAGCACTGCTCCAACGCCGGCAATCACTTTGGTGTTGAACTCAGACTCCAGGAATTTGTGTTCCGAGGGCGTTAGACTGTCGCCCACTCCACTCGTTGTTTTTGTAAGCTTCGTGGAGCTATATCCCTCGTTCCGGAATATATCCTTCGTGATGCGGTTGATGAAGTTGACGAGGTTTTGGCAGCCCTTGATGTGATTCTGTAGTGGATTGTTGGGCAGTGTGATCTTGAAGATGATGGCTAGGTAGCTATATACAATGGCATCGAACTCGCTGTAAGTGTCGCCGAAGAACCAGACTTTGCGGCCGAGCTTACGGGAGAGCAGATTCACGCACTTCTTGGCATTGACAACGAGCTGGAAAATAAGGATCACAAATCAATATAACTGAAGACAGTAGCGGATTATTATCGAAGGGCCTTGACAGATATGGATGGTGATGAAATGTGGACATCTTTTGGTGACATTAACTCATCAAATTTAGTCGCATATATCTGATGCAATTTTTTTTGTAGGAAAACAAACTGTTTCCATGATGAAATTACTATGACTGTAGCTTTGTACTTACGTAGTCTCCTTCGTGCTTGCTCGTCTTGTCGTTGACATCGAAGCCAGCCATAACCTGGACCACGTCGCAGGCTTCGCGCTGGTAGGTCGACGGGTAGTAAAAGTTGAAGGGGAATGGAGTTCGCTTGGCGTAAAGGCCGCGCGTGGTCGAGTCGAAATTGTTCGGCTCGCCATACAGGAAGTAGTGATAGTAGGCATGCAGATTGGTGAACACCCAGTTGGCGTAGGCGCTGGACAAATGCTTTTGTTTGGTGCTTAAATGCGCATCAATCGGGTAACCCTGGAAGAGTGATTGAACGAGCCGGTATATACATACATATACAAAATACATAAATAGACCGCGCAGTTTGTTCACCCGGCATTGTGTTCGCCACTTACCTCGAGATCCAGCACGCGCTTTATTTGCCTGTAACCCGGGTACTTTTGGTTGCCAATCTGCAAGTAGGGCAGCTTCCCGGCCCCGGACCGCAGCGGATTGGAGCTAGTCTGCACGTCCATCGGGCAGCGGGTGAATCGCAGGAGGCACTGCCACCGGAGAAAAGGATGGCTCGGTTCAGTGATAGCGATAATTCGGCGTGTTGCTGCCGTGTGATGCAACGGAACTTACCAAAGCACGTAAACATTCAAAATCAATGGACGGCAGCCCCCATTCCCCTTTGTACACATGCAGCGTCGCCCCCAGTGTCATCTCCATCTTCGAATTTGCGCTCGTTCAGACTCTGTATTTTGCTCTTTTTAACAGTGCACCTGCATGGTGGCCATAAAATTTAAATCCAAAAATATATGTCAGCTTTCTTGCCGACTGCTGCGAATGCTTTCCCGATGACAGATAACTCAGTACTCGATATATCGGCATCGTATCGATTGTGGTCCGTTATTTCATAAAAAAAACCAGGAAGTGGAGAGATACAAAATAAACATTTTTTACTTTTGCTTTGTAATTTTAGCTTTATTTTTTCGAAGTAAAATTATCTTTCTATTTCTATGAGGAGGAATTTAAAACACTACGAAATTTTGGCTACAAAAGTGCACTAGAGAGTGGTTAAAAAAGCTATGTAGCGACCGTAATCTCCCAATCGCGGGTATTACTACAGACAACTGGCCACCTCTAACACATCTGTTTGCGAAAAATTAAATACTTCGATTTTTCGCTGTAAATTAGCTGACAACAATGAATCTGATAAGCGGTATAAAGCTGTACATCGATAAGATGTGCTCCGAGTCAGGGCCGGGCATGAAAATCATCCTGCTGGACAAGGAGACGGTGAGAACCAAACCCCGAAATCCACCGAAAATTGGGCCAAACCTTCCCATATTGATAACCTCATCATCATTTGCAGACAAGTATAATTTCGATGGCCTTTAGCCAGTCGGACATGCTGCAACGGGAGGTGTATCTGTTCGAGCGGCTCGATTCCGGAAGGTCCAATGAGCGGCTGAAGTACCTCAAGTGCATCGTCTTCATTCGGCCCACCAAGCAAAACATTCAGTTGCTGGCTAACGAGCTCCGAAATCCCAAATATAGCGCCTACTACATATGTGAGTCAAGCTGAGATACATATAGGGAATGCAAAAATAAATCCTCTTCAAGATTTCAGCAACATAATACCTCGAACGGATATAAAATACTTGGCAGAGTGCGACGAGTCCGAGTCGGTGCGGGAGGTGAAGGAACTGTATGCGGACTATCTTTGCGTCAACCCCAATTTGTTCTCCCTCAACATACCGAACTGCATGGCCAACCTTAACTGGCTGCCGGATGCACTGACCCACAGCATGCAGGGCATAACTGCGGTGCTGCTTTCCCTAAAGCTAAATCCAGTGATCAGGTACCGAGCTGGCTCCCAGGCCGCCCAGCTGCTGGCTAAGCTAATCTACGAGCAGATAACCAAGGAATCAAGCCTGTTCGATTTTCGTTCTAATATCGATGGCGCCGCTCCTCCATTGCTGCTAATTCTGGATCGAAGGGACGACCCAGTGACGCCGCTATTGCATCAGTGGACCTATCAGGCGATGGTGCATGAGTTGCTGCAGATCAATAACAACCGCGTGGACCTCTCCAACCGACCCAACGTTCCCAAGGACTTTAAGGAGCTAGTTTTGTCCGGCGACCAGGACGATTTTTATGGCAATAACATGTACGCCAACTACGGTGAGATTGGATCCACCATCAAGCAACTGATGGAGGAGTTTCAGCGCAAGGCGAACGACCACAAGAAGGTAGAGAGCATAGCGGACATGAAGAACTTCATCGAGTCGTATCCGCAGTTTAAGAAGATGTCCGGCACTGTGCAAAAGCATCTGTGTGTCATCGGCGAACTTTCCGCGCTTAGCAATAAGCGCAATCTTTTTGAGGTGTCCGAGCTGGAGCAAGAGATGGCCTGCAAAGCGGAGCACTCGGCCCAGCTGCAGAGAATAAAGAAGCTCATCGGAGACGAGAGAGTCTCCATAGAGGATGCCCTTAAGCTGGTGGCTCTCTATGCTCTAAGGTACGAACGGCATGCCAATTGCGACACATCCGGACTGCTGCAGATTATCAAGACGCGTGGAGGACGAGCAGCAGTGGTGCCCGCTTTGATAGAGTATGCTGGAACTCATGTGCGACAGGGAGACCTCTTCAACATGGTGCGAATTACGGACGCTGTAAAGCTGACGCGCAACCTAATCAAGGGCCTCAAAGGCGTGGAGAATGTATTCACCCAACACACTCCGCTGCTGAAGGAGTCCCTCGAGGATGTGTTCAAGGGTCGCGAACTGGATCCCCTTTATCCGGCCATAAATTCAGAGCTAGTGCCATTCCGGAGGCCACCGCAGGAAGTGGTGGTCTTTATCATTGGCGGCGCCACCTACGAGGAAGCTTTAGCCGTTCACCAACTAAACAATGCCGGCTACAGAGTCATCCTGGGCGGCACCACCATCCACAATTCCCAGACCTTTATCAACGAAGTTCTGGCCGCCACCAATGGCATCCAATTTAAGCATACCAAATCCATGATCAAGTATTGTTCCACTGATAATATCTAAGACGCAAAGTGACTAGCGACAATTTTATTGTTATCTATTTATTAATAACCACATTATGTGTATAATCCACTTACTAATCGATGGATTCAGTAGGTAGATTCATAACATTTTATTTTCCGGTTTAATAATTATATACAACCTCTTCTTACCACGCCTCTTTTCTCTAGGGGAAAGGCTATCCTTTGGTTCAAAAATAAATATTAAAATAATATATTTGGCCAGGGGTTTGGAAACCGAGAGAAAACGTGTATATCTTTAGCATATTCCATGTAATATAACCATTGTAATCCATTGGACTACTGCCTTTTTAAGAGTATTCCATGTAATATATGTGTGTAAATGTATTTATTTGCGTTGTCCTGGGAAGAATCTCAAGGCAACGGCGAAACGCGAAATATATTCCAGCATAAATGTAAACGGAAACAGTCTTTAAAATATTTCCACCCCTTTTAAGGAAAACAAGTCCTTGGCAACGATTTTTTTTTCTACTCAAACAAAAGCCACTTTAGCTCCTTAAAAATTGAGGAATCACCATGTCCAGTACGTATTTCAACGATATCTGGCATCAGGCCCAGCATGAATGTGAGCTGCTGTCCACCATTGACTATGAGCGGCAGCATCAGGATGTGGAGACAACGGTGGCCACCATGAATGCTGCCGTGGGCTCTGTGGCCGCCGATGCGGATGCCAAGGCTCTGTTGCAGTCGAGCTTGTACGAATTCTACCTACGCTATATCTGTCTAAGCAATCGTCTGGAGGATGTCTACGACAATGTGGGTACACTTACTCGAGAAACAATGGGTAAACAGCTTAAAGGTTAAGGTTTTAATATTTTCCACAGATGATACAGCCGCAGAAGCGGCAGTTGGTCCGAAAATTGCTGGACGCCTGTCTCGGCCGAGTTGTTGAACTCAAGCACGATCTAGTGAATATTGATCTGATGGAGTTCAGCTACAATGACGATGTGGTAGAGAGATTGCGCCTCACTCCCATGGAGACGGAGCTGCGGATTCCCCGCTATTTTCTCAGAGAGCGGCAGCAGGAACTAGAGTTCCGTAAGCGAACCATGCAGGAAATTCTTGTGAAGCTGGGCTGGCTGGAGGAGCATGAGCTGGAGGAGACCGTCACAACCGAGATCGAGGCCATTCGGATGCTCCAAATGCATGAAAGGGCGCGTCAGGGTCGCCTGCGTGCCCATTTTATGAAGGAGATTCGCATTCTCAAAGAGAAGGGCAAATCGGAAGAACGAAGTGAGAAGGAGCGCAGTGACTCCGGCCTCTTGGCTGCCATGAAGATCCAGAAGATGTGGCGCGGCCACACGGCTCGTCGAATTACGCGCCGCCGCAAGATGGAGGAGATGATCCTGATTGGCATGCTACCCCCACCGCCGGCGGTGGTTAAGGAGCGGGCCGAAAAGCTAGAGAAGCTTCAGCACAACGAGAAGCGCTACGTGGCGCAGGCTCTTTACGGGAAGCAGTTCGAGGAGCGGCAACGAGCCGTGCAGGAAGAGATAAGAACAAAGCACGGCGCAAGCATGAAGGAGGACATCGCGGACGAGATCCGGGCCTGGGTAAAGGATTGCTACGAGAAAACGGGAAAGCTGCCGGACTTTCCGTCTGAGGACCAGGGCGGCTCCCTGCACATTTTCAGTAGACCTGGCACAGAGAGCGAGCACAGTCGATCATCGGCTCGCTCGTCCAAGGAATCGCGCAAGACCAAGGACAAGTCCAAGTCGCCGGCTCGCAGTGGCGACCTGAACGTTAACGAAAACCAGGAGGAGGAAGTCAGCTTCCAACCAGCGCCATCAGTTTGCTTGCCAGACATCAGGACGGAGATTGATCTGTGAGTACAGAAACGTAAAGGAGCTCAATAATTATTTTAATATCGCCAGCTTCAACGATACCTGGCGCGACAAGGACGAGACGGGTGTGCTCTGCCAAGCGGCCTACGAGGACATGATCTATAACGATAAGTACCAGGAGGTGGAGCTGGAATTCCGCCGCGCCGTCGACGACGTGATGCGCCAGGAGATCGAGCTGCTACAGACGGCCGTCGGTAAGAAGGTGAAAAAGAGCAGTAAGAAGACGCGACGCTCAGGCAAGAAAAGCAAGAAGAAGAAGGAGAAGGATCTGACTCCGGACCGCACCACAGAGTCGCTGTACGAGGAGCTGGTCACAAATGGCATCATCCGGAAATATCCAGAGCTCAGGCTTAAGCAGTTCTTGGGCGATAAGGCCTTGACCGCGCGGAATGGCACAAATCCGTCGCCAGGTGACGTCCGTCAGATCCTCACGGAGTACTGCATCCTGCCGCTTGGCTCAGAGGCTATCCATAACTGCACTCCGCTGATT
This sequence comes from Drosophila mayri, assembly GCA_008042485.1. Taxonomy (NCBI): domain Eukaryota; kingdom Metazoa; phylum Arthropoda; class Insecta; order Diptera; family Drosophilidae; genus Drosophila; species Drosophila mayri. The sequence goes on along the minus strand of VNJN01009931.1, from coordinate 330,868 downwards.
CGTTCCATCCTGCTGGCTGGACCCAGAGGATCTGGCAAGAAGGCCCTGCTCCATGCTATTTGCACGGAGGTGGGCGCCGTCTTGTTTGACCTGACGCCGGCTAATATTGTGGGAAAGTATCCAGGGAAATCGGGTCTGATTATGCTCATCCATCTGGTGCTGAAGGTGTCCCGATTGCTTCAACCGGCTGTCATCTACATGGGCGATGCCGAGCGGCCTTTTATGAAAAAGATACCGAAAACGGATCGCACAGATCCCAAGCGACTGAAGAAGGATCTGCCCAAGTTGATCAAAAACATTGCGCCTGAGGATCGGGTCATCTTCGTGGGTACCTCCAATCTACCCTGGGAGGCGGACCAGAAGCTGTTGCAGTCCGTCTACAATCGGTTCATCTACATTCCACGACCGGACTACGGGGCCATGTCGCATGCATGGAAAACATTGCTTCAGTGAGAGATTTCCCGAATTCCTTTGTAGAACCACGTCATTAATTTTGTTTCTTTTCTCAGCGAATATTCTGGAGGCATCTCCAACCTGGACACCAGCGCCATGGCCAAGATATCTGATGGTTACACCATTGGAGCAATCGACGCCTGTCTGAAAGAGGTGATGACCTGCAAGAGGAAGCTTCAGCTACGCACCCAGCCGCTGACCAATGCCGAGCTCATCAATGTCCTCTGGTGAGAAAGATGTAAATAAAGCATTTTCTATCGCCAAACTTGTCTGTCTTTAGCTCTCGGGATCCCGTATACAGAGAGGAGGAGGAAGCCTTCGAGTCCTGGTGGTCCAAGACGCCACTGGGTCGCCGTCGTCAGCGGTTTCTGGAGTTGGAGGAAGAGCGTTTGTTGGAGGAGCAGGCTCAGGCCGCCAAACAGGGCAACGGTAACAAAAAGAAGGGTCTGAACTAAAAGGATAACCTTTCATTTTTCAATAATAAACATTACTTATAAAGATTGTAAGGATATAATTAGTTATAGTCCTTAACGAAAGAAAAGAAGGTATATTAAAATATATTAAAATATTGCTTACTTTTTACTTCAAGAAAAACACAATAAAGTTTATCTTAGCTTGTAAGTGAAATCCTTTTTGCCGCATTTCAAGTGAACTTCTTGCACAGCCAATGACAGCGTGTCCTGGTCCTCAAGCAGCTCTTGCAACTCTTTGATTTTGCTATTAAGCAACTGCTCCTCATCGCCCACGCACCATAGGAGACTGACATGGAACGAGGCCGGATTGTAGAACTGCTGCAAGCGGTAGTCGAGCATCACCTGGTCGACGGGCCGAAGGATGGCAGACATCTTCTCCGCAAACGCGGCGTCCAACGGGGCTGAGACAAATGTCCTTGTGCGCTCTTCGTTCGTGTAGATACGGAGACCTTGCAAGGTGGCAGTAAAGCTAAGATCCGAGAAATACCGAAATAGTTTTTCTAGCACTTATCATGTAGTTCGAAGAGACTCACCCCGAGGAGCTGTTGAGTGCCGTTTGCATGGATCGAGAGAACTCATCTATCTGATGGTATTGCAGCACCACTGTACGGCTCAGGCTGAGATGCAGTGACTCATTGGCTTGCAGCTTAACTTCAGGGTCTAAATGCGCTATGGCTTCTGTCTGGAACTCCTCCAGCTGCTCAGCACACGCAGTTGCCGGCACATAAACGTAGGTGGCCCAGTTTCCACGCTCGTGCTTGAATGTCCGTATACGTCCACCATGTAGAGCCGGATCATCGACGACATCGTCGACGAACTCCTCGGGTTTGGGTTTCTTGGGGCCCAAGAGTGCGGCGGCTGTGGGCAAAGCGGGTCTTTGGCGGTTAAATGTAGAAATCAACAGGCGAAACGAAAAACAACTTTACCTTTTGAGACTATTTAGAACCTCAGTGTGAGGGTTGTTGGAGGAGCCTTCGTCTTCAGAGGCAGAGGAATTGCTGGAGCCATAGTCAACGAGTGCCATTTTGTAGGCTACTTGTTTTGCTTATTTAGGTTGCTTAATTTAATCAAATTAACTAAATTTCTAAAAGAATTGCCGCTTTTTTAAGTACATCTATCGATAAACAAAGGTAGTTAGCGATGGAAGCTTGACTGTATCGTTATCAGCTATTATTCTGCGTAAGAAGAAATCGAAAACCTATACTTGGCCGTTAAAAAATTCAAAGTTTGTATATGGAGAGACTAGAAATTAATTTTATTTATTTTTGGAAAGTCTAAGAAAATGTACATAGTCCTTTTACAAACTAGCTTCAATGGCAGCAGGCTTCTGCTCGGCACTCTTCTCCAACTTGGACTGCTCCCATCTGTAGTTGTAGGCACGGCCCAGTTGGAAGAGCTGCGTCAGACTCACGAATAGATTAACAGCGAATAGGCTGTAGTTCTTCGGTATGATGACCAGGGCATAGCGTGTCCATATCAGGTTCGTTGCTCCCAGCGCCAGACATCCGTTGGGCGAAATCGTGTCCGCAGGACGCGTCAAGTCACTGAGACCGGCGATAACGAGACTCTGTACGAGGAAATTGAAATAGTCCAGAGATTAGAAAGATCACGGACAGATAGTATTAGTATGTATGTATAGCCCAGCATAGTAAGTCCCCCATTGACTGCAAATCTTAATGGCGTGTTGCCAAAGCTCTCTCTCCCGGCAATGTTATGAAAAATTCCATAGAACCAAAAACCGCAAACTCATTTAGTTATCAGAATCTCGCGCGTGGGGACAGAAAATAAATATATTCCAAGAGAGTGAGACAAATGCGCATTTACCGCGAATTTGAACAGGTTGTTGAGAAATAAACAAATAATAATAAAATATTATATACGCGCGTTTAGTAGCATTCTACCCACAGATTTGTTTATCAGCCAGGCGATAGTGAAAATTGGCGAAGGACGATGGGTTCTGAATTATGTAACAGTAGGGGGGTTCCCAACTTACCCATTTTACCAGCGGCGCCCAGAAGAATATGGTCTTGGGACCTAAGGACATAATGATTCGTAAAAAACCGATATAATAACAGGATTCCTGTACTCACCAGCTGGATGCATCCACAGGGGCCGCATCTTGGCGGGCACGAATTTGTCACAGGCTCCAATCAAACTATTGTAGGCTCTGGAGTGAAGTCCTTTTCCCACAGAAGCTGGTGCCTTGGACGGCGTTGAAGGAGGTGTGTCGGACATTCTGGACTTTAACTACAGTTCCCTAGTAAGTAACGTCCAAGCCATTCAGATTCAAGCGCGAAACTGATGTGGTTTTTCCAGTCGAGAGAGGAAAATGATTGAAACCTACCTCTCTCTAATCAAGTGTTTGTTTAGCGTGATTAGAATGCCAGTCGATTGGGGATGCGATAGTGATCCTCTTGTCCAGGTGGGAAGTAGGCGCCCAACAGCTCTGGCGAAATGCCCATCGACAACTGAGTCCGGGGTTCACACATACTATATGTTTATGTTTCACTAGGTTTATTAGCTTAGCTCTGTTATCACCCAGAATTATCAACCAATAGTAGAGGCCGCCGGCCCCTCTTTCCCCTATATCAGGCATAAACTAACAATAAAAACACTTACTTAATTAATAAAAGTTCATATTCGCTAATTTGTATAGAAATCAGTATAAGCTTACGTAGATACATATATTCTTCGTTTATCTAGAACTAATAGCAGCTCGCAGGAGTTAGTACATGTCTGATAAAACATATGTGCAAATGAGTAAATAAAGTGTAATTGTAATATCATAATTTTGTCTGGAAACACGTAATACGTTGAGATATTTAAAGTCACTTAAATTCCTTTCAAAATTAGCTTTAAATTTCTAAACTTATTTTTCTCTTTGAACCAGTTTGATGCTAATTATCTTTGCTATAAATAAAAACAAGCTCAAACAAAGCTTGAACATAAAGCTTTGTTAAGTAAATATTTTAAGGCTCTGCTAATTTAATTTGTTGTTCAAAATTCCCCAATTTTAATAAAATTCAACCCAAGAATTAAATGCATTTTTTCCTACTGTCTACAGTCTTACAATATATCGATTTATTTTTTTGACAATCACAAAATGTCCAATAATGCTCGTATCCATAAAACTATATACGCAAAAGCCTCCACATATCCAAACTTAAGTAATACGAATCACGTCGATAAGGCGGTAAAAACCATAAATAATAATGGTCAACAGTTTGTAAAACGCAAATACCCGATCTGCGAACACAGCTCCTCCATCGTCCTGATCCTTTTTCGTTTACGTTGTGCGGAGTGGGATCTGTATTTACACCATTTCGATCTAAGTCTATGTAGGTTTAGGGCGACAGCACCAGTACTCGATTCGATGATATGTCTCTACTTCTGCGCTATTGGCTTGGGTTCCTGATCCTTCTTAAGCTTCTCCTGCTCCTGTTGGTAGTTGTAGGCTCTGGCCAGTTGCACCACCTGGGTGATGCCCACAAAGAGATTCACGGCGAACAGGCTGTAGTTCTTGGGTATGATCACCAGCGAGTAGCGGGACCAGATGATGCCAGTGGCGGCCAGGGCGGCGCATCCGGAAACGGAGATCGAATCGGCCGGACGAGCAAGATCACTAAGGCCGGCGACAACGAGGCCCTGAAAGGAAAAAAATTGGTTTAGAATGTGATTTTCAGGTTTTCAGTAAGGATTCACTGCAGGGTATTCCCATTTACTAGTTTAATATGCTGAAAGTTTAAATAAGTAATTAACTTTGACATAATTACAAACTAAACAGCTTCTACTACCATTCATCTAAATGTAAATAATCTCCTTGTTAATGAGCTATTCTATTAACCAAAAACAAACTATTTCCTAAATAATAATAATAAAAACATCCTAAACCATTAAAGCTTCTATCCAAATTAATCGTATGTATTGTATTTATGTCTATACATATACAAACATTTGAATATATGTTGTTTTTAAAATTGTTTTGATAAAACTTGGCATCATTTCGTTTATAACGCGTATAAGAAAATTTATCGTGTTGCAAAAATTTGTCATCTATATTTATTTATAGAAACGGTTAGGTAAAACAGAAAAATTCTGTCCTATTTGGATTTTTGTTTTTGGAAATTATCACTTAAATGAACTGATAAAAATTACTTTAGAAAAAATCATTGGATAAAAGTGGCAAAAGGCCTATAGCTAAAAGCAGGAACCTTTCCACTCATTGCCAGACAACAATCGCAATCCAGTCACTCACACAAACCAGCTGACGGTTATCAAGCGCGCAGGTTGCTTGGAATAATCAAAATAATTTCATTTAATGGCACCTGCGCACAGATTTGTCTACCGTTGCTGCGGATTTATTGCGTGCGAATGTGTTGGTGCGATAATGAAAATCAGCGAAGGTCGCGCAGCGCTGTCCAAGTTATGTAATCCCTTCAGTCCGCTTGTCAACTCACCCATTTAAAGACAGGCGCCCAGAAGAAGATAGTCTTGGGACCTTTGGAGAAAAGAAGCAACAAGTTAATGAAGCAACTCAGATAATTAAATTGGCGGACCTACCAGCTGGATGCATCCACAGTGGGCGCAGCTTGGCGGGCACAAATTTGTCGGCCGCCCCAATCATCCCATTGTACAGCTTAGAGTGGAGACCCTTTCCCGCCGAGGCAGCCGCCGTGGAGGCTGGTGGTGGTGGTGGCTGGGGCACGGGTGGCGGGGGTTGAACGGCGGCGGACGACATTATGTGTTGTTTGTGCGTTGCTAATTAATGCAGAGACAGACACCTCCAAACGCGTTAGCTGGCGATGAGAAAATAAAATCTAGTAGGAAACGCCAAACAACCAGGTCGCGGAGCTTTGCGAGAGAGCGGAAGAGCAGAGGAAGTGACGAGAGATCTGGAGAGAGCGCACACCCACAAAGCTGAACAGCTGAGCAGTGCTGGCGGAATTCCAAGGTGATATATATAGTTAGCTTAAGACTAAATACAAGGATAATGCTAAAAAAATAAAAAATAAATTGTATTTTCTGATATTTATATATTTAATTGATAAATATGTTTTTAAATAACATAAATTTGTAAACTGCAAGGCTATGCTGCCAGCACTAGCACGGAGAGCGTTAAAAGCTAACGTGTTTTTTGCGCTCCCACGTTAATAAAACACATGTATACGTATCCGTGCTTTCTAAAAATGTGATAAAATTGTTAATTATCTATGCAACAATTCTATATAGTATGAATAATGCAACTTGTATAGAACAGGTTTTTGTCCTATGCAAAGTTCACTATATGCAACATAATTGACCTTGATCTTGAAGAGAGTGTGCCAATTTCCGCAGCTAGTTGTTGACGGAAGCAAACGTATCTGTGTTTAATGCAGCGCTACATTCACAAATGCAGGATATCTAAAAATATCTCTCAATTGCCTCTTTTTTTAGTAATCACGCGACACTAGCGATGGGCAAAAAAAAGAAGTCTATAAAGCTGCTGGTTTCGTATCTGTAAAGTTTATCTACATTTGTAGAATGCAGACGAAGGGGTTTTGTATAGCAAATTGTTTAGTAAACAAATCTGTAATATTTATTTTTATTACCACAAGCTTACATTGTACCGTTCGTTTCGATGTAAGTATCATCTCTATATTCAATGTCTGAAAGCTTTTGACTTTGGCAACAACTGCCACTTTCGGAAGCTTTTGTGAATATTTAAACGTTTAATTATTTTACGCACTTGATAAATCACTTGTACTCACCTCAAAATTATTGGAAATATATGTATATAGCATGACTCCTGCTCAGTCACTAGTATAAAAAAATTCCATTTCGATCTTGCTTTGGTCGTGGTCCAGCCTCCTGGGCAACGCCCAACCCCCTCTGTTGTAATCGCTTATAAATATTGGCTGGATCGGTGTGTTTCCAAGCGAGAACGTTTTTTAGCTGGCAGAGGAGCCAGTCGATGAGACAGCTATTGCGCATTCACGGTAAACGTGCTTGAGTGACGCACAAGTCCGAATAAATGCTAATTAGCAGCAAGTCGGGCGATACTGCAAATGCCTTCCAGGGAAACGAGAAGTGGCCAATCCACTTGGGCTTATGGTTTTCTGCTTCTTTATCGCATTCAATTTCATGTTAGAAATGTATACATATGTAATTTCAATTACAAATCAAAGGCGTACATGTTTAAAATTATTTCATATAAATCAAATAGTTCTACATTGTTTTGAAATATTTTTCTTTTTTTGCATTCCTGTGTGTTTATGTATTTTGGATGATCTTTAGCAGAGTCGCTTCCGCCGGATTAGTCCTTGCCTGAACATTCACACACCAAAAAGGGTACGTGTCTGGATTTTAAAACGTTGATAACACAGAATTGAGAGAAGCTAAAAGGGCTGCAGCGTTGTTTTTTCCTCCAAGTTCTAATTCTAGCTTCACGATAGAACTCGGCTGTCTTTCTGTCTAATTGCTGCTGCATTGTGGACAAAATATAATGCTATTATTATTTTTATGTGAATTGGTTGCGGCTGGCTCGTCGAATTTTCATACACAACTGACTGTGTACGGCTAAACGCCAAAGAGTGTATGTTATGTTGCACACGTTTGGTCTCCACATTGCTACTACTGCCTCCGGATTGGATCGTTAAAAGTTGAACGAGTTCATTGGTAGTTTGTCGGCATTCGGATCGAAGTTGTATTGTGTGCCGTCGGAGCTGGGTGCCATATTGGTCTGCTCACCCTGTAAGCAAATTAATATCGGTTAACATCGGATTCTCACTTGACGAGTGAGACTTGGCACCACTTACCTCATCCGTAAAGTATTGATCGATGATTTCGTAGGCTAGTTTGTAGATTTCAACATTTTCGTGGCTCTGCAGCCGCTCAATCTTGGCCAGACCCTCGCACTCCTCAATGAAGTTGGCCACCGCCTCCACATGAGAATCGGCCACTTTGAGCATATTGTTAAGACCATCAAGTACGACCTGTGGGACAGGAGAGATGAACGAAATCAGTAGGGAAAATTGAAACGACATTTTATCGCCGCGCTTACATTGATAACTTGCGTGTCCTGGCACGAGAGGAGATCACAGAATGGCGGGATGACGCCCTCCTTGATCAGGGTGAAGACCTGTTCCCTGTTGCCGCTGATGGTAAGATTGCTAATGGCCCAAGCGGCCTCCTTCTGTGTCTGGAACTCGCCCTTGCTCAGGTTTTCGATGATCTTGGGCAGCAGACCCACGTTGATGACGGCCTGCACCTGTGACTGGTTGCCGGCGGTGATGTTGGACAGGAACCAGACCGCCTCCTTGCGGATCTTCTCCTTGGGGTGGGAGAGCAGGGCCGGGAAGTAAGAGAGCGCATCAAAATTGAGCACCACCTGTGTCTGCTCATCAGAGCCGGTCACAATGTTGCCCACGGCGCGCAGGGCAGCGGTCTGAACCTTGACCTCGTTGTTGCCCAACAGCGGTATCAGCTTGGGCACAACCCCGCTCTCGATGACCATCTGAATCTGCTCGTTACCGCCGTCAGTGAGATAACTGATAGCCCAAACCGTGTCCACCAAAATGTTTGTGTCGGTGTGATGTATGAGCACGTTGAGTGCGGGCAGGATCTCATGGATGGTGGCAGCCGGCGGTGGCGGATCCTTGTTGCGGCACAAATTCACAATCACCCAAGTCACATTCCGCAAGAATGAGATGGGGATGTCCGGTTTGATGAATGAGAGCAGTGGTTGCACAACGCCGTGCTTGATGACAAAGTCTCGCAACAAGGGTCCATCGCCGATGATATTTCCCAGTGCCCACACGGCTTGTTCACAGACGTTGGGAGCGGGCGAGTTGAGAAGTTGAAGGAAAAGCGGCACAGCGCCAGCGGCAACGACCTAGAAAAGAGACAGACGTCAGTCACAATTTGACATTAAGATTAGATTAAGTTGCCCACCTGATTGGTCTGGTCTGAGGTGCCGGATGCAATGTTGGTCAGGGCCCAGGCGGCCTCGAACTGCAGCATTGTGTGATTGTGTTGCTTTAGGCACTCCACCAAGATGGGTAGAATGTCGCTATGGATCAGATCGTTGATGGGTGGATTTTTGTCCGAGGAGAGTAGCTTTCGGGCAGCCTGGACTGCCGCCAGTTGCTGTTCCGGCTTCGTGGCATCGCCCGCTGCCTGGGCGAGCTTCTTTAGGTTGAAGGTTGTGGGCAACTGCTCGTCCTCGTCTGTGTTCGAGTCCAGATTGGGCACATTCCGACGCTTGAGGATGGTCTCCTCGCGCTTGTTTTTGCGCAGCTCGACTGTCACCTCGTTACGGCGACGGCGCATCTCCTGAAATATTCCCAATGGATTAGTCCAAAATTTGTTAATAACGCAAAGTGTCCGCACTTACATCCTGGTCCTTCCCTTTGTTTTTGAAGTTTTGTAAACGATTCTGGTCCAACGACGTCATTTTCGGTCAGTTTCTTGTGTCTGGCTGATTGCAGCTTCAATAATTGGCGACTGGCGATTGGTCGGTAAAAATGCGAGTGCTGCTAAAAATCAATTATGAGCGGAGATGGCGACGTACGCCTCCTGAGGAATTTCGTTTTGTTCGAAACAATTTGTTTCAATTGGAGGAAAAATGTAATCGCACACACACACGGACATACGCGAATGGGCGAGAAGAAAAATAGCGTAGAACCAACCAACACAGTTGCAGTCGCACAAAGTCAAGCAGCAGAGCAGAGCAGCACGATGGCGCAGGGAATGAAAAAAGAAATGGCGATAAAATACACCGATATTAGCACCACAATTGGGGAAAACGCTATACTTAGGTTGCACTGCACAGTCTACTTACGTGAGAAGTTAAAAATCGAGTTTCACCCACGACACTGACACTTTCTACGCCTTTTAAAAATGATCAATTTTCTATTCTTTTTTTTATAAAAATTGCAATTCGTGACAGCGACGTGAATGAAGTTGGCTGCGGTGCTCAAATCGGGACTGTCCACTCCCACGCAGAGATGATAAAACACTTTATCGCCAGAGATATACCATCAACCAGTTATTTTTTTCTTGGTTTGGTTTATATTTTGTAAAATATAATTTATTTTCAGGTTGTTAATGTTGAAGTCACAAAATATGAACTGAAATGAAATATTTAAAGATGACAGAACTGCTGTGTGTGTGTTGATCCAACAAGCTGACTACTTTGTACAATTTTTCTAAAAGTATTTGAAAGTGTAGATATTAATACCATTAAATAGTAAATAAAGTAATCTTAATTTTCAAAATACAGCTTTTTATTTTTTCAACAGTTATAAATTTCGTATAAATCTACTGTAATATTTAGCTAGTTTACAAACGGGTATAATATTTGATTGCTGCATCGCTTAGAATTGTGAATTTATCGATAGCACGGAATGTGCCATCTCTATTATTAAAGGTTTCTGCAGGCGTGCAAAAACAAAACAGATCGCAAAAAGGAGATATTTTGTCCTTTGAGTTATTCCAGGACCATGCATGGACACTAGAGCGGGTGACGGATCCCAGATCCTGCGAAAGCGCGATGACGGAGAACACAGAAAACGTCGCGGGCGTGGATAGCCCGAAACTGGAGGAGCATCAACCAAATCCACTCACATCCAGGGATGAGCCCGAAATTAAGGTGAAAAGCGAACGACCGGACGCCGAGGTGGAGGCCAAGCTCCGGGCTCTAAATGCCAAATTTAAAGCGGAAGCTATCGCGACATCGCAGAGCCATAGCCAAGATGATGGAAATGATTCGACGGACAACAGTGACGATTCCTCCTCGGCTGACGATAAGAAAGCCATAGCACCCGTGAAGTCGTCCAATGAGATTCTGGCCGAGCTGTTCGGCGTATTCAACGCTGCTCCGCCCGAGGAGCTCTTGGACGATAAGAACCTGCTTAAAAAGAAGAAAAAAATCAAGAAGGAAAAGAAAGAAAAAAAGGCCAAAAAGAAAAAGTCGCTGAAGTCCGATGGCGAGTGCAGTGATTCGGATGGGGAGGGCAAGCACAAGCATAAACGCAAGAAGCACAAGCACAAACACAAAGACGACAGAGACAAGGATAAGGAAAAGCTTCGGGATAAATCAAGGGACAAAGCTGCGTCAGGATCGGCTTCCGTCTCAGTGACGGCGGTTGCGGCAACATCAACTGGCAAGGAGAAAGAAAAGTCTGAGAACAGAAAGCGACCGGCGGTGGAGCCGAGCGGCCACTCAGTTACGCATCCCATTAAGCGGGAAAGGGATCGAGATCGAGAACGTGAAAGGCAGGTGGACAGGGAAAAGGAGCGGGAACAGGACCGGGAACGTGAGCGTGAACGAGAAAGAGAAAAGGAGCGGGTTCGCTCAAACAACAGCTTTTACAACGGGCACCAAGAGTCAGACCGCTCTAAAGGTGCCAAGTCGAAGCCTCGGCAGGAGCGTGACCTTTCCGATGTCTCACTCTCCGACGAAGATACCTACTTGCGTGAAAAAGCCTCCAATGGGCGGCAACGGCCTCACAACAGCTTCTATGATGGCAAGGAGGAGCCCAAGCTAGAGCTGAGGGGGGAACCCAAGGCTGAGCCAAAGCGACATGTACGCGAAGCGGACGCTAGAAGACGTCGAGGGGACAGGTCTAGATCACGGTCCCGAGATCTCGGTATCGACAAAAAGCGCTTGCTGGAAATCGCGCGTAAGAACGCCATCAGTATGTTTAAGCGAGGAACGATGCCTGGTGTGGCCAACATGACGCCAGAGGTCAAGGACAAGGTGCTGGTCAAAATGAGGTACGGGGGCCGTACTGTTCAAGATCTGACAGACTTCTGCAAGAAGATATCCAAGGGCGACGGCCTTTCCGACCTCAGTTCCGACGAGGACTCCGATGTGGACAAGAATGGCAATGCGAAGGCCTTTCACCATCCCTTCCAGCTGAAGGAGCGCGAGCCCATCGTAATGCATATAAGAAACTCCACACCGATCGTTCCGGCAACATCCCTGCGCGAAGAGCAAACCAAGGCCATCACCATGCAGTTTCCAGTTTCGTCCGGCCAGACCCATCGCATGAACGAGGTGTGGGTGCCGGTAGAAAATAAGGATAAAGTTGTGCCGCTGCCAGCTCTGCCGCCGGCGAAGCAGGCCACCAATATGTTCAAGGAAACGCCAAAGAACGTTTTCGCAAAGTCCTTGCCGCAGCAGGATCAACAGGAGCCCGCCTTCAAGTCGGTAGCTGGAGTGCCTATTCCTCCAAGTACAGCGGAATCAGTGTATCCTGCTCCAGCGCCTCCTAAACCTGTCCCGCCGCCTGTAATAAACGCAATAGAGATCGCGTCTGCAGTTCCTCTGGCGCCCTTTGTGCCAGAAGTGCCAATCCCATCGGCGAAAGAGGAAACGCCGGCGCCCAGCGCCTCCATCTTTCCGGAAGTTGCGCCGCCTACCATGGATGTCTCGAGTATTATCACACAGCGTCTCAGTGCCATTCGCCGACTCCAGGTGAGAATACGGTTTATAATCTACTGGTTATGCTGATGATAATTCATGAACTTCGCTAACAGGACAATCCTGGCGACTCGGAGGCCCTCAAGATGATGTATCACGCGCAACGTAATATGTCATCGTGGGCCAACTCCAAGCACCTGCCCGGACAGTTCACTGGCAGCACAGGCGCCCAGGTGATGAAGGCCCACGAGCTTAACAGCGGCCCACAGCTTTGGGTGCGAAAGGACCAACTGACATCCACGAAACCGGTGACCGGCGGTATGGGCATGGCGCTGCTGCAAAAAATGGGCTGGAAACCGGGCGAAGGACTGGGCAGGTGTAAGACCGGATCCCTGCAACCACTACTTCTTGACGTAAAGCTGGACAAGCGTGGTCTGGTCTCGCGTGAGGACCTTAGGCAACAGCCCATTCGTCCGAATGCCCCTCAGAGAAGAAACAAGAACGCAACCGGGCATTTTGGTGGAGGAACTGGGCCTCCGTGTGGCGCAACACCCGCGTTGGCGCCGCTAGTAACCCAGGACAAGCATCCTGTGTGTGTTCTCAACGAATTGTCATCGAAGAACAAGTGGACGCCACCGCAGTACACGCTCCGCCAAGACACTGGTCCGCCACACTGTCGGCTATTTCTCTTTTCTGTGGAAATCAACGGACAGAGTTACACGCCGGAACGGGGATGCCTTAACAAGAAGGAGGCCAAACTGAATGCGGCTCAATTGTGTTTGCGAGCATTGGGCATCCTGCCGCCTAGTTAATGATAGTAGTCGATTCAGTCCTTAGTTAGCATGGTTAAAACTGTATATAAATTTAGATCTAAATCTCACTTACCTGGGAAGAGTCGATTGTGTTAATGACGGGACAGACACATTAAAGCGTCGTCAGATCTGCATGTAATATAGAAATAAATGACTGTTTTTAAGCATAAAACTCCAAAGAGTTGTATATTTATTTATATTTAAAAGTTTCTATAATTATTTCCTAAAATACTGTCAGTAACATTTAAAAAAAAGTGGCAAACAAAGTGTCATTTGGGTCTAAATAGAGTTCATTAGGAATAGAAGCAAGAGTGGGGAGCGAGCTTTTATTGGCGCTCGGAACAGTGGGCCTCAGTTACAAGTAATGGGGAATGGGGAGCACGATTTGGCCGCGTTTCTATCCCACAGTGACAGCATAGGCGTGCAGTTTTCGCATGCGAGAGCTTTGATTGCTGCTAACGGGGCTTTTGCGCAAGTACACAAACAAAGCCGAGCCGAGCGAACAGCTGACTGGGCTAGAGAGTGGGTGGTGGTTACTATTGGGGGACATGGGGGGAGGGGCTGGGGTTGCTTTGGGGACTCTGGCTGGCCATTAAATCTCTCGGCGCGCTGCAAGCGAATAGCTCCGCAGCGAAGGTCAGTTCACGCGGGAGCTCGAACTTCGTCGGTTGCCGATTGTGTCGCGGTGACAAAAAATCCGGAGAGGAGACGATACAGCTGGAGCAAGGAACTGGAGTGGAGCAGCAGCGGTGGGGGGCAGGTCGTCACCCGGATACAGACACAAAACTTTTTCAAGTGCCCCAGTCCCATCAGCAGGCAGCATCACATCGGCATCCATTAAAGTTGGACAAATATTTGTTGTGAAAATATATATCACCATAATTTCTGGGACTCGGGACTCGCATTTTGACTTCCACAGGGATTTGGCACAAGCAAACAGCCAACGAATTTGGTAAAGTTGCATAATTACGACACGCACATGCACCACACATGAGAGGCGACGAGTTCGGGCGTTGCTGTGATGCACTGCAGCGTTTTGGCCACCATTGGGCTCGGGCACTTTGATTGCGGCCGCCGCCATGGAAACGTGTCGTACCTGTGCGATTTCCATGTTTGTGTGCGATTTCGAAAATGGCAGCAACAACTTCCTGGACCTCTATCATTCCAACTGCTGGCCAAGCGAAATGGCTCAAATTCGCCAGCAGTTCCTCAACTGGAATCTAAAGGTGAGAGTGCAATATCAGTTAAATAAGGGGACTTTTGAAATTGTAAGAAAATTAATGAGTATATTGGCATTTTAAGCTAAAAAACATGTTTATTTGGCACTTTAACGTTGCAACAATTTTTAAAACAAATGCATTTTCCGAAATATGATCAGCTTAAAAAATACTTATTAAACTTTATTAATTTATGTATAAAATAATTTAATATGTTTCTTAAAATGTATATAATGATAAATATACTCGTGGAAATTGTTTTCTGTGTGGTTGCGGTTGTGGCTTTTCCTGCCTTCTCTTTGAAAATTGCACAATTTTTCGAGTGAAAGTTGGGTTTCCACTTGGGTAAGGGGTTTGGCGAGACAAAGACAGGAAGGCTTTGCACTCGGGGTTAAATTATGCTTAAAGCTGCAATTGTCTCATTAAGAACAGGGGGAAGCAGTCAATTCCAAGATTTCCCAAACAGAAGATACGAGACAATGTACTTTAGAAATCCTAGTTATAATTGTACTAAATTGAATGATAATTAATTGTTTTTTTTTAATCAATTTAAAATTTATCTTTAGATCTCACATAATGACGGACTGCCCCAGAAGATTTGTAGCGACTGCTTTACCAAGTTCTGCTCCATCAATGCTTTCCGAGTGGCCTGCCAGGAGGCGCAGGTGAAGCTATCAAACATTTACGACAAAATCGATGCCAGCAGCTTGGAGGACGGGCAGCAAGAGGACTCAGACCAAGAAGAGGATCCTCAAGGTCCTGAAGCAACCATAATAAAAACAACAACAACGACGGTTTCAGACGAAACACAACCAACAAACACTGCCACTGAACCCATACAGTTTTTTGTGGATGCCCTTGACGTCGAAGCAGAAGCTGAAGAGGAAGAGGAAGCGGAAGCGGAAGCAAAGACGAAAGAGCAATCACCGGAGGAATCTGCCCCCCCGGAACTGACCATTAGCTATGCCTGCAAGTTTTGCCTGCAGCCACAGGAGAGTTATCAGCTGCAGCAACATTTACTGGAGCACATCAATACCAGCCACGATCCGGAGCAGCCGTACAATTGTCCGGAGTGTGAGGCGCGATTTCAGGATGCCGCCTCCCGGACTGTGCACCTCAAGAGCTGTCACGTAGAGAAACAGCACGCCTGCGGGGTGTGCGGCAAGAAGTACAGTGATCGGCACAATCTGCGTCATCATGTCGAGAAGTACCATTCGGAAACGGACTTTGAGTGCGGACTGTGCGAGAAGCGTTTCTTTACGCGGAAGAGCCTCAACTACCACATGAAATGGCACAATCCGGAGCGGCAGTTCAAGTGCCGCCAGAGCGGCTGCGAGCGTTTGTTCATCAGCCAGCGGCACCTCAAGTGCCACGAGGCCACGCACACGGGCACCAGTGCCAGGAAGAGCGAGCATTGCGGCTTCTGTGGAAAGAGTAAGGAGAAATACCTATAAATCTGCTGACTGGTATCCTAATCCCTAGTCCTCCATAGCTTTTATACACCTGAAGACCCTTCGCTGGCATATCTACCGGCAACATGGCGGCGAGAAGCCCTTTAAGTGTGCCAACTGCACGGAAGGTAAGTGGATGCGGGCCAGAGCTGGGGGGCACGTATACAGGATCACAGATCGCCTCATGAGCATTAATCACATATACTATATATCTGTCGCATCATCGAGCATTCTCTCACATCCAACAAGCGCTTTAAGACCATAGAAACTGAGCCAAGTCCGGCTGCTTCTGCCGCCTCCTATAGTGTGTGTTAGCCAAGCCTAAAGCAACGGTAAACATAATGGCTAACCCCTAGAACTTTTTGTACACCTTTACTAGCCATCGCATGCGAACATCAAATAACAGAACGTTTTGTACTTTGACCTACTCTTAGCCACTTGATTAGCGTTTTAACCCGTCAAAACTAACCAACCAAGCTACCAAATGCATAACCAACTCCATCATCCACCGTACGAACTCCCCGGAGAGCAGCATGCTAGCAATTACGTAAAAGATTGTCTTGAAATTGGAATAATCGTCCTGCCATTACTGAATTTTTCTAATATGAATTGAATTATTTTTAATTGAAAAAGTGGCGACTTTCCAAGTTCAGGACGATATAAATATATTTCTACTTCATGTCAACCCACGTCTAGCCACCCTAAACTTCTCCACCGATCACTAGCTAATCGAAATCTCCTCAAATCCACAGTTTTCGCATCATATGCGGAGAAACGGATCCACATGCTGGAGCAGCACAGGGAGAATTTGACGGCCATCGAGCGTAGTGAGTGTATGCTGTGCCGCCAGGCCTTCACCAGCGAACAGGATCTGGTCCAGCACATGTCCGCAGAGCATTTACAGCAAGCCGGTGCTCCAGTGATTGCCAACAATAAGCGAGTGCTTCAGCAGAAGCGAGAGCGCCAGTATTCCGGACTCTTCCAGTGCGATAGCTGCACCCAGCGATTCAACATGAAATCGGCACTTGAACGGCATGCTGCCGTCCATTCGGAGAAGGATCGACCGCACGCCTGTCCGCATTGCTCGAAGAGATTCAAGCGGGCCCAGGACATGAAGTGGCACATCAAGACGCACGAGAAGGAGAAACCCAATGTGTGCGATGTTTGCGGCAAGGCCTTTGCCCTAAAGTACGTGCTAACGCAGCATCGTCTGAGCCATGAGAGTGAGTATCCAAGATTCCCTTACTCTGTGCTCTTGGTAATTAAAAAACAATTGCAGTCTTGGAGAAGAACTTTAAGTGCAACGTTTGCGGTCGCGCCTATCTGTTTGAGAAGTCTCTGCGGCTCCATCAGCGGGTTCACACAGGCAAGACCTACTACAAATGCGATCTCTGCCAAGAGCGATTTGTCACGCACATCAAGCTGAAAAGTATGTCTATAGAATTGTTACAGATTCCTGGTAATATATTTTAAAATTGATTCTCCAGCTCATATGCAAAAGACACACGCCTCACAGCCGAATATAGCTGATCCTCTGGATGATTTGATAAACATTGTGATTTCCTAGACAAATGGAAGTGAATTATAATACACACAAAACTGCATCGCATTGGGAGCGTAGCTCTCGCTGACTACTAAACTCGAACCTACATAGAACCTAATAGATATTGATTATACCCTCCATCCAATCACTAGACCATATGCACGCAGGGATCGAAGAGTCGCAAAGGTGCTGAAGAGCTTTATCTAGTATACTCTATAGGCAAATACATCTCACTTTATTCCCTCTATTAGACCAGTCCACTGGGCCCACCAGCCCCATATCTCTCTCTATCTCTGATTCATATTTATCTCGCAGAACGCCTCTTACACTTGAAGCACATACACTTTATGTATTGTATATCCACTTGACCATTTGATGACCATTTAGCGATAAGTAATAAGCGAAGAGAACAAAAAATATGTTATAAAAGCAATTTAAGCTTCACAGAAAACTTTTAATGCTCAACTAAATGCATTTATTTCCAGATGAAAACCGAAAAGTATTTACAATAATTACAAGAAATGTATGAGAATATTTAAAATATCACATATACTATGGATTTTAATATATGTAGTTGAAGATATATTTACCAAATTCATGTTCCATATAAACATTAATTTGAACAAACTACAGTTTATCGTTATTGTTTAAATTTGGCGCCAATAAACATATCGGAAGCATGTGGAGAGTCTATCGATTATCTAGAGTAATAATCATAATTTATTTAATTTAAAAACTATATAATTCTGCAAATGACAAATAATACTATTATGTATTGTATGACATATTGTACATCAATTCATAATTATTTTGAAATGATCTTGCGCCAGCAGCGCAGTCACCGTCGACATACGATAGCTGCTACTCAAATACCAGTGACTGGTCACCTGCGGCCAACTATCTCCCATCTCTAGGGAACGTGAACACGTCAGTTTTTAGTTTATAATATTTATAGGCGAAAAGTTTCAGTACATAGTGCATTTCGTAGTTTCTGAACTGGGCAGCGATGCCCACGGGGAGTAGCAACACACTGCATATCATTTAGAAAACCATTATCCGTATAGCCACAAAGTCGGAAGCAGTGCGTGGAGCAGCCAGCATAGAGTGCCGAAATTTGACCAAAAACGGACGCAAAATCTATAAAAGCCGCAACAACAACGCCGTGTTGACGAGGGGGCGGGGTGCTCTACGGTAAAGAAGATTAGCAGCTGCCACGCCAAGCAGATCCGACGTGCGTGTCGATTCGGAATCAAGTTTAAATCACGCCCACACAGGCCTTTGTCGGCCACCGAAGTACACGTAGCCATAGCCATGGCCTTGCCATTGAGCGACCTCCTCATGTTTGGCAGCGGCGAGAAGAAGCTAGCCGCTTGCGTTGTGCTCCTTCTGCTGGAGCTCTTCCTCGAAGGTAAAATCAGAGATAACAGACTAGCATTATCTTTTGGACGTTGCCTAAATACACGTCATTGTTTTTGTGCACAGGCGCCGAGTCGGCAGCTAGTCCGGCGGACATTGAGAACCATCTGGAGCTAGGAAAGGAGTTTCTGGCCCGTGGGCAGCTGTCTGATGCCCTGACGCACTACCATGCAGCTGTTGGTAATTAGAAACAACCGAATACGAGCGGAAATACCCTTGCAAATAATTTGTGCATTATTTTTTGCATGTTTAATATGTCTATAATACAATCTGAATATTTGCAAGGGCATCTTCCACTTCCCTGTTCTATTAATTCAACACTTTTTCTCTTCCGCAGAGGGCGATGCCAATAACTATCTGACGCTATTTAAGCGCGGTACCGTATACTTGGCTCTGGGCAAAACCCGCTTCGCCATCCAGGATTTCAGCAGAGTTCTGGAGCTTAAGCCCGACTTCACAGCCGCACGCATTCAGCGGGGTGTGGTGCACATGAAGAGCGGCGAATACGAGCAAGCGATCACGGACTTTAAGCAAGTGCTGCAAGAGGAACCGAACAACGGCTTAGTACTGGAGCACTACTCCCGCTTGCCGCCGGCCCAGGAGCAGTGGAATCTTGTGCAGCAGCTGATCGCGCATGAAGACCACCAGAACGCTATTTCCATGATAACGCAGCTGCTGGAGATCTCGCCGTGGGCCGTGCCTTTCCGGCAAGCCCGTTCAGATGCCTACATTGCAGTCAACGATCCACTCTCCGCCATTTCGGATTTGCGACAGGTGAACCGGCTGACGCAGGACAGCACAGAGGGTCACTACAACATCGCCCAGCTGCTTTACACCATTGGCCATGCCTCAAATGCCTTGAAGGAGATCCGCGAGTGCCTGAAGTTCGATCCCGAACACAAGCTCTGCTTCCCCTTCTACAAGAAGCTCCGCAAAGTGGAGAAGCAGCTTGTGAACGCTGAGCAGGCGCGCGAGGAGAAGCAGTTTGCCGATTGCATAGCCTCCGGAGAGGCAGTTCTGCGGCACGAACCGGAGGAACAGATGATCCGGTACGAGGGCCATAAGGCTCTGTGCAATTGCTACACCGGTGATGAGCAGTTCGGCAAGGCTCTGCAGCAGTGTAAGGAGGCGTTGGATATCATGAAGGATGCCCAGGTCTACTGCGATCGGGCAGAGGCTCTGCTGGGCACCGAGATGTATGACGACGCCATACACTCCTACCAGGCGGCACTCGATCTGGACGAGAGCAACAACCGCGCCAAGGAGGGCATTCAGCGGGCAAAGAAACTGCAAAAACAGTCGGAGCGCAGGGATTACTATAAGATACTCGGAGTAAAGCGCAGCGCCAGTAAGCAGGAGATTGTGAAGGCGTACAGGAAGGCGGCGCAGAAGTGGCATCCGGATAACTTCCGGGACGAGGAGAAGAAGGTGGCCGAAAAGAAGTTCATTGACATTGCCGCCGCAAAGGAAGTGTTGACCGATCCAGAGAAGCGACGTCAATTCGACAACGGCGAGGATCCGCTAGATCCCGAGGGCAACCGAGGAGGCTTCCACGGCGAGCACCCCTTCGCTCACTTCCAGCACGGGTCGCCCTTCCAGTTCAAGTTCCACTTCAATTAGTCAGCCATCGTCCCCAGCAGCCATTTGCTTTGTGTACCGTCACGATATCCTCAGCGATTTTACACCGTTTTTGTTTCGTTAATTTGAATGGCGTGTAAATAGTAGCATAGAGCGTACAAATCCACGAGCCTCTGGTCCGCTGTCAGAGAGCAGCACACACACAAATCGCAACAACTAAACACTGAGCCCTTATATTTAATTAGTTTATTTAATACAATAATTATAATGTAGTACATTTTTCTAATTATGTATAAAACGAAATATGAGAAACAAGCAATTAAAGACTTGGAAAGTGAACTGAATCCGAAGTAATTCAAAAAACATAACTCTGAAGGTGCCAAATTCCAGGTAAATGGTTATTAGAAGCCACTTAGCTGCCTTAGGCGTTCGGGGTAACGATAACATAGATAAATGACGCCAGCATTGCCACCAGGACTACGTAGAAGTAGAGCTTGATGTGATATTTCTGATCCAGGGATATCACGAGCTGACGAAACTGCGCCATTGGAGACACCTGGTCCTGGGCCCGCACCAGAGGCTTCCTAACCTGCGGCCTGGCGGTCGACGAGTAGCGAGAGCGTGACAGCTGGCTGCTTCTGATAGGACGCACTTCCTCTTCTTCCTCACTTTCGCTGTCAATTTCCATGGGCTCTGCAGCATTGTCCGGCTGGTCGTAGAACTGATTCAGTTGCGGATACAGGGTATTTAAGGTAGTTGTGGGCTGGAGCAAGGAACCCCTAACAAAGCCCAAACCACTGCCTGCCGCAGTTTGACGCTGACGAGGAAGCGCTGGAGTTGGTTCTGTGTGTCCAAAGGGCTGGGCTGAACCGCTGAATGTATTTCGAGGTAGAATTGGTGAAAGCGATGGGTTGTACTCCGATTCCTGGTAGCTTGTCGAGTTCAACTGGGTTTGCGTGAGGAGCGGACGCGAGAAACCCAACTCGGAGCGTTTGTAGCTAGAAGGTTCGATACGAGGTTCATAGGTTGGCAGCGTATGGCGAGGACCAGCTGACACATGTGGCCTCTCGTATGTGTAGCTGTTGGGAATGTCATCCATCTGCGGCTCCTGTTCGCAGTGCGGCTGGTCCACCTCACGGGTGTATGATGTGGTCAGCACTCCGGATTTGGTCAGAGAAACGGAGCGTTTTAGGGACCTGTCGTCCTTGGGAAGAGTTGGAGAGGCATGCAAGTATCCCACTCTCGGCGAATCCACAATGAAATAGTCGTCGTCCTCCGACTGTGACCCCACATCGGACACCGTTGTAGTTGTCTGCACCGATCTCCCAGAAAGCGATGAGCTGTCCGGTGCGTAGGCGATGGTGCGGCGACTGCTGGCGCTGATCTTGGTGGTGTTGCTGTTGCTGTCGCGACCTGGACTTTTGCCCGCCGTGCGACGCACTGGCTCCGAAGTTGGTGTGCTAACCTGGCTGCCGTGTACAGTTTCACGCCTGGGGGTTGACTTCTTAGCAGCAGTCTTGCCTTTGTTCAAAGGAATCCCCGAGATCGCACTTCGCAGCCGGCGAATTATAACGTTCCGGGTGCTGTCCGTAACAGGCACTTCGGGCAATCCAAGCTCCCTGCACTTCTTTAGGAGGTCCTTGTTGGACAATTGGTCCAGAAAGGCGAGGTCGTCTGACATTGTTTCCAGCTCTGGTGAAACGCAAAACAAAAATAGCAATGTCGTCACAATTTGTTGTTGTCGATCGTAGGGATGGCACTCGAGTCTGAACACTAAATTGCTATCGATAGGTTTATTTTTGAATAACTCACTATAAAAGTAATCGTACATCGCTATCGTTTCCGACAGTTTTTATAGTGTGACCTTAATTGTAGTTTTGTAGAGGTTTAATCGCAAACAAAAATTCGAGTTAAGCGGGTCGCCGTGCGGAAAGAGCTGCTCGCCAAGCCAAAGAAACTAAACAAGTCACAGCGGAAACGCTAGAATCGTTGCACCTGTTTCCCCAGCATTTGTCCAGTGCCCGGGCTTGTGTATGCTTTGTTTTATTCGGTGTTCTGTTTACCCTGCGCCGCTGTTTCAATTTAAAAACAACAATTCTCGTTTTGCTGTCTGCAGTTGCAGCATATTTTCCACGCAGTCGCCAGTGGAAGAGTAAATGAAACAACAAGAGCAGCAACAGCATAAACATAAGCCGAGACACCGAGAAACCGGTTAAAGCGGACAGAGTGAGTCCGAGAAGGGGCGCCTAAGCGTGAATAGTACGAAAAAACGAAACGAAATATAATAAAAGATCCACGGATTTTGGTTTTGTTTGCCCAAGAAGTGTGTTTGTTCTTTGTTTACCCTTGCTAACACCGCGTTTTGCCCCGCTAATGTTGCTGTCTTATCGGCCGATCAAATCGAAAGTGGACAAGTAATCGGTATCACCCAGCAATTGCCGGAGCACTTCGCGTGGCCTCTTTCTTATCGTCACCGTCCACTTCAACTACCTGTTGTTGCCTTCACAATCCTCGAAAGGTGAGTAATTTTTGCCCAGGGGGCTGTATACTTTACAACTCAGACAGGCTATCAAAACAAATCGAATCTGTAACGTCAATAAAAACAAAAACAAATACAAAACGAAAGCCAGGAATTTCTATCTGGAAAGGGCGTTTAACCATTTGCAAAAGCTTAGATATTCCACAAGGTGCACTTGTCAATGTCCGTTAAAAGTCCTGATACCAACAAATTTATGAATTACATTATTGCGTTCCTATTCATTTATTTCAAGAGTTATATTAAAAAAATTACCATTAATGAAGGATTCAGGATCAGCCATTGAATGCCTTTAGTCCTTAAGCTGAGAATTCAGTTTTAGCGTTTACAATTTCTTTTAGAATTAGAAAACTCAGCCAAGCTTAAGAAGCTGAAGCTTAGAAATCATCAGAAATATTTATTAAATACCTCAACAAAACCTTTTAAAATGAATGTTAATAGAGCTTGAGACATTTTTTTTTGGGCACCCCAAATCCAACTGTTTCTTACCAAATATCAACAGTATTTCAAAGACCTGATCATGGCCTATATTTGGAACATCTTGATATAGGGGCACGTGAGGGCCGTATTGATAAGCCAGCCTATTGATTGTTGCGAAGAGATTAGGCAAATAACTTGGCCATATTTGGGAATTCGTACCATATACACGGCCAACCGAGTCCAGTTCATTGACACAACCTTTGGCTGTTGTTTTGAACTTGCTCAACTTTCACTGTTTCCCTGAAATGCGGCTCGCCAAAATCGGCATAAATCAACACGAAAACAGCAAATAACAGCAAACACACACACACGACAAAAAATATGTTGTAAATGCCAAAATTGAAATGCAAGCGCAACTTAATAAAATCAAATTTGTTGCCTGCTTTGGCTTTTGTTTTATCTCCCCTTGTTTTTGTTTTATGTAATCCCCATGGTTAATTTCCAGGCATCATTAAGCCCGCCGAGGAAAAGTATCTCGAAGACAAATTGAAGCACACGAGAAGATGATTATGAGATAATCAGTAAATTGCACAAGACCAAATGAAGTCATGAGAGTTGGAGTGGAGATCTCGCAGTTGTTGAGTGGGATTGGGTATTGGGTTGGTGGAGTGAGCCGTCGCGCGTCCAGTTCGGCTCCAAATTGAATGAGATAACAGTTTCGAAAATGATTTATATCTATTAAATGTAATGGCATGGCAAAAACGTATGCATTTTCCCGGGAAATTCAATGTTCCCCTTTTAGTATTGGCCAATACCAATCCCAAATAGAGGCTGTGACTCAGAGCCAAATGCATTTATTTACTCGTATCTTGCATCTAGTTATCGCTATAGACAAAATTCCGAAACATGAAGAAAACAAAATGCCAAATATTCCCACCGACAAAATATGCAGAAATCGACAAACAACAACAAGTTTTATGAACGGCCAAAAAATAGCAGCAACAAAACAAAACTATGCGCATAAAAAAGTTATATAAAAAACACGTTCAGGCAACGGGTACAGGTGCGAGCGGGATGGCAGTATCAAGTGGGTTAGCTTTGCCAGTCTGTGTATGTGTCGGTGTGTATCTGTGTGAGCCACGCTTCAATTGCAAATGCGCCCAGTAAAACAACAAAGTAGAAACAAAAAAAAAAAAAACAAGAAACTAAAGAGCTTCCGAAGAGAACCGTAGCTTGAAACACCCTTTAAATAATAGGAATTGAAGGATATATTTATTCTGTATCCAAAAAATGGGTTATATAAACCCATGATTACATAGAAATTGTATTAAATGTTGTGTAATAAGATCGTAAACTTTTTAATTTATTAAATAGACTCCAAATGAGTAGTAAATGTTAAAATTAAATATCCTAATAGGTTCTTAGATCTGTTTTTGACACTTAATTATAGTATATCCCCTGAAAGGGTGTCTAACAAAAGTTAAAAAAATCATTGACGCAGATTGTTGACGCTTCGTTGTTGTTGTTGGTGTTGTTGCCATTTTGTTGTAATTGTAAATTCTACAGGTTTCTCAGTGGACGCTTTTCTGTATGTGTGTGTAGCTGTTGTTGCCTTAATGGCACAAACAACAACAACAACAACAACGTCGCCGCCGATCGCTCTGCAATTTTACGCCAAAGCTAAAAAGGCGAGCGATCGAGCAGCAATCGAAGCGATCAACAGAAGTGAAGGAAAAGGATGAAAATGGGAGGTGATCGGAATTGTGATGGTGGGATGTTGGGATGGCGACCGACCGACCGACCGGGTGGGGTGACAAGGAGAGGCCACTCCATTCGTAGGCAAACCGGGCCAGTTGTCGGCCACTGTGGGCCGAATAAGTCACAACAATAACCATTATTCTACCTCCAAGAAAAAAGTCATGCAAATGGTTAAGGAAAATCACACAAGTTCACCTTGAAAGATAAATAGATTTGTTGTAAATTCAAGCTAAAGAGCAACGGAAAACTTGTTATTAAAATACATCTACAAAGTTTTTAATGGCTTGAACTAAAGTTCACTAATATTTCTATGAATTTTTATTAAATTGAAATTATAAATATTATGTTTTCTCTACACTTTCCACTGTGCAGCGACTATGCCGTGTTTATGCCCCAATAAAAGCAACAACAATAGTGAGGCGAACGCTGCAATAAGTTGAGCGGACCCCTCGAGTAGTCTTCCAGTCGCCTTAACTTGGCCAACAACTTCGACCAACTTGGCGCTTGGCTCTGGCTCTGGCTCAGGCTCAGTCTCAGCCTCAGCCAGCTTTTCGTTTGCTTTTTTTGTTTTGCACTCGCATTCGTAATTGTTTAATGAAACTGGCCACCAACTCCAGGTGAGGGTGGCGGTGGCACCAAGGGGTGGTGCGGCAGGCCAAGAAAAAAACAGGTGCGCAGTGCGCAAACGCGCGCGCATTTTTGGTTTTGTTTACTGGTTTTTTTTGTTGTCATTTTGTTTTTGTTTTTGGCCGCTTCGATTTGGGGGCAACAGTTTTTCGCTTTTAATTATGGTTTATGTGTCGCTTACAAAAAGCTAAACCGTCGATCGGCGATCGTTGATCGGCATACACTTATCCGAGCGGTATATATGCACATGCCGCATGCCCATTTGGACTTGAAGCGGCCCAAGGTTGCCCGTGAGTCCGCTGGCGGAGTAGTGACACGAGTGGAGGAGACATGTCGAGGCATTGGGGTTACTGCTAATTGTGAATTGCCTTCTGGGCGGATCGCAATGGAATTGGAATTGGCTTCGAGGGGCGTAAGCCATTGGCCAAAGTTATTGGAGTGGAAAGCCCCGATGCGAAGGTAAAGTCTTTAGCTTTCCCCCATAACTAAAATCGGGCTGAAAATTCCTGGCCAGGTCGCTACTTTAGTGGGTTAGGAATTTCATTTTACAGAAAATGTATTTATTCTTATCTAAAGAGAAGTATTTTAATGGTTCCGAGGTCTCTGAATATACTTTTATCTGCTTAAGGGCTTTTTATTTAAGGTACAAATAATTTGCTGGCCTGATTTTGTTATCAACTGAAAAGGAGGATATTTTAAAAGTCGCTAAAAAGATTCCTTCCTTTTGGTTTTTCTAATTCCGCTGATAGCTTTGTGTTTTCATGACGAATTCTTTTTCTCGGATGTATTTTATCATATATTAGCTTACTGATTACTCTAGAATTTAGACAGCATTTTTATGGCTCCTTTATATGCTGATAACTTTCAGGTTTCTCCAAAGTGGGCCTAGAATTTTGCCGCAAGTAAACCTCTTTTATCAGTTAGGGCCTTTTGGGTTACTCATCATACTGCCAAGAGGCACTTTTGTTTTTAATTGATTCAAGTAGCCGGGTGAATCATGAGGAAAACAATGTAATAATGCCATGTTAATACCTTTCCTGCTTATCTACTTATTTACAAGGTGCCTGCCACTAAGGAAATACAGAAATGTCTGAGTACTATCTGGTGACCCAATTTGAGTCATCAGATAGGGACTGCAGCCAGCGGGTAATGTCAAGGCATCGCGCATAAGTCACACGCCGTCTTAATAAATATTAGATTGCCGCAATCTCGCAGATACACATGCATCTGGATCTGACTCTGCAAAAAAAAAAAAAAAAAACAAAAAGCTGTGACGGCGATTGTATCTCGAGTTACGAGCGCACGCGTGTTTCTTGCGCCTTTGTTTTGTTTACACTCGATTGCAATTTGCATCTGGCAGATACATTCCTCGGCTCTGTGCGCTGTGCCGCTCAATTGGCCAAGTAGTTGAGCCAGCTAGCTGCCCGGCTAACTGTAACTGGCAGCGATGACATTTTGTATCTGCTAGATACGCAGATAGCCAGCGGAGCGTAAATGCATTGCACGCACACAACACACACACCGCCTCAGACCCTGTGGCCTTATTAATATTTATCAATTTGTTATTTAACTGGCTTCGATCTTTTTGTCCGGCTGAGGCAACTTTTTAGCTCTCGATTTGCATAAAACCCGATAAAAGATTAACAACAAAATACGTTTTTTATAACTCAACTCGTTTGGAAGTGCTTGCTGCTTTTTGTTTTGTCTGTTTGTTTTTTATTTTTATTTCGGTTGCTTCTCGTTGTTTTTTTTTGTTGCTGTTAAATTGCCAATTTGACCTTATTAAGTATGATTTGTAAAATACCTTGCGTGCGACTTAATTAATTTGTTATAAGCTGAAATTCCAGCGCTTAGCTTTAACCCATAAATATTTAATTGTATTTCCAAAGCCCCTTCGATTGATTTTCCCCCTGTAAACGGGGCCTTTAGAACTGTGCCAAAGCGTTTAAGTCAATTAAGTTGTGACAAATCCAACTGACATTTCGACAAACCCTCAAGAACACATGGGGCAGCTGAGTTTCTATCCGAATTAGCGGCTAGCAGCTGGCAGCTGTGCTAAAAGCCAAGCTCTGCCCTAATGAAAGATAGCTGTTTTCAAAATATTTTCACCATGAAGCGTACAGCTGGCTTAGATAGGTTCTCGATTCGGGGTTTCTATCTAAAAGCCAATAGGCACGCTCCAGGGGCTGACTGGTGGAATACCAGGTGTAAATATTTGCCAAATGTCAGGCCACAAGCACTACAACATTACGCCAAGCCCCCTCTATAGATCTCTGTTTCTAGTGGCAAATATTGAATATCAAACTATTTTCGTTGCTGGATTGATTATTCATCTGTGGGGAAGTATTATCAGAACGGATGTGCGCGTCTGGGGCTTAAGTGATAAGCCGAGATAAGGTTTTAG
This sequence comes from Drosophila mayri, assembly GCA_008042485.1. Lineage (NCBI taxonomy): Eukaryota > Metazoa > Arthropoda > Insecta > Diptera > Drosophilidae > Drosophila > Drosophila mayri. The sequence continues at coordinate 302,776 of VNJN01009931.1, read as the reverse complement.
GGGGAAGGCAGCAGTCAAGAAGTCAAATATTGAATATTGCATACATACATATCTAGACATTAACGAACTAGATTAGAAGCCATTAAATCCCGCCATGATTGTAGTAGTAAAATGCATACAAACTATTTATTAAGATAATTAAATGATAAAGCTGTGGGTTTACTATTATTATATAAAGTACTTGCTTGCGGCTTAACTGGAAACTATACATAGCTGAATAAATATAGCAGTAATAAACTGTACCAAAAGTTATTTAAAAATTAAAAAAAAAAACATTCTTTTATAAGTCTCACATTCAAATGCACGTGCTAATAACATGCTTTGGATAAAGATAAAACTGAAAAATGATAAAAGATAAAAGACTCTCAAATAGTAGTTGACTTTTCTTTAATTTTCTCATTTTGCTCAGCATTTTTTGTGGCCTTTTCTTTGGTTTTTAGTTTTCAGTTTTCACTGCAAAGAGGAAGCGGTTGCCTGCTTTATTACGCACAATTATTCTCTGCATACCCACAATTATAGGGAAAATTATGGAAAAGAAAACCCATTCCCAGCAATTTGTCATTGTTTGATTTTCTCTGCTCTGACTGTAATCTTTCCCTGTATATATATATTTTTTTGGTGATTTCTTTAAGCTCGGAACTGGAGCTGCTGCTGGCTCCCAAACAATTTGAGCATTTGATTGCTTTATTTCACTTTACAACGCAAATTGGTGGCTTTGTGCACTGTGACTACGGCTTGTGATACTTCCTGCCTGCCACGGCTAATTATGAACAATCAGAGTTAGGATCGAATCGGATAGGAGAAGACAAGGCAAGGCAAGGCAAGGCAGGAGAGATGTGGATGCTGCACTTTTACAGCCCCGGCGTGTTGTTGCACTTAGCTGCATGATTACATTTAATGGGCAACGCCAAAACATAATCATTTCGATTAAATAATCAGCTACCGGAGCAAGCCAGAGTCAGCCAGCCACTCTTCGCACATTTGCGCCACACAACAGCCAGTGCACAGGAAGAAAAATTATATAATTTTGACATATTTTTCAGGAAAATGTGTCTGTATTCTTTAAAGGTTTGAAACTATCTCCAAGCTTGGCTTAAAATGTGAAATGAGGTTTAATAATGGTCTAAAATCAATTTTAAAATCTGTATTTCCTCAGTGCATTGCCAGGAGATCACCTTGTTTGTAATTATGAAAGTTTTTCTCCGCTCTGGCGTTGTTTCTTTCGAACGGTTTGAGCGTTATGAACTCATTTGTGGAAAAGTCAAGTCAAGTTTTAGCTGTGACTCAGACTCTCGGACTCATTTCATTCATAGCCACAAGCTATATATATATATATATATAGTTATCGGAAGTGCTGCTTTTGCCACAGAAGTTGTTGCCGCTGCTGCAGTGAAATGTTGTTGACCACAAAAGTGGCTTGAACCTGAAAACGCCTTGCCATGTGATACAAAAATGTTATTGCCTTGCTGCAAGATCTGCAGCAGCACCAGCAGCAGACGAGTTTTACACCAATTTCCCGTCGACGGAAAGGTTAAAGACACTGTCTTTATCTAGGGAATTTCTTCTATAACTTTAATCGAGCTTTAATGTGGCAATTGCCGTTTGATGTTGCTCTAATTGAAAAAGGAAAAACGCGGAGTGAAAAACGGGTAAAATCAAGTGGAAAATTATGGAAGGCGATTGCGTTAAGTGAGGTGTTTGAGATTTCCGTGAAATGCCTGAGATATTTCTACTACCAATATAAATCTTTAGCCCCTTCTAAGCTCCTCGTTTTTTACTAAAACTCGCAGCCAGTAAACAAAAAAAGATAACAACATTTTAGTTGTTTTGTGCGCTAGGTTTTGTTTGTCTGAGATTTTATTATGATTTTTTATTATTTGTTTAGAGGAATGTTTTGTTTTTTTTGTTTTTTATTTCTGTTGGTTTTGTGATTGGTCTTTGCGGGTGTTCTGTTTATTTTTTACTGCATATTTTTTGTGGGTTAGCAATGCGAGGCCTTGACTATGTCTGTCAATCTTTTTTGCACACATTTTTTAAACGTAATTTATGCGCCGCTATTTGTTTGGTTTTGTGTGATGGCCAGGAAAATTTCCAGTGCCAGCCAAAATAGAATAAATCGAGTTGGCTAATAAATTCATATAATTTAAACTTAAAAAATGAAACCAAAAAAGAGAAAAACATTTCCGATATCGTTTTTTTTCACTTTGAGTTAATTAGCGTAGTTTAGTTTCGGCAACTCTGGAAATGATGAGAAAGTTCAAACTGATACAAGCTTTAAAATATATTTTTATTAATGGGCTCAAGGTCTCATCGGCAGACTTCAAGCCTTTTGTTCAGCAAACATTTTTGCATCTCGCCAAACATAATTTAAGCTGGCAGCCACTAAACCAGTTTTTTTTGGCCACATTTATTCGAAACTCACCTTCCAGGGTGCGACATTTTGATTGATTTAAGTCGGGCCTCAAAACGAAGAAGCCGCAAAGTGACTTTTAGCCATGATTGCGCTGATTACGTGACTCTGTCAATTGATTTTTGCCTGCCGCCGAAAAAAAACAAAACTGCGAGCTCGAAACTTGGAATATCTTTTGCTTTGCTTTGCTTACATGAATGAAACAACAACAGAGTTATATATATTTTTTTCTTTTTTGGTTAGTTCGTGCGACGGGCCGGCATCGTGGCTAATTTTTCATGAAGGTTTTTCAATTGTTGGCCGTCTGCTGCCGTTTGAGCCGGCCAAAGGCCTCAATTTGTTTTGATGTGCATTGAATTTTTAATTTGGATTTTTTCTAGTGGCCATTTTGAATTTGATTTTCAAGCCACTTATTTTATTAGCTGAAAAATACAATATAATAATGGCAAAAAGCCAATTATCTGTCGATTTAAATAAGAAAAAATGCAAACAAAAGTATGTAAATAATAAAAAAAGACACTAACTATTATTAAACTCTCTATTTCGTTTTAAAACCCGTCTAAAGTTTTTATTGTTTTGCTCAAAACCTTTCTATTAACAAGTGACGCATTTCGTTTTCTCACCAACTCACAAAAAAGGGTGTATAAAAACCTGAACTTTAAAGCAAATGGCAAAAACAAAAAATATACAATATACAAATATATACAATGATCACACAATAAAGGTAAAACAAAATAAATAATGTCCGAATATATTAGAACGTATATTACAGCACGACAAAGACGTAGGAGATAGGGAACGGACGAGCTCTTCGGGAATTGCGCAATAACTAAAACAATTCAGGAGGCAAACTCGACGGGCATTAACTGAAATTGCTTAAACAATTACTTGAAATGTATTTAAAGACTTGAAAGTGTAATTACCGAACAAACTATGAAATTGGCGCTATCTAAAGCCTGATAAAGATACTGCCTTGTGTGCTAAATTATTTGCGGGCGACAAGCCAAGGGGGTTGTGAATTAATCCTAAGGGTATTTTCCAAGACATTTTAAAATCCTTTAATTTATTATTCTTTATATTAGTTGACCAACTAATTAAGCTTTGTTGTTTAATAATATTTACTTTCTTGATAAAATCTTAGATCATCATTTATAGATTACTCCCGACAGCTCACCTTACTTTCTTCCTGACCATTCTCTAGGTTATCTCTTGCTCAGGGATAGTAACCTATCCCCTGTTGGTGACGCCCCTGAAGCTCGTGAGCTTATATCAGATCACGCACTTAACATATGATAGCTGATAAAAAATTATATATGTATATATATATATTCATCATCGTGGAAGAGTGGGAAAGCTATCTCTCGGAACGTGGCGTCGTGTCCTAGCATTTAATTGGATTTCTGTTAGATCCCTTGTCAGTTGTCCAAGGCAATTAGAGCTCCGGCGATAGTTATCATTTATTTTTAGCGACATTTTCGCATAAACCCCCGACAATTTGAGGCTTCGTGCGAAACTCAATCACGCTTCAAATGATGTGTTGTCTACGGTGCTATTTTTGGCAACTCAAGTGGACCATAAAACCCAAATCTTGAGAGTTATAAAAGAATCAAATGCGTCGTCCGGTCCAAAGGGGCAACAGTAGCTGCTCGTTGAAGCTTGAAGCGGGCGAGGAGGGTGAGCTCTACGGAACAATTGATTTCAATTTTAATTAACACCCCCACGGTGGCCACGCCCCCTGCCAGCCCCCCTTGTCGCACACAGTTTTAATTGGCACTTGCTCTTTGGTGGTCGAGGTTCGCTGAATCTTAACCCCTCGAAGACGGCGGAGACGGAGTCAGTCAACGGCACAAATTAATGAATGAAATTACAATGGATTGGGGAGAGCGATGCGAGGGATGGGCTCGAGGGGGCAATGTTTGGGCCCGGGGGTTGGCATGGTAATTATTATAATAAATATTGATGTGGGTGGAGGTTAAGCATGGCTTGCCCCTCTTGTTTTTCCACCCAAAATGTGTATATTATTTATGGGGTTCTAGTGGGAGTTGCGCAGAGTTAGCCAAACAGTTTATACCAAATATATTTACAGGTTTTCTACAACTGATCTTGGATTTATCTTTGATAATGTATATACTTTTTTCAGATTTCTTATCCCTTTAGAAATCTGAACTGATTCCCTCCATTTGTCTTGTTGTTTTTTGTTTAGTAATTTCCCCCCTCAATTGTAATTTCCTTCCATTTACATAGTTCCAGCATTTCATAAGATATTCATTCATTCATAGGAACGCCTCCACAGTGGGCTCCCCTTCGTGTTATTCGACGACTTCCACACAGCCCACACACTGTATATTTTTTTATTCGTATATTTTTTCTTTACATCTGTAGATTCTCTCGTTTCTTGTTTTGTAATTTTTTTTATTATTATTATTTGCGTTGCTGTATGTTTCTGTTTTTTATTTTGCTGCTTCTCTCGTCATCGCGCCGTCACTTAAACTTGACCTTTATTTTCCATTTATTGTTTATTACTGCATATTGCCTTAGTATTTCCATTGTGTTGTTAGTTGTCATCTGGTTGATCCAGTTGTTTCTGGTTCTTGTCGCAGAAGTTCTCTCAATGAGTGCCACCCACTTGCACTTGGGTTTTGGTATGAGCAATCTCATCTGGAATTTTAAGCATGAACTTAGAGATCAAAGACAGGGACTGGGATTTACAGCTTTTAAAAAAGGCAAACTAGGAGTAGATACAGATGCATTTGTATCTATTTTAGATCATCTTAACTCTGCCAGATATTACATGATTCTCTTTCCTTTGTAAAATTTCCCAATATACTTTAAATTTTTAATACAAATTAATCATTTATAGTATTTCCTTTTAAAAACTACAACTTTAATAAAGAACATTAAATTTTCGACTACAGCTCTGCACATTTGATGGATAAAACCCACGTCTGATCTGTATATGGAGCACAGTTGTTGACTACCATTTACCTATCTATCTATCTATCCATGAATCTATATTTGTATCTACATATCTGCCTCTGCACATTTCGCAATTTGTGTTCTGTTCTGGTAATTTCCTAGTAATTGTTGCGCAAACACAGGCCCGCTTGAATGCCGGAAAAAAGCTGTACTAAGTCTGATATTACTAAATATTAGCTTAGAGGAAATTAAACCCTCTTCGGTGCGGGATATCTGTTTCTGTTTCAGTGTTGCTTTTCATTTATTACTCATTAAATATGCAGCGGCATATGAAATTGCGCATAAATCAGAGAATTCTTGGGGCTTGGCTAGAGTTTCTTTCTTTCTGATATATGATCACGAGGTGATATATGAGGGGGCTATTAGTTTAGTTCTTTAATGACTGCGAGTGCTGGAAAATTGATTGTCCCGACGCGATGCTCGATGTTCGATGCTAATAAAAAATGGAATCGATGAAGTCCGACTCTTTGTTGGTTCCCAAACAAAAAACAGAAGAGGTGTCTTAGAACATAGACAATGGAAACATACCATAAAAATTCCAAATCCAGCTTAAACTTAACGTTTGTTTTTTTTTCTGTTCACCCCATCTTCTGTTTGTTTCCTAACTAAGCGTTAAAACATTATAAATACCAGTGGTTGCCAGTGTCTAGAGTCTAGACTCTAGGCGATGGCGGAGGAGTTCTGAAAATCTCTAAAACCTGTTTCAACCAACCAAAATTAACACGATGGCCTGAGGGATTTGGGATTTGGAAACAAAAACTTGCATTCTTTGATCGGATGGAAAATGAAAACTGAAAAGCCGATTTCGGGGGAGAGATGTGCATGTGTTTAGGACTGGTTTTCCCTCGCGGTCTTTCGCACCTTTGATGTTGGTTTTTAATGCTCTGAAAATGAGAGTTGGGGTAGGGTTGTCCATCCATCCAGTAATGTCTACGAGAATTTGACTTTGTATAATCGAATTCATGGAATTTTTCTCAACTTTAGGCGCGGCCCAGCTTGGCTCGACTCGGCTCGGCTCGGCGAATGATCAATCAAGTGCAGCATCAGCAGAGGCAGATGAATACCTAATGAGTACGGGTTGACTCACAAACACACCCAATACACGTAGATATACCCACAGTCGCAGTCGTAGGCCCAAACTGGTTTAATTGATTCAAATGAAGACGACGACGACGACAGCGGCGGCAGCAGAGACGCTGAATGACGCTGTCCGTCCGGCGGGTCGGCTTAAGCTTAGCTTTTGTTGCCTTTTATACGGATTTCAGTAATATGTAAATCGATGCATGACAATCCCAACTCAACTCAACTGGGCTCAGATCTCCCCCGGTAGCAGTCAGACCCTCGAACGTCAAAATAGAAAACTTGCAAATCACATGCAACAATTGCTGTCGATTGTTTGTTGCTGCTGCTGCTGCTGCTGGCGTGTCATGCAACGTTTTGTGCTCACCTTACCCCCTTGTGGCCGCACTCGTGTTGTGTTGTATTTGTGCTTATAATTGTCTCAGTTGCAGCCGCCGCCCCCTCGCTGCACCCGCCTCTGTTGTGTTGTGTTGTGTTTGCCATGCACTTGTCAGTCAGGGGCGTTCGCTGCCCCCTCACTTTGAACTCGGTAATCGCACTGCGGTTGCACTAAGCACGTAGGGTATGTCAGCTGCAGGTGTTTTATAGGGTTTAAAGAGTTGGGTATCTTTAAGAAAACATTGATATTAAATTATCAAATTAATATATCTATAAATTTATCTGCCAAGTTAGGTCTGCTTACTCTCTATGTTGGCAATGATTTAATACAAATGTAATTATAATAAAATATTTATCATCTCTAAAATTTAAGGGAGGGTATGCTGGTCTTCGATCCTTGAGAGCTAAGCAATATTATTATATATCTGAGGAATAAATGTAGATAGATTAAGAGCATTAAATAACCATGATCTACTTAGAAACCTTTTGATCTGATAAGTATGTGAGTTTTTTATCTTTAAATAAATCAATTGATTAAAAACACTTGACTTGCAAGGGGTCAGATATTAAAAGCACTGTAATTTATTTATGCACTGTAATTTATTTAATTATATTCTAATAAAACTAAGTACACCACAAATTAAAAAGGTATAAATATGTAAAAATAATTATCTAAGGCAAGCTTTAATTCCATTTCGTTATTTAAGAAACTTAATTAGGCTTTACATTTTCTCTAAATATTTACTGAACCTAAACAGATAAATTTAGGTTTGTTTCTTACACAAACATTTAATTATTATCAAGTTACAAATCAGTTTTCTTTATTTCTAAAGGATAGATACTTTATTGATCATTATTTCTCATTCAAACCGATTTTGTAAATCCCAGAAAGGTTCTTATTTCCATAAAAGAGCATTTAAAATGTGCAATGCCTCGTCTAGACCTACTTATTTCTCTCATTTAAGTAATTTTTCAGTTTATTTTGCGGTCAAAGTTGACTGACAGTTCCCATGTGAATGTCAATTGCGGCTGACCGTCTGCCCTTCTGACTTTGTGTTGTTTTCCATTCAATTATTGAAATTAGCCCGGCTTGCTAATTGCTGAAAGATGCAATTAGAGCTGCTCAGACCTCGCTTGGCGACAGATGCCCAGAGATAGAGGTAGTTGGGAATCGATGGGGGGTTCACGGAGTTCACACAACTGGAAAAGGCGCGTCTGTGATCTTTCGCCCAAAGAATAAGGTAGCGGCAGGTAGTAGGATTTTCCTTCTGTTTTGGGAATGCATAAAGATATTACCAATCCACCCTCATAATTCGTTGGGACGGAAGTCGGAGCGGGGAGCGGTCATAAATACCTAATCTTTATGGACAGTGGGAATCAGGGACTTGACTTGTTTATGCCACATCCACAGAGTGTGTGTCTTTATCCCACCACTAATTACTTGTCTCGGTCTGCTGGGGCAACAACAAGCCAACAAGAAATGGATAGACATTCCCTAACTCAAGATCAGGATAAGATGTTTTGAGACTTTGGCGTGTAAATGCCCCGAGATCCTGTCCCGTCCGAAGGCATTCAAATGCGAAAGGCAGAGCGCAATCCGAAGACTTTCAGGTAGAGCTCTCTGCCCAGCGGAGCCACTAAATAAAATCATTAAAAATAATGAACGCACTTCCGTTGCAATTGTCGGGGTCTTAGAACTTTACACAACATTAAAATAAGGCAGCCACGGGGAGAGTCTACCGACTTTGTGGTCTACACTGGGAGGAATCTATGGCAAACCCTTGATAGCTATGCAATATTGAAGGTTTCTTTTTAATGTTCATTTCTTGACGTGTACAGGGAGTAGTACCCGTAGTATGCCGCACAAATTAAAAGGTAGAAATGTTCCCTCCTCGAAAAAAAAAAACACCCAGAACCCAACTCGTTGTCGAACCCGTTGCCGGCTGTGCTCGTTCGACTGTCGTGAGTGGCTCGACAATTGCAATTACATGTGTAAGATTGTTCTCAGATGCCGCTGAGGCCCAGTCCCGAAAGGAGAACGATGTGGGGGCATGGGCATTGGTGGAACGGAAATAAAACTCCCTCCTCCTCCCTGGCCGTAAAACAAAGCCAATGCTGGTTACTTGATTGTGGGGGCTGGACGACACATATAAATTATCAACGACACAGCCCAGTCCCAGATCCGAACTCTAGCTCAAATCCCAGCCCAGTGCCGGGCGGAACCGGGCCTGCTAGTTATGCATAGATACAGATTCGGAATCAGAAACATTAAGGCTGCTGCCGGCCTGGATACACAGGTACAGCCTACACCAAGTTGAGCCTCTCGATGAAGCTCATCGTTTATGCAATTGGTTTATGGGCCAGATATTGTAAACTTTATTACCATCGATCGATACACTATTTGGACGGAGCTGTGTCGTGAGGAAAGTGTAAAACTGGAACACCCAAGGAATGTGAAAGATAATAAACTCAAAATGGAATATGGGTTTATGTACTTAACATAAATTGGTGGCTCATTCGGTTGACATAAATTGTTGTAAAATTTTAAAGCAAGATTAATTGTATATAGAGTTAAATTTCTAAACAAACAAAGGTCACTTCTCAACCATTATTCAAATGAAATGCACAGGTAAAAGGCATATAGAGAGGGAAGTTGTTTGTTTATTAAATCTTATTTTAAGGTCAGACTTCAATCAAGCCTTACATAGCATCAAATTGCTGGCTTAACTCCATCATTCTTGGCCGCAAAAATGATTGATGAAGGCATCGACGAAATTCTAGGTGAACTATTATGTTAATTGATTGTAAATTCATATTTAATGCTCGGAATCAACCTTTAGAGCTGCCAAGCAGGAACACACATTACCCCAGCGTGCATCACCGCAGGGAGCTACATGTCTGCGGATGCCGAGTGACGACTCTCGAATATCCAAATTGATTTAGCATTCCGGGTGCTGCCATCATTATATCTGACCCAATTGCCCCTCCGGAACTGTTACAGTGTGACACATTTCTGGTGGCAAAGATCAATTTGGCTTGGCCGCTGGAAATGGACCACGACCGCGTCGCATTGGATTCGCTGCCGAGAGCTAACTGGGAATCGAACTGGTCGGGATGGGGGCTGTGTGGAGTGTGGCGGTTTAGTAGTTCCTCTGTTTGTTTACACAACTGTTGAAACAGTGGCAAAGTGCGGAATCATGTTGCGGCATTGTCTGGCCGGCCGGACTTTCCTAGTTTGTTTTTCTCTATTCTACTACAACTCTTTTCTTTCCTCTGTTTATTTTCTTAAGTTTTAACATTTTTTTAACCTTTATTTTATGTGCTTTATTAGCCGCACTCTCTGTTTGCGGGTATTTGCCCAATGACAACAGTTGTCGACGTCTTCGGGAAACAAGGTCAGGCCCAGAGAACTTTCCAACAAAAAAAAAAAAAAAAAAAAACAAAAGTAACCAGAGGAGATACGCAGAATCTCTGGCGGAGAACAAACAATTAGTCAGGGAGGGGCCTTCGCCATTTGTATCTGTATTCGAAACCGGGCTGGGGATATGAGCACTTTTTCACACCACTCTTCTGGGTTAACGTCGGCGTTAAGGCTTAACGTGCACGTTAACGCTAACCCGTTTGCCGGGCCAATTACCCCGCCCCATAACCCAGCATGAATATCGCTTAAAACAGAATAAAAGTGCCTCGACAATTGCTTGATTCATGGCTTAAACTTTGCTGGGGAAAAGGGGAGCCCGATTCCGAGTCCGAAACAACCTACATAAAGTATCTCTCGCTCTGTATCTGCGTCTGTATCCGCACTTGTATCTCGTATCTGCACTTGTATCTGTTTGTATCTCTCAGCTTGCCGGCTCTGTGACGCATCTGTGCGATCCCAAAAGAAAACTGCAGGCTGGCTGGCTGGCTGCGAAGTCTTGGCTCTTGATTGCTTTTGATTGGCTTTTGTTTTGCTTTTCCTTCCATTGTGCAAGTTTTGATTTCGCCTCGCGTTTTGATTCGATTTTGATTTTGATTTCGCTCGCTGGCTGTGTGTGTGTTTATTTTCATTTTCAATAAATCGCCCCATAATTGCACTCCAGGGGGGATTATCAATAGCACCCCTCTGGCCCCTCTACAGAAAGTGTTCGTGTGAAAGCCGCCATCAAATTATCTCATTTCACGAGGCGTGTGAAAACATTTTTGATCTTCGCATTTCCAAATTGATAAATCTTTTATGTTATTTTTATACGTTTCTTCAAATATTTTAATAGTTTCTTTTGTTTATCTCTCTTGCAGGCCCACCTGACACACCTCAAAGGCGCTTTAATAAATATTTGTGGAAGTTTTCAGGTAACTATAAACCACAAGAAATTTTTAAGAAATTCCAAAAACTAATGTGGATCTGCCGACTTGGGGGAAAAGTGGTTCCTCTGTAAAACTATTCATAAGTCGCAACTTGTGGTGTGCCATTAGTGCTCCGAGGCACGCAAACATTCGCACGGCTCACTGCTCGCATTGAGAACCTTAAATATGGGTCAATTACTCATAGAACGACTGGGGAGAAAAACAAATTTCTTGCATAACTGTTGACGTAGTACAATTTACTGGTCATAAAGTATCCTATAAATGCATCTTGAGTGGGTATACATGACCGGAAATGAGTTAGTTGTGATGCTGAGGGGGCCTACGGTTTAAAAGAGGATCATTTGCTGCAGTTTAGGATATCTTTTAGGTTCCCTTTGTTTTGGGAACTTCTCAAAAAAATTCCTCTAGAGATATATCAGTAATCATAAATTAATCAAGCCTTGAAATGTAACAAACCTCACTGGTATTCATAGATACCTATAGGTAGTATCTCTTACTTCTGCTGAGTATCTTTCAACTCTAGGGAATCCATAACTCATCTTAAGCTCTCTAGGTTTATCTTTGGCTCAGTTCTAATTGCCGCTAGTCATACTCGTCTGTGGATATATGTTAGGCCCAGGAGATATATGGCCGCCTAACTGTTGAGAGGCACTTAAATGCTAATTTGCCGAGCTGACCAACCGTTGCGGGCTGCCGGCTTTACTGCTCTTGGCCTGCCTTTCAGCACTTTTGCGCTTTAATTGCACCAAGGGACCCCTCGTGAGAGTTGGCCCTTTTAGCCAAGTTCTTTTTGCTCATCGTCTTAACGCATTTATGCTGTATCGATTGCGTTTCCACGCACAAGAAACGGGGTCGCCAGGGATCAATGATCTGTATCTGTTTCTTGGCCTGTTTTTGCAAATCTTGATTTTGTTTATTATCAAATCATGTCCGTTTGAGGGGACATCCGTTCGGACTTCATGCATCGATAAATTTTTGAGTTATACAACATTTAAAATGCATTAGGATTTTAGCCGCTGACTGCTGATTGTTTCGTGATCGAGCCACAACAATGGGAATTTGTCAACGGAAACGATCTCCGACATCGAGGCAGTTGCAAACAATTGCTCTCATGCAATGTGAGTACGAATATAATTTGTTTAGATCATAAATTTGCGTCATTTTCGGAATGATGAAACTAATCGCCAAAAGCCTTTAATTACCACATCATTTCCTTCTCCGATCTAACTCGATTACGTTTAGAGCGCACTTTCCTTATTCCTTAAAACCGCAAAGCTGGAGAGCTGGTTTGACTAATCGCCTTAATAAAATAAATCGGCTCAATAGACCACTGATCACCTGCAATTAAATCGGGTTTAAGTGGCAGCAAGTTCAGGTTACGTAAGCTTCCAAACGAAATGCGAACTCTGAACTTGAGCAAGCGGAGTAAATAAAAAAGTTAAAAAATAAACAAAATGGATTGCCAAGCCTGCGCCAATATGTTGACAAATTTGAATATAAATATATTCCCTCGTATGCAAATTTTGAATTGTTAAACAAACTTGACAAAGAAATGTGGTCATGACGAAATAAATATGAAGTAATAAATCAATATGTTCAGTCGTCGTGCCAGTGATTCCCAGAATTTAAAAAAGTACAAGCGTATCGAAACAAATGGGTTATTCTGAGTTATATATTTATATATATATTTTTTTACTGTGGTGACTGACAGAAAATTATATAGACATAAGAAATCCTTTGCTTAAAACAGTTGTTTTTCAGAGCCTTAAATACCCATCCACCTGCCTAGAACTTTCTCTAAAAAAAAGTAAATAAAGAACTTTAATGGCCAAAACTTTCCTCTGAAATAAACTCGTTTCACTTTTACTCATCACAAAAAGAATCTGAAGCTGGATCAAGAGGTTTGGCGGCTTATCTTATTCTTCGCTTAATTTTCACTTGCGTTTTTGCATTAAATTTTATGTCTCTGGACATGGACATGGATGTGGACTTGAGTTTCACCTGGCTGCGCGGCACGTAGCCAGCCAAGATAGACGTTTGACACATCACCTGACATGTCAGGTTGTCATTTGCCGCTGCGGTGAGTGAGAGTTTTCCTCCGCTGAAATTCTTGCAGTAAAAGTAAATACATTTTTGGGTAGGAAAGGAGAGCTCAAGATCGGACGCCGGACAGCAGGTGGCAAATTGTTTTGGCACATGCCAAACGTAAAAAAAGAAACCGAAAAACAGACCAGCTTCTGCTTAGAGCCAGACCTGTCTGGATTCGCCAACAAGATAAAAATAAAACCATTATAAATTCATTTGGCAAAAAATCTTTGCTTTGCTTTGATAATTACTGTGCTGGTGGCAGCGGGGGGAGTTTGTCTATAATTTTTTCGTGAAATGTGCGTCAGCAGAAAATGTTTCTTTATCCCCGCGTTTCGTTTGATCTGGACAGCAGCAAACTAGCCAAACCACAAAAGGCCAGGCTAACAACAAAAAAAGAGCAAAAAAAAAGAGCCTCAGGTGATAAGTTCATTTATTTATCTGTTATTTCTGTGCGCTTTTTCTTTTAATTTTATCCGACGCGTGCTTCTTGGATTTTGTGTTAATTCGTAATAATTAATTTGAGAATGTGCAGAAGCCGTAAATGAAGCGAGGCTAATAAATTATTTATGAATCGTGAACACGACCAGGGGGGGATACGGGGATTTCCCAGATATAACGCAAAAAACAAAGATTGTGGCAAAGTTCTAAGAATTAAATGTGGGGAATAGGAATTTGCAATATTAATTCAAATAATAAAAAACCCCTAGGATTATTCGTTGTTATTTTTAATATTCGAAGAATAAAGGTTAAGAACGGAAATCCTAAAGATAATTAAGAACTCATGAATACTTTATTTTGTATTATTTAGTACTTTGTTTTTGTTTATGTAAATAAAAAGATGGTAAATTTATCTAAAATTATTTAAATAAATAAATACTTTGCTGGGATCAGTACTTAATTTATTTAATTCGTTGGCTCAGGACTCTCAAGTTGTGCAACTCAGGACACCTCTCATGGCGCTGCATTACGTGAGGTTGAGCTTGACTGCCTTGGCCATCCTCCTATAAATAAATATGTATATATTTTATTAATACATTTTTTAGCTGTTTAGCTGTTCATTTGAATATGTTTTACATTATTAGGCTTTCAAATTATTGCAAGTTTTCGTATTTAGCTTTCAGCCGTTGCGCTGACTGCACAATTACTTAGCCAATCGAGTGAGGCAACTCCGGCATACCTAAAATTGCATTTAGCCAAACACGGAAGATGCCACCAGCATTCAATTATTCACATTTTCGCATATTCCGACCACAAAAGTTGCGTGTGCATCGGACTGGGTTTGTGTGCCTCCAAATTGCATTCGTTGCAATTACAACTGCGGCAAATCGGCTGTCACGGAGGTCCGATTAAGCGGCTTAATGTGCGGAACGGGTCTCTAAATATAAAATCTAAAATTACATTTTTAGAAACAACTTAGAAAAGTTTACCCCATTGTTGGTCATTACCTTTGTCCTGTCATTTATTTGAATGACATTACCCAATTCTTATATCTATTTTCTATTATCTATTATAGCTCACAAAGCGTGTGTTTAATTTGTCTTGTACTTTTATATATTTCCACTGGAAACTGCGCACTTTTAAAATGAAAAGGGTTCTACGTGCTTGAGCCATATAGTGTTGGATTTATTACCCCGACAATGTAGTGTCTAATTAAGTACTTTGTGTAATAGCAGCTTAATGTAAGCTTATTAAATAAATACAGGCAGTGAGTTAAACCGGGAAGGTGGAGAACCCTATTAAGACTTTCTGGATTTTATTTTTAATTCCCCAAGCTGATTAGAACTAGTTCTGGGATCTGAAGCTAGTTTTAGTACATTTTAAACAAAGCTGAAAGTTAAATTTCTGAGGTATAATCAAACGGCTTCAAAAGAAAGAAATGTATTAGACTCGTGTCAGCTTCCACAGCTTTTAATTTCTTAGAATTTGTTAAATTTGTTGAAATATATCCCACAAATATTTATTTTTCAGGTGTTGATGAAAAATGAACGATTTCATGCCCCTTTATTGATTTAATCTAATGAAACCTCAACTCCAATATGATATTCTCCAACTTGTTACGTTTATTAAGTAAACATTCTCTGTGCCTTGATGATGATGATGAAATAAAATGATTACTTCTTACGTTTACTCAATCACTTTTTTTTTAAGTGTTTTTAAATTTTTTACATTTTCTACATTGTTTACATAATAATTGCTTGGTTTTTTTTGGATTCATAGATACTTTCTCGTTTACCCAATTTTTTAGCGATTGAAATTCAGTGATTTGTTTTTTAGCATAGCAACAAAATACATATTATCGACTCATAAATCCCAAGCAAGTCACTTAATTTTAATTTAATTCGTTTTTATTGTGCCATATTTTTTTTTACGTAGTTGCTTGATTTTTGGTATTTGGCAATTTTTCCTTCGAATTAATTTCATGCGCATTTGTTTGTATTATTTTTTTGTTGTGCTCTTTTCATTTATTATTTTTTCGTTATTGAAATTGGAATGGCAAGTGGAATTTGTAAGCAATTTGAACGTTAATTGAAATTCAATGCAGGCGCAAGAAGGAGGAGGAGGAGATAGCCAGTCGAGCTTCAGACAAGTTTGCGCCAATTTCAATGCAAAATTTTCTACTCTTCTCTCTGTGAGATGCATTTAAATGGCTTGAATAATGAGAGGGCAGATACGAATAATTTATAAAAATATTGATAAGCCATCCCATTTATTCAGAATATATTTTCATAAATAAAGCGACTGTATTACTTAATATTTTATTATACTCCCTCCATTGATACATTTCATATTCTTGCCATTTTTTGGCTTAAACTTTTGGCATTTTTTTAAAACCCTCAACCCCTTTCAAAAACTTTATCTTGTTTAACTCTTTTTGCATTAACTTTGCCATCAATCAGTTGCTTCCAACAACACATAATAAAAACGTATAAACAATCAAAAACCGAAACCAGCAGAACCCTTCCCTTAGCCCAAGGTTTCCCCTTAACCTGATCACATGGCCACAATGCGGTTTTTGGCCAGATTAATGCATTTATTAGCCCGGCCCCAGCCAGATACCGCAGAACCCAAACAAAAAGCCTCAAATGGTACATTTTTAGTGAGTTGAAAAAAATTAAAATACAACCAAATAAAATGCAGAGTTTTTCCGCAAAAATTTTCTCACGTAACAAGTACACACAGCACCAGCCAGAGAGACGGAGCGGGAAAAATATTTTCAAGCAAGCTGCAAAACTGAAAACCAAAAACTGAAAAGTCCGACAAGACCGGGCCAAGCAATTTACTTGGCCTGGTCCGCTGCTGCTGCATGTGTGTGCCAGTGGCCAGCAACTTGTTGTTGGCCAATTTTTTGGCGTCTGCGCAATCCATAAGAGGGCATTAAAGTTGCTGCCGTTGCTCGGCGATTCTAAATATCAGGCAAGGCGATTGCAAGTAGCTACCAGTCCAAGGCACACACAAAGAAAAGATATGTATATATACATATATCGATTTCAAAATAATTATATTTATTTTAACAAAATGCCAATGAAGGGAAGGGTAAACAATTATTGATTCAAGGTAGAACCCCAGCCCTTCGTTTTGCTTTTCAATTCTAAGAATTATTTATATTTAAATGGGTAATTTTCTATTCATCATAGTTGGGTTGCAGTACCTAAGATATCCTTTCTCAGAACTAAAAGCTAAGGCAGCAGGAAAAAGGTTTATTGATATTTACTGAATTTTCAATCAAAGAAAAATGATATTATTAATTGAATACCTCTTCAATGTTTTGGTAAAGATCCCCATTTCTTATAGTGTGCTGGACAAAAAACAACAGCCTTGGCTAATGGCCAGTCAACGGCAACTGACATGGGCGATATCGGCCAAGTCTCGTAGCTCAGCTCTTGGCCAGGACGGGCTTAATGGCTCGATGGCCTTTCGCTGCATGTGTGCCTGCAATTTGCCGGCCCAGGAGTTAGTCATACTCTCCTGCCTGCCCTGCCTCCGCTTATCTTGGCGAAGAATTTGACTCTTGCTCTTTTGTAGGGGCTGCTGCCCAGGCATCTATACTTACTATATTATGGCGGAATTTCAGTGGAAAATTTTCACACGAAATTCAACAAACGCTCGTTAATTGCTTGACAAAATAAACCTTTTCGCGAATAAAAAATCGAACGGGCCCGCCGATAAAGAAGTGAGTAAATAGCCGACAAGAATTGGCATTGGACACCCGCCAGCCAGCCAGCCAGCCAGTCAGATCTCTTTGATATGTCAAATTATCATTTTGCACAATCACCTCCATCACTTCGGTGTCAGATACACTCGTCTCTGTGTCTAAGGGTGTCACCGCGAAACACCTTTGGGGAATTTGTATACTCTTTGTTTGGCCAACAATTGAGGCTGGGTGAGAAAACAACAAATTACAAGAATATACAATGTCCGGGGTTTTTGTTCCCTTTTACCCCCTCCTAATAGAGTTTACACAAAGCGAATCCGTAATGTTTATGCCCAGTTGTTTCTTGATTTATCGTATTATTACTAGTTCCTAATAACCCCTCTGGCAGCTGGCAGCCACAATCTGTTATTATAACATATTAATTGACGAATGGAAAGTTATATTGCATGTTGCCTAGTTATTAGTGGATTGAGAAATAGTTTTACAATAATCTTGGCAAACAGATTGCATTTTCTGCAACTATTAGATGAGTTTCTTAGTTGAAAACAAGATTAGATATTAGATATTACAATAATCAAGTTATCATGATATCTATAGCCGAGAACTCTTCACCTAAATCCTCATTAATTCACAGCCATGTCTGCAAACAAGCCCATTATTATCCACACATAAAATAATTATAATAATGATGACAGCAACCCTTTGGCCAGAGCCAACCATGAAGTCATCTCGCCTCCAATCCAGACATCCAAAACACATATTTCTAACGACGCCATCCATGCCACAATACCTGGGCGATTGGATCAGAAATTGTAAAGCGATTCCTTCTCTAATTGTGCAAAAATGTTGTTTGCCAACTGGCCATTCCCTTCCCTCCTCCGCACCTGTAAGTGGCTGTAAATATTTGCCATGGAAGCCGATCCGTCGATTAATTTTCACTTTCCGCTTATTGAGGATAACCAGCCCAACCCGTCCCGTGTAATCGTTAGCGTTTTAATGGATTCTGTTAGAATAATAAATTCGATTTCATCAATTTTTTTCTTGTTGAGTTCAAAGCGGTGGCTCTACCTGTTCGACTTGTATGTTTTATTATTAATCGATGATGCACACACCTTCGCCGTGCTCATCAATTGTCCAAAGCTCCCATCTTTCCATATGCTAATTAAAATACTTTATTAATTTTTATTAACTTTTAGCGGCAATCAAATGCGCTTTTGGCATTTCTCTGTCTTTTTTTTTGGCATCCAGTATTCAGTATCTAGTTTAAATTTTGTTTTCGATTTTTGTTTCATTTTCGTCGTTAGCATTGGGGTGATAAATAAAGCTGGAAATCGTGTCCCCGCGTTCTTGAGCCTTTTATTTATGGCATTCATCATTAGACGGCGTCATGATTTGAATGTTTAAATAGATGGCTCGATCGGGATGTGGCTGCCTCTGAATAATAAGGAGCGTGTCCAGAGAAAACCAGTTCCGTGTTTTGGAATACCTTAACTTTGTCTACTAACCTCTGTTCTTGCCTAACCATCAGGGAGGGGATTATATATATTTTTATATATATGTCTCCAATGCGCCCCGAGAGAAACTCTCTTTCCCACACGATCTATAAGTCCCCGCATAAGCCGATAATTGTAATTCCTTGGCCAACTTTTACCGCCTCTGGCGCTGGCTCTGTCTCTGGCTCTGGATACTCGTGCACTGTAGTCCACCTATCACCTATCACCGGCAGATAAGATTGAAAAAAACTTAATTAAAAACAGCAAATGGGGCAACAACTGAGCCAACATAAGAAGCACAGCCAACTCGAAAGTCAATTAATAACAACTGCAATCCACTCAAATGTCAAACGGTCATCACTAAGTGGGCTCTGTAACGGCGGGGATTCTCGGCCTCAAGAAAAATGCAGCCGTTTGGGTGAATCTTTGGGCTTATTGCTTAATTGGCTGTCTTGGAAACGTAAGTCATTACTAAGGGGTTTAATGATGCAATATATATTTTTCCTTGTAGTATTTAAGTGAGGGAATTACATAAACATGATCTTTTTGGTAGAAAATAATTGGAGATTTATTGTTATAAAATTTTAATATTTTTAAATAGATTTATGAATTTCTACCTTATAAATCCTTTAGGTAAATAAAACTTATCAAATGTAATTTCAAAGATGTGAACCTAGATATTTATACTAAATAGTTCTCCTGCACCTCCTTTAAAATAAGTTTTTTTTAAGTATTTATTTACAGTTTATTTAAACCTCTCTTAATTGAAATTACAAACCCACAGCAGCTGTTAGAGCAATAATTCAGAGAATGTTATGTTTCTTGGCCGGTGGCAGGTGGTCTTGTAAATTGCCAAACTGTATTGTTGCAATTCCTGCGGTGCAAAGAGGAAACTTTGAGGCTTTGCTGAATGTTGGATTGTTTTTGAGTTGCTTTTGCTGCTGCAGTTGCTGTGGCACGGCATGCAACTGTTGCAGTTGTGTAAACGCATACAAAACACACATTAGGCATCATTTTGCATGTTTAGCATGTTTTGCATTTTGTTATTGCTCAATTAACCCGCTTAGACGGCATTTTTCTGGCTGCTAATAAATTTTGCCAGCCTACACCGAAGCGGAGGGTGCATGTAAAGGGTTAAGGGGATCGGCAATGACAAACAATTAACATGGAGGTTTTGTTTTTTTTAATGGCACGCCTACAAATGTACCATTGTGTTGTCGTGACTGGGCGACAAATGTTTGGCAATAAATTTATATATGGGAAGTCTTCTGTATTTCCCCAGATAAGAGTACACAGAAATATTTTTAATAATAATTAGCAAAAATATCAAAGGGGGGCTTAACTTTCACCCCAAAGACAAACACCGATTGCCTGCCGGCGATTGTCTCTTTAATTAAATCATTTTTGTGCATAAATATTTGCCGTGTCTTAGGCAGTTAATTCTCTTGAAGCTCCATTGTTTATCCTCCTTAAAAGGTTTTTATTTTGTATTGTATTCTGCCAGGCAAATATGCATAAATTATAGGTGAGAATTCGGAGACTGGTTAATATTTCGGGGACTGCACTTTGGAATTGTTAATAAAGTTTTTGAGCAGCAAAAGGGTAAAAATAAAATACGAAATGTAAACAAAATGATGTCAAGGCATTCACTTTCAAAAACAGCAAGAAATTTTAATACAAAAAACACACAGAGAGAGAAAGAGAAGTAGGCAGGCATAAAAAATATATATAATTTGTGAAACAAAAACCTGCTGCTGCCACATCAACTCAATTAGCCCAGCAACAACTAAAGCTGGCAGTAGCTACTACATTGTGTTGGTTAAACTTTTGAGCCCCCATTAAGACCCGGCGATCCCCGAAGAGGAGGCCCCATTAAACCGAAACATAGTCTCGTAAATCTTGTGAACGATGTGGCGATGCCCAGGCACTATAACAAATATATGTAGTATCTCTCAGGCAGCTCTTTATGGGATAATTTACTTTTATTCTGTCTATAAACGAAATTAAAGCAAATTGTTGGGTTTTTACTTACTATTAATTGCCTCGCAAGACGTTTCGTTTGAGCCTTAAAATACTTATGAATTTCGAGTGAATTTTCTTCCATTCCAAAAGACGTAGGAGAAAAGGCCGAGGTAGAAAAGTCAATGTCATTTGTTTCTTTGTTTCTTTGTGAGATGAGAACTGAATTTTTAATTTGTTTTCAAAGTGAGTTGGGAAGGTTATGGCGGTGGATATGTAATCCGAATAGAGATGGTCATGTGCGATAGTGGGTAATGGCGGAATTATGCGAATAAAAGATTCTTAGAAAAGCAATTTGTATATTTGCCCGCATATATAATGATCCATTCCAGGCACACACTATCTGGCAGAGCCAAAAATATATAATTTTCTAGGCTCATTAGCATTTATTTGCTTATTAATTCTTATTCAATAAATCAATAGATTTATTATTTATTCATATTTAATTTAGTTTCTATTAATAGCACATGTTCTTGAAAATATTCTTGGTTAAATATTAATTAATACATTTTTATAAAACGAACAAGCATCTAAAAAATATTCCTGTGACTCTTACTTCCAAGACTCCCATTTTATAATATCTCCAAAAGTTTTAGGTTTTTGGGGCAATGATGCTGATTTTTCCGGGCTTAAACCCAGCTTTGTCTCTTCCTCTGAGGTGTGTTTGTTGCCAATCAATTATAAAGAATGCAATTCTATACAAATTTATGGCATGCATTATGCTTTATTCAATAGTTCAATTAAATGCATTCCGAGGCGTTCGCACGTACAGAGGAGAGCTTCCTTCAACTTACTCTTTATATGACGAGGCCTCCTTCACCTCTCCCCTTCCCTCACCCGATCTCGGCCAGCATTTTTGTTGGTGACAAATGCGCATGACACACATGCCCAAAAAACGAACAAAAAATTGAGTGAAAAAAAAAATACCCCAACGAATACGAATTGCGAAACTGTTTAATTTAGTTGCGAGTCACTTTTTTCGTATTTATCTTGAGACATTCTTTGGGTGCTGCAGACTCGGAGCCCGAGATCCCAACGTGCCTTAGACGGCGAATTCAGAATTTACGATTTATTTAACCTGACACACTGGCAGCAAAGCCTAAGCCGCCACACACCGAGGACCATGGCTAAATTGATATTTATGCCCCAGAGTGTGTGCGTGTGTTTTGGTAGTGTAGCCCACACTAAGTAAACATTAGAATCAACTTTTCAAATTTGCTGTTGACACAGTTTATGCCAGGCAGACAATCCAGCAATCCACCGGCAACAACCAATCGTTGCACCTGAGCACCAGGTATTCAGATACTACAGGTGTACTTCGATAAGTAAATAAGTTAACCTTAAATGGGTTCAAGAGGGAATTTTTTTATATTTTATTTATAATATTTAAAATGCCAAAATTTAAACACAATCCAAGCACTGAATTAACCTCTTCTTTCAGTATTCCCTCCCACAAAATAACATTGAATAAAAGTAAGCAACTATTTTTACAAGTCACACCTCTTTCTTCTTAGCCACGTCTCACTGTATACCCACAGCGGGCCCTCGTCGGTTAGCTCTTAACAATAATAAATTGCATTTT
Organism: Drosophila mayri; assembly: GCA_008042485.1. Lineage (NCBI taxonomy): Eukaryota > Metazoa > Arthropoda > Insecta > Diptera > Drosophilidae > Drosophila > Drosophila mayri. Next base: position 280,250 of record VNJN01009931.1, on the reverse strand, counting down.
GTGTTCAACTCTGCGGCCTGGCCTATTGAGAACTTTCAAGTGTTTGGACTCTAAACAAATAACTCCGATGTTGTTTCTGTGGCTTTTGCATTTTAAGCAGCCTGGGAAACACACCAGCGATCCCAGCTCTCGTTTGGGAAGCGAACTTAAACAAATTTAGCTGTTAACAGCCAAAAAAAAAAAATAAAAAACAAGAACAACACAGAATGTATTTTTAACATTTTGACAAATGACTTGGCAGTTTCTCCCATCGCAGCCATTGTCTGCATTCGGAAACTGGACAAAAGAACGCGTCTGGGGCACAGAAATAGAAATATAAATATCAAATATATTAAAAGCGTTTACCTAATTATAGGATGCTATGATGATCAATCAAAGAGCAACTCAAAACTCAAGCTCAAAGTCAAGGGAAAAGTAGCAGCAGCAACACGCGCCGAAGTGTTGTATTAAGTAAAAGTTTTTATTAATGATGGCAGAGGAATGTTTTATTTATTTTTCTTTTAGCAAATTACGGCGTCACTTTCATGTCATTAAATATTTATTGAATAGACAAAAAGTTCTTCGCCACAAATCACATCGTCATGAGGAAGTAGTTAAATTTCTCTTGAGGTCTCAAAATTGATTAACATTTTGTCCACCTGGCGACACTTCCTCACTACGCTTTTTGCATTATTTCGCACACAAAGTGTATTTTTCTTATGCGATATTTGTGTTTCCCCTTCATTTAATTTTCGTATTTAATTTAATGTGAGTTGTTGGGTTTTTAAAATGCGCGCTCACGCACAAAACGAAGCTGGCAATTATGGGCAAAGGGGAAACGCCAGTCGAGGCAGCAACAGAGGCAGAAGAGGCATAAATGATAATGGGTGGGGCAGGGCAGGGCCCCGCTCAAAACAATTACTTAGTTTTTTTTTTTATTACATATATTTTTTCGTTGAACTTTTTGTTCGTTTACCTTTCTTACAAATTCAGCGCGCTTTCTTTAGCTTCTTTTACATCGGCGCAGCGTTGGAGAAACCGAATAACGATGACTATATGGCTATATGGCGATGTCATTGCCCCAAGGGATCCCAGTTCAATGGTAGGAGGGGGTGGCAAAAACTACTACTGGGCTTTCTCATATTTATTTGTTTGGATCTATGTATGAATGGAGGAGAAGACCCGGCCCGGCTCGGGTTGACATTTACATACGACAAAAGCACACAAACAATCGTAGATGGAAACGGAGATCCAAGTGGCAGTTGCGGCAAAGGCACGGAAAAGTGAAAGCCAGCATAACTTTATTGACTCCCCAAAGACACCTGCAGACAGCCAAGGTCATTGCATATGAAAAACGGCTAATGATATAGCCATAGACCTGACCAATTGCCTTTTGTTCGAGGCCGAGGAGGCTGGGCAATGTGTTTACTACACGAAAAGAAATACAAAATATTTGAAAATGGTTATTTATTACAAAGGGAAAATATTACTATCAGTTTAATGTATGCGTGAAATTGGTTTATAATTATAATAAACATAAAACAAAAGAGGTACAGCTTCTTCAAATATTTAAAAACTTTTTTCAAGTCTTTAGGAGATCTTTAAAATGATTTTCAAATATGGTTTATTATTTTCTACATCAATCCATCAATTTATGGTTCTTGTTCTTCAGCTGATTTATATCCAATCCATTTGTTTTCTGTGTATAGCTATCCGATTGAAGTATGGCATATCATATGGGCTATCGACTTCCTATGAATTCGCTACGCCTGCCCAGTTGCTGGCCACTTGGGGCCACAAATTACCATAAATTCCATTCCGCAAAACAGGGCAGAACAGCTTAATATTTATATTTCTAAATCACGAGCACGATTCTGTGCAGCTTTATGGCTGCTTGGCCATAAAAATCAGAGTCACACGCCAAACGCGAAATAGCCAACTCGATTAGATAACCAAACCGTCGTTGCCTGCAGTTGGCTAAGGCGGGCGGCCGTCTAGATTAGACGCGAAAGTGATGGATATCGGCCTGCTAACTAGAGGTTACTTGGTGCTTTTAATTGCAGATAGGACGCGGCTACGTGAGTGAATAAGTCTGGAGAATCAGAAGGCTGGCAGGCAGGCATTCGAGAGAGTTTAGTTCAGTGTCGGGCCCTAACGGGGCAACAGAGGTGTGTTTTTTGTGCCTAATTGCGCTTCTCAAACAATTACCACTCAGACTAAATATAGCCAGGTAACGAATGGAAAATGTAACCGGCCGGGCCGAGCAACCCAACCGGGTGAACCGTCTAAGTGCTTTTCAGGCATTTAATACTCGCCGTTAATGACTCTTGATAGCTGCATCTTTAGCTGGCTTCTTAGCAAACAATTCGCCATCTGAATAATGTGAAAATGTTAAATGTGCAAGAGCTGAGGGCCCACTGAAGCGACGTGTGACATTTTCCAGCTAACCCAAAGCGATACAGAAATAGTAATTATAATTCCGTCAACATTTGCATACGCTGTGTGTTAGTTGTGAGAAAAACGCAAGACCGGAGGACTGTGGAGTGTAAAAACATTTTACAGCTGCCGCCGAGTGTTAATCATGAGGTAATTTATTAGTCAGTTGACACTTTTTGGCCGCAGTTGCGGAAAGGTACTCCCTGAATCGGGTGTGAATTGGCGAATAATATAATAATGCCCAATGATGGGTGAAAGTGTGGGTTTAATTTGAAATTTAACACTCTCAACACTCGTTTTTAAATTGCCCAAAGAAAGTAAGGTACAAATATTAATTGCTAATGTTAAAATGAAAGATAAAACTAGTTGAATTTCATTATCCAAATGGAAACTTTGAGCTCTCGAGGTAATTTTCCCCTTTTTTGGGCTGCGGTTAATTTTGCGGTTAATTGTGCTAATTTAGTTGTTTGCTAATTTTCCCAAATGCGTTTGCCGCGATTGGAATTATTGAGCCATTAATTTCTTTATCAGACCGATTCCAGCCTTTTTCGTACTTTTAATGGGCCAATGCTAATTTTATTTCTCCCCCTTCCCCTTTTATCTTACAGATATTCCGTGTTATCATGTGTGTAGCCAACGGATATTGATCGGTTACATCAGCAGCAATCCTCGAAATGGCAACCAGCAGCAGCAGCAGCAGTACCAGCCCCCAGTCCCCGATGGAGGGATGCGATGAGGTGGACTTTATAGCAGCCACTCACCACCACCACAACAACAACAATGAGTACGAGGATCTGGGCGGCGTGAGTCAAGCGGTGATCAACACCAAAGCAGTCACAGCTCCACCCGCAACAGAAACAGCAACAACACCAAACAACGAACCAAACACCAGCACACTGAAGAAGGCCAAGGAGCGCCGTACCCTGTTTCACTTCGGTAGCAGCAAGAAGCTGAGTCAGAGCAAATCACAGGAGTCGCAGCAGGAGAATCCCCCAGCCACACCCACAGCCACAGCCACTTCTGCTCCCCTTCCGCCGGTGCCAATTGGAACTCCGCCGCGTCAGCACAAGTTCGTGAAGAGCAACAGTCTGGCTCGGCTACTGGGCAACACGTACAACGCCAAGAAGTTCGAGAAACAGGAGCAGAAGCGCCTGGCCGGAGCTGGGGCCGAAGGTGGCAAGTTTAACACCTACAGCGGGCGGCGGGGGCGAGCAGGTCCCTACCTGGAGCGCTTCAAGCGGGTGTCTAAGGAGGATGGCGATGTGGCTGGCGGCGATGACTCGGTGCAGATCACGAACGTGGTGACTCTGACCATGGACTCACGGGACCTGCTCTATGGCAGCCGGCAGGAGCATGTGGGTCGCACCATTGCCCAGGATCAGCTAAGCTCAAAGACCATACGCACGCTGACACGCAGCTTGGGAAAGCTCTGGAGGCGCACGCACAGTGTGGATATCAGTACCCCAGATCCCGAGTTTAAGGTCTCGTATCTGGGAAACGTCCTGACCGGTTGGGCCAAGGGTGAGTCCCAGAGATCTTATACTAAGCCAAGAGAATCCCCTCTAATAATTTTCCTTTTTTTTAGCAGGCGAGGGTTGCGTGGAGAAGCAGCTGAACACCTTGTGGCGTAACTATACGCAGCACTCCAAGCCGGATGTGATTATGCGGCTAAAGGTGTGCGCCTCTGGACTGAAGGCCACCACCCGGCAGCACGGCCTCACGGAGTACTGGGCCCACCGCATCACCTACTGCTGTGCGCCGAAGAACTATCCGCGGGTCTTCTGCTGGATTTACCGCCACGAGGGCAGAAAGCTCAAGCATGAGCTGCGCTGCCATGCGGTGCTCTGCAGCAAGGAGAAGATTGCCCAGGACATATGTGACACTCTGAGGGTAAGTTGCGGTTTCTAAGTTACCTGTTAAATCCATATACAGCTAACCAGATAAGACTCGAGTGCTTCCATAATTCAATTCAAAATACAGAAATAGCGATGACCAACGTTTTATTTGTATTCTTATCGTTCTGCTATTATGTACTTAGGGCTCGCGTCGAATTAAGCGGCAAACAATTGCTAAAATTATGCGTAAAGTCATTTTCTCTTTAACTAATCCGATTAAGAAACAAATTCTAAGATTATGGGTATTAAAGATGACTTAAGAAATTCACTAGAATATCAAAAAGAACTACTTATTATTCGCAAAAAGGATTCCATAATAATCGAAATACCTTATCTTCTTTTACAGGAAAACCTGGACAGCGCTTTGCGTGAATTTAAACGTGAGAAAATTCTGAAGCAAAACGCTCGCCTTAGCCTGGCCAATGCCGTTTACGACAATCCGAGCCTGCCGCGCCGCAAGATCATGCTGAGTGTTGGCGGCAACAATTATCGACCGCCGCTGGAGCGCTCCAAGTCGGCACCCAAACTGATGGCCATCGAAGAGGCCATTGGCGAGGAGGAGGGCGACGAAATAGAGGAAACCAACGAACCGGAGATGATGCCCTGCTGTCAGAAGGACTCGCTGTACCCAGCCATGACTCTGGGCCGACGTCGTTGTCGTCGCGGTCACTCAATCCGCCGAACGGGAAAGATCTTGCCCTCGTCGCCCTGCTGCAGCTCGCATATGAAGGCAAAGGAGGTGCCACAGGACGAGGCACTGACGTTGACATCCGGCAGCAGTCCTGTCAACGATGGCTCCGACTCAGATGACTTTGAAAAGCTGCTCAAGTTTGACACGACTCTGAGCAATGAGCTGCTGCCGTACTTCGACATGCAGCTGCACAAGAACGGCAGCCAGAGCATGGTGAGCCTCAGCGACCTGAAGGAGGAGGAGGGAGAGCCTCTAAGCCTGCTGCCCACGATCAACAGCGACCCCAGCGCGGATCCGGAGGCGGACTACTCCGCCGACGATCATAATGTGACCGCCCCGCGTCGCAGTGGTGTCTGCAGCGACGGCGAGGAGGACTTCCTCGACGATGCGGACGACCATTACTTCCGGCACGCGGCCATGCTCACCATGCTGCATAGGAGCTCGATGAGGAAGATGCGGGCCAGCGATCAGGCCAGCATGCAGTATCGCCACCAGGCGCAGTCATCGATCTCCTCGAACGCCTCCAGCTCGACGACGGCCAGCACTTCGGCAGCAGCAGGCAGCGGATCTGCTCAGCAGGGCCTGGCCAGTCCCGACAGCGACGAGGGATCAATATCCAGTGGCTGCGAGACAGCCAGCACAGTCACCAATGCCAACAATGAGGAGTACAACGGAAAGAGGGACAACGATACCGGCGACCAGCTGGAGCAGTCGCAGCTGGAGCTGGAGCAGGCGCAGGTGCTGGAGCAGATGATGATCTACCAAAGACTGGAGCAGCAGCTGCGCCACAATAGCGGCGATTCCACCAACTACAGCAGCTCCAGCAGCATTACGCTGAAGCGGAGCGATTCCGGCAGCGACGAACTGGACAAGCCGGAGCGCAACGACCAAATCAATCCCGATGATGGATCGGACAGCGATGAGAGCGGCTACGTGGAGTTTCAGGAGAAGGAGCGACCAGTGCAGCAGGCGCTCGTTAGCCAAGCCAGCCTAACGCTGGCCAAGAAAGCACCCGTCAAGCCGCAGATTCCACCAAAACCAGCACCGCGTCGCTCGCTTAGTCTCAATTTGGCCAACGCCAACGCCCCAGCGAGTCCAGCCGCTGGCAAGGCTCCGGGGACGGCCGTTTGAGGAAGAAAATGCTTTAAACACAACGGAAACCCGTCGTCTACAAATTGTTATTTCTGCACACCCGTCAGCGATCACAGCAAATACACAAAGTGCAAGAAATTGAAATCCTAGCTGTAGGTTATCCATTAGCAAGTAGCCGTTAAGTCATTTGTTGTTGGTTCATCGAGAGGAAAGCCTAACGATATTCCCCATACCTCCCCATCATCACAATGTATGTGTCCCCCATTCCAAAAATAATGAATTTATATTGTATGCCCTTGTAAATAAATTAGATGCCCTACGCACTGCATGTACTATATGATATATACACGATTGTAATTGATGAACTGTATCTTACGTATGAATATAAATTATTATCTAAAAGAAGACGGGCTCAGAGAGAGAAAATGTCAACAAAATGCAGAATTCTGCAACTTTTTCTTGTACTAAATATTGAGGAAAAAATGTTTTTAATATAATAACAATTTACAATTATTTAGAAAACTATTTAATTTTAATTTTGTTGTATTTTCTCTCCTTGACCTTTGCGTTTTATTGCTTAAATACATATGTCTCCCATCCCTCCCCAGTGAGATATTCTTGTTCGGTCACAGAAACCAGTTAGTGAATTTTAATTTCATTCCAATCTTGTGGCAGTTACAGTGAACATTTAGCAGATCTACTGGCAGATTGCGGAGCTGTGGGGCAGCAAGTTTTGTTGACGCAACACATGGCACACCGTGCTGCGGAAATCGCGCAGCGAATGGTCCTGCAGCTGCTGATCGAAGACCTGTTGCATGTGGAAACGAAACGAAGCGAATACGAATCCAAAAAAACCAGTTAAATGCATTCGATTACGGCCGCGATCGATCGCTGGTACTTACGCCATTGTAGACGATGGTGGGAACGAAGCTCGGACTGAATTGTTTGGTCACCAGCTCCGCCTGCAGCTGCAGCTTGGTGCCCGTTTCGCTGGTCACGCAGTGGTCAACGTCGCTGAGCAGACCCGCCTCACTAGCGCACTGCGAACAGTTTAGGGATATACTTTTATTACAGATTTCCGGACAATAGCCGTTAATTAGCTGGGCAAACACCAGCAGAGGTGAAAGTACCTGATCGACGCGGGAGTAGTCCGGAGCCAGCATCTGGCACACCACAAATTTCACCTGCGCCGCCTGGTTTCCGGTGCTGTTGATGACGCAACTCTGGAGCCGATTCCCCAAGCATTCGGGCGGCCCATGCTGACACTGAAAGACGGCTCCATTTTGTTTTGAATGTGACTTCCCAAAGGGCACCAGCAGAATGTCAATGTAATCCTGGAACTCTTCGTAAACTGGACCCAGTTGATGCATGAATTGCCTGCTGTCCGGGCAAAGGGACTCATAGAGCAGAGTTATGTGAATCTGGGAAAGATATTTAAATATTCAATTCAAGTCATTAGCTTAATAATATTGTCAAGATCTTTCTAATCTCTGGACTTTCTATGTGGTCAAGAGTTTAAAGAAGTAGAAACACCACTTATTTATTCGTTTTATGTGAAATTAGTTATTAAACATGACTGAATATTCATAGGAATTAATTAGAATTTATTAATTAAAATAATGTGTTACTTTGACGTCCATAAATAGCCAATTTAGGTTATTAAAAATTTATTTGTAGCAGTACTCCTTTCCCTTTGTTATCCATGACTTTAATTATATTTCGTTACTGTTCCTTTGTTAAATATTTAATCGAACCTTATTCAACTGCCGCTTTTCCCTGGGCTTTTCTTCTAGCTTCGCCCAGCCGCAGCTCACGATCAGGAGCATGAGGCTTAACGTAGTGGTTAACCTGAACATGTTTGGCCAATATATTGTTGGTTTTATCTACGTAAATCGATTGGCCTTCCTTTGATGGGTTCGAAAATGAAGGTTTGTGTGTCCGCTGCCTGGCCTGCCTTCGACGAATGCCAAGCCCAAGTTTATGCGACCGACGGATTCGATTTTAGTTCAACAACTGAGCGCCGTTTTGTCACATTCGGTGCTTAATTTCGGCCAGCACCGAACTGGACAGAGGAGAGCTATCTTACCACCTCTCTTCGGTATTCTCGGTGGTAAGCCGGTTTCTTGACTCAGCTTATTTCGTGAAAAAAAAACAAACTAAAACAGGCGGAGATACAAATATTCACGGCTCACAATATATCGAATTCGCACCTTGAGCTAACTGTAAACATAAGGAACAAAGATCAATGCTATTTTTGCATGAAACTATTTTCTTAAAGCTGGAAGGCTAAGGTTTTACTTTCTCTAAGGTGGTATTATATTTTAAATATTAAATTTAATTAAATAATTATTTACAATTTAATGAGTTTTATCACTTGTCTTAAAATGTCCATATTGGTTTTTCTAATTTAAATTAAATTAAGAAAGAAAATTTGGCAGTTTGCAAGTGGATCATAAAAAATGTATCATAACTAAGCACAAAAATGATTCATTCCAATTTTAAAGGACATTCTTTGCTAGCTTTTATAAGCTTAACAAATATGTTTAGTAAGTTTAAAATTTACCATATTTATTTATGTAGACTTTGACGTCTAAGCTGATAACTAATACATACATATATAGAATTCAAATAATAATACTCTTCAGCGGTTATGTTTGCTCTAAAAACAAATTTTGTTCCATGTTTTATGTCCCCGAACACAGGGCCCTTACCTTTTCGTTATTTATTTTTAATTTTTCTTTAATTTCACGGTATACTTCTACATATAGAGAATAATAGTTAGAAAGATTAATATAAAAATATTTAAAATTATTAAAACTCTTAGTTTGTGCATGCTTAAAGCAAATACATATATGTAACAACTTGGAACTGAGGTAAACGTTTACAAGATTATGGAAACTTGATGGTACATTACACGGCACCGGGTACAATTTAATTTGCAAATTTTCTAATATGTACCAACTTTATTTCGGTTTCGCCATTCCAGTTTTTAGAAACTAATAGATACTCTCACATTTTAAATATAAATAAGGGAAGCTCAAGTTTTTACAAAAGTCCAGGAATTTTAAATCTTTTGTTTCCAAATACAAGCATCAACCTCTTCTCGAAATTAAAAAAAAAACATAAATTAATCTAGATTTAACCCATTTAATACATTAAACAAATGTAGACCCTGTGTCGTATATGGTGCTATTACTCCATTAACTTGGTGTGTATTTTCAACCAATGCCAATGGCATCGCTCGAAGCGGGCCCTCAAGGTTCATATCCAGACTCATACGGGCGAGAAGCCCTACCAATGTCCACACTGCCCCAAGACCTTCTCGGATAATAAAAACCTGGCCAAGCACCGGCACCGTCACTCAGACTAGCGGCCCCACAAGTGCCTGATCTGCTTTAAGGACTTTCAAGAGAAGCACCATTTAAAGTGCCATATATATATACTTGCTTAGAATTTGAACTGCCATAAATAAATCGCCATAAAATAATCGTTGTTAAATTCTCATTTATTGTGTATAAGCCATTAAAGTACTTGTTAATGAACTTTAGAATATGTATCTGTATAAACGACTACATCGCAACACCAAGTGCTCGCCAAACATGTTCAGAACATTCATCCTCATTTTGAGCTTAACACTTAACACGCACACTTTGCACTTACACCTAATGCCGATGTATACAAACATATGGGTATTAAAATTGATCTCCCCGCCGGCTGGCTGCAGCTTTAATTACACAACAACACCTTTGGAGGGCTTGGCGCCCAGTATATCGGAGAGCTTTTGCTGATAGGATGCCAATTGGTTGGCGTCAGTTATCCCAAAGGACTTGCACGACAACTGCAAGGCATTAAGGAGCTGCATCTCCGAGAACTGAGTGCCCCGTTCCAACAATGCATTCAGTATCTCCTGTGGATTAGTAGAAACATTGTAAAAACTGCTATAATTAAAAAAATATAATAAAAATACTCACATCTGGCTGCATACAGAGCAGCTCGTAAAAGTGCTTTGCCTGATCCAAAGCCACTTCCCTGGAGGCAGTTATGTTGCTCAGCGTCTGCTGCAGGGCAATCGAGTTCCTGCACATGCGTTGGACAGTTATTTGATCGATATGCTCCAGATAATTGGAGGCCTGGATTAGGATTCGCGACGCCAGATGCGCAAGGCCCTCAAAAATGTACTAAAGAAATATAAAGTGTTAAAAAAGATCAACATATCTGTGAAAGTACCCTTACCCTGGTCTTTCTTGGATGTAGAGTGGCGCTGAACGCCTCATCCATCTCAGACAACCGCTTGGTTAGCACCTGCACCTGGCGATCCGGCTCCAGAATATCATCCTTGGACCCCACATAGCTGTTGGTCCTTACACTCGACTTGGAGCGTAAATAGTGGAAGCATTGAACGCGCACCTCCAGATGCAGCACCAGAAGGCAGGTGTTTGCCAGTTCGTCAAACTCCAAGGCCAGATTGGTCATCACCTTGATTGTTCCATCCTTGACGGCAATATCGGCACTGCACTCGGCTGAGGCGGCGTTGAGTCCATTCACCATTGGGCGACGTAGATCGTTGGCGAACTCAGATACGCGACACGAGAACCACTCCATGCTCTCCTGCAGTATGGCCAGTTCCTTGAGCACACTTATCTCGACCAGAATCTCCTGCTGAGTGATCCCACCTTCGCCTAGATTGCTGGTCAGCATCTCGGCCTCACGGACGTTGCGTTGCTGCACCTGTAAGGGACTCTCCTCCTCCGAAGGCTCAAAGCTTCCCCGATGCAACTTCCGGTTATGTCGCGATTTCTGACTGGAGGTCTTTAAGTCCGTCCAGTTGGGCAGCGTTCTAAGAAATTGTCCACAGTTAAAAATAAAGTAAAAGGTGAATTACAATTTTGTGTAATACTTACTTTAAGAATCTACTAATGTCTTCGTCCTTTAGCCAGGCCACGCTGTATATCCTCTTGTCCTCGGAATCTGGCTGTACGATTCCTCGGTAGGCCGCCTGACAGATCTCTCTGTAGGCCTTGAGAAGAGCGCAGACCATCTTCAGCAGGTCTTCTGAGTAACACGGTAGGTCCTGGATTAGGTTCTTTGTCTCCATGAGCCGTCGCTCGACCATCACAGTTGACTGCAGCAGAGGCCTGCTTAGGTTGAGTGTTTTTATCTCCTCCGGACTTATAATAGTGCGCCACGCGTCCTGATTCTTCGACAGTGACTCGATGGTCAGCTGCAGGTTACGGTTGTGGCCCTTGGATAGGAATGTGTCCTTAATATAGTTGTCTAAAAAGTCATGCAGACTGCAGGGTTGACTGGAAGCAAGAGAGAATATAGATTTTGATTGTATTAACGGACTTTCTACTCACCCTGGCTTGCACTTCATAAAGTTCTCTATCTCTTTAATGTATCCCATCAATGGTAGATACACTTTGGTTATGATATTTTGATCGGGCGTGCATATCAAAAGCTTCTCCCGCTGTTTTTTCTCATTGGGAAAGATTCCACTGGTGGAGCCCTTGCCGCTGCCCCCGAGCTGGGCGCCCAAATTGTCATCCACTGAGGCATCTGATGCGTTGCGACGGTGCTCCTTGAATGAGTCATTGTTGGTGCCACCGCCCACATGCGAGGATTTGTCGAACTTGAACATGGAGCGCTTGGTGCTGTTTGTGGAATAAGCTTAGTCATTATAGGTATGCATTAAACAGATTATAAGCTTACCTTGGCACTTTGCGCCTTAGGAAATAGGAATTTATGTTGCTTGTCGGCTCCGAGAAACCCGTCTGGGCGCTCTCCTCTGAGGCAGCATTTTGTATGTCCAAATAGTCGGTGAGCAGCAGTTGTAACTAGAAGAAAATGGTTTTATCATATACTCATAGAGTCCCCGAAGTAAAGTTATCTATTACTGACTTACCACTGACTGTGCCTGGGCCCAGAAGTCGGTAAGGTCGTAGGGCTGCGGACCCACCACCGAGTATTTCTGGCCCACCGACAGGTAATTCTTTAGCAGCAGGGTATGCGTCTTGGCAATAGCTTTGAACTGCTTAAAAATGATTTCCAGCAGCATGAGGAGCGGATTGCCCTCCCCCGTAGCTCCGCTCAAGGACAGCTGCTGTGTTGTCTGGCGCACTACGTTGAGCAGCTCCGTTTGGATTTGAACGCGCAGCGTTTCCAGAGAGTCGGGCACCTTGTGCAGCATTCCGAATGACTCCACAATGATGGCAACGAAGTAGCTCATGCTCAGTTCGGGGTAAATAAGATCTGCATCTTCGATGACCTCGGCCTTGTCCAAATCAAAGTTCTGCGCCATTTCAGCTAGAGCCTTGCGCACTCGAGCGTTTGCTTCAATGCGATCCGTAGAGCGGCGAGCTCCGATTCCCCGAGTGAAGCTAGAGTTCAAGCGGCTGGAGTTGCTGCGCTGGAACGTGGAGAAGGCTTCGTTGGCCGAGTTGGTGTACACCTGGCTGACCAGTTCCTCGTGCAGTCGCTGGTACAACTGCTGGCGACGCGTCTGCAAATCGGCTCGCAGGTCGGACAAACCCTCGACGGCCTGCAGTGGGCCGTTAAGTGTAGCCAAGGCATCGGTGAGGGCCTTGCTAGCGTGCAGATATTGACGCTTCGCGGTATAGCTGACCACCCGCTGCGGTACTTTGCGTAGCTCCTGACTGGAAAGGGATCGGGCAATTACACAAGCTATAGGCTTTTGTTGGAGTAACTTACATTTGCTCCAGCATCTCTAGCACGTACTTGTGCTGCACCGCGTCCGTCCACATTTTCTTGAGCTCATCGCGCCGGCACTGCAGCAGCCGCTTGCAAGCCCCGAGGTTCTCCTTGACGGCATGAATCCGTTCCCGGCTGGCGGTCACCTCCGTGGACACCTGACTGAAAAGAGGCAGCACCAGGGTCAGCTGTTGGTCGTGACGCGAAACCAGCTCATTCAGCCGGAGGTCAGAGCGCTTGAACTCCTGCTCGATCTTCTGCTTCTCCTTCTGGCGCTCCTCGGTCGTCTCGCTGAATCCCAGAGATTTAATGACGTTGACCAGAAAGCCACATCCTGCGGACTACAAAACCAAGGCCCATTATACACACATAGATTCATTAGTAATCTACCAATAACAACTTATCGTAAAACAAAAAGAGGGCGTGCAGCAACAACAACCAGATGGTGTCGTCATCATCTTTGGAGCCGCAACTCGGGCGAAGGGTATTAAAAACCAGTGTTTAACGAACAAAACACAACCAAGTGGGGGTTTCCATTAAATTTATTGCAGTGGGAAACGCATTCGCGAGTTGAAAATCATTTTCAGCGACGGTTTGAAGTAATTTACCTCATCCTTGCCGTACTTCACTCCCCTCGGAGGTTTCGTAGGCGGGGGAGCGTCCATGTAGACTTGTTTGAAGCGTAAGGTGGACTTTTCTGTTGACGACGACGGGGGCGGAGGCGAGGCACTGGTTAGCTCAGTATCAACATTATATTCTTAGCAATTGAATGTAATTTTGTTTTCTAAATGACCAAAACATAGGCTGTCAAACTATCGATGGTGCTAGTGGTGGGTCTCGGTCCGCCCCGACGTCATCTGGATATCGATATGGTCGTTCTCCGTACTTTTCCCGCTAGGTTTATATTGACTAAATCCCGCTGGTCACATTGCTGGTGTTCAAACCGCCAACTGGATTTCTTTCGAATTAAAGCTATATTGAACACACCAGATTGTCCGGAGCCACTCAATACTTTAGACAGCTTCCTTCGATAGTTTGACAGTCCTATGAGAAACAATATGCGAGACAATATGTATCTTTTTGTAGAGTTTAAGCAGCTCAAAAGCAACAGCGAGAATAAAAACAGTGTTTAATTTTCATTATCAACTTTTATTGTGTAACGGTGTAGTTGCATCTATTATTTATCTGAGTGCTTGGTCGACTTAAATGTCTTCACTAAATTGTTAAGCTAAAGCCAATGCGATTAAAACAATTATAATACTTGTTTCAAAAAACGCATGAGAGGTGCTACATTACGTTAAAATGTCCTTTGGTTTTGCGAATTGCTTTTGGTTTTGATTGTTTACACGTATGTCCGTAAATATGCAAAATTGTGTGCTTTTGTTTAGTATAAATACTTTAAATAAGCATCTCCTGTGTTGGTGCCGTTAACTTACGCTAATCAAACTTTGTATATGGTTTGTTCACTAAAATAGCAACATTTGAGAACTGTTTACATAGAAATTAAAGAAATAGTACGTGGTGGAAAAACAGCAGGAAGGGAGTCACATTTAAGAGTTTTTCGATATAGTTTCTAGGTGAGTCTGTGTGTGTTTAGGTACAGTTTACTAGTCGGAGGTATTACATAGATGATTGCTTGTCCATAGCACATACATTTAGCAGTTGTGTTTAAGTTCGATCGAGTGGAAGATACAGATATGAATGCTTTGCTTTCGTTACAGTTTCACAGGTGGGATTCTTAGGGTACATAAGACTAAACGAAGCAACCTTGGTTGCTGCCCTTTTATGGGGATGAGTGGTTTTGTTTTTGCTTCAAAGCGATTGCTAATTAAAATTTGGCTTAAAATTCCGCTCGTTCTATGACTTAGAGCAAGCGGTTACATTTGGGATGATTGTTTGGCTCTGGATTCGTTCTCAGACTAAAGGTATTTCACTAGTTTAAGTAATTTAAATACGCAATTATGCTTAATCTACCAACGCTGGAGGTGTGTACTTCTGTAGCTGAAGAAGCCATGTAGCTGTGGTCGTTCGCAGTTGTTGTGTTTACTCCTTCTTGGGCAACTCACTGTTCATGATGCTGAGCCGGCGAATGTTGGGCTTATCGTAGTCCTCCATCGAAATGCCGCGCGACAAGCGACGCGAGCCGTTGGCACCCTCGAAGGAACCTGAGCTGGCGGTGGAGAAGGCGCGACCGCGATCCACTCCCGGCATCACCACCGATGTGAGCAGACCCTGGCCCTTGCAGAACAGCAAAATGGACTGGGCCACCTTTCCGGGCTGCGAAATTATTCAATATAATTTATTAATTTAGATTTATGTATAAATATTGGATAGAACACTCACAGCATCGGCGAGAACATCGCCAGCCCGTTCGATCTTCAGTATGGTCACCCTTTCCTTCTCCACATCACGATGCAGCTTCTCAACCATGGAGGCATAGGGGCTCAGCATGCCAGTGATCAGGATGACATCCACTTTGCAGCCTTTGAGCGTCAAGTCCTTGCGACTAAATGAGAAGGATAAATTGGTTTCATAATGTTTTTATATAAAAAATTACAAATATATATTTAATTTATTAAACAGAACCCTGCAACTTACTTCATAAATGCTTTGACGTAGAGACCGATGTTCTTGCTGTTTAGGGAACGATGCAAACGCTTCTGGTACTCGGCCACGATCTTGTCCTTGTCCGGATTCTCTCCTACGATTTGCTGTAAAGTTCGGCGATTCACCAGTTTTTTTTTTGTTGTTGTGCAATGGCAGTAAGCGAAAAGTTGGCATGAGACCGACGGTCGACAAGTGAAAGTTAAAGCTAGCACACAGGACTAAGCTACAAACTACGATAATTACCAGCATGCAAAAAGTACAAAAGCAAACAATATAAGAAGAAAGTAAAACTAAAAGCGGAAGAAAGCGATTGTTGCACAATTATTTTTCTTTCCCAATTTTGTTCGACAGTTTCTTGCTTTGGGCCAATTTATTGCCGGATGAATGGCGGGGGGAACAGGAACTATGTATGTACATACCTTTTTCTAAAAGAAAGTAACAAGAAATTCGAAAAAAATAAATAAACAAATTAAACATGCACTAAAAAATGGACCTAAGCTATCCGAAAGGAATTAAATTTTAAGGACGAGCACTGCAGCGCCGATTAAGAGAAGGAGGTATGCGAAATGATTTGGCTGAGGAAGAGACTTGATAAAGTGACGTTTGATCTGTTTACCTCCATAACCTGAAAGCGCAGACGAACAGGGTTCGTTTGGAGCGGTTGGTTGTTAAGTCAAACATAAAATAGAACAGAAGGTAAAGTGAGTACAACACTGAGACCAAACCAACGACAACACGCACTCCACGGGCACAGCCAGTGGCACATTTATCTCGGTGGGTAGTGGAACCGACCTCCACCCCATCCGAGGGTTACTACTTACATGTCCGAATTTGTGGTACATCAGAAAGCTCTCAGCCGACTGGGCCACCTCGTCGCTCTTCCAGCTAATGAACTGCAAGGGCACAGAGAATGGAGAGTAATTAGTGTTTGGCTAACATTGCGGCCACACAAACTTTAACTTTCTCTACTTAATTACAAAATGATTGGTGGGTACATAAATGATTAGGGAAATATATAATAATAATATCTTAGGCAGCTCACTTTTTCTGAAAAGGTAACTTAAAGAGTCCAAAGAAAAATGCGGTACAACACTGCGTATGAGTTATGTTCTCCCCCTAAACTTATCATCTTAATTTCTGTCGGTCTTAAAAGGACTACTGCTTAGGGAAAACATAATTTATATGCCCAGTAATATATAATGCCACCCACCTTGTTCTTGAAGGACTGCACGACGCTGGCGGCACTGCCCGTGGCGTTGATCAGAATGAGACCCAGTGCCCGGCTGGGATGGGCCAACCCAAAGCGGGCCAGGACATTCGCACCGGCACCCTCACCCAAGCCAATCACGTACTTGACGTGCAGATAGTCCAGCACGGTGACCAGGTCCTCGCCCAAAGCCTGGAGCGAAGGGAACGGAAAGCCGTCGGACAAAGCATCGGAGTTGTCTGCGTGTCCCGGCACATCCACGTGTATGAAGCAGGAGCGCTCCTTGATCTCCGTCATGCAGGGGCTGCTCACGAACTCCTGGAAGGAATTATCTGAGGCCGGGTGCCATTAGTTCTCTTTGTTCTCCCATCGCCATCGCCGGCAGGCAATTAGTTCTCCGGGGAGTCCCCTACTTACGGTTGCAGCCCAGGTCGTGGACCGTGATAAATACGGCTCGCTTCTCCTGCTGGGACAGGTCGCCCTAAATGACAAGAAAATAAATATTATCAGGCCCTCGAGAAGGGGTCAAGACTCGTCTGCTTACCTGTACTATTACGGTCAGATCCCCGCATTTCTCGGTGCTGATATTGTATTTCTGCAAAGGCGTTAATCAAAATATAAATTGAAGTGTGTGCTTGGAATTTGTTAAGGGAAAAACTTGAAAACTTTGAAAACGAGCAAAGTAAGTAAACGGCAAAATGATTTTCACGTTGCCATAAACATAAACTCAAGCGTGAAAAATGACGGGCATGAAATGACCAAAAAATGTGAAATGCTTTTCCCTGTATTTGACTCGGTGAGCGTTTGCTTTTGGCAGGTCCTTGATGTCCTCCCAGGCCTGGCTCGACATGCTCTTTGTGTAAGTTTCGAATTTGAATTTCTCTCGCCCTGGCATGTTAAATATTTGTGTGTGCATTTAATATAAAATATATATATACATATATTCGTGCACTGGAATTCGGAATGTAAAATTTAAGGACATGCCTCAGCGACGAACTTCCCTAAGCACACCAAACTGTTGAATGTTTGCGTTTTGCCACATAAAAAAAAGTAAATGTCGCTCAGGGGTATTTCTGGCTTTGAAAATTCCCTGGGGATTATTTGATTAAATTTTCCAAATTGAATTCTGTGTGCAATTGGCTAAAACTAATGCATAAAGTTAAAGGGGCATGGTTTAGTTTAAAAACAATTTTATTAAGCTTGAGGGGGGAATGCTAAGGGAATTTATGGCCCAAGGAACGTGAAAGAAATACTTAATGGACTCGAACAGATTTAAATAAATTATTTAATATACTTCAATATGCATGTTTAAACTATTTATTGAGAGGGAATTTGTATTTGTGCATTGCAAATATTGCTCTTCAACGTATTGATACCAAGTATTTATTTAACTTGAGTCCATCGAGTTGATATATGAAACCTGCCTTAATCAAGAGCCCAAGCCAGAAGCCGGAGTCTGTAAATTCCCTGCTCAATATTCAAGATATCGATTGAGGTAACTCAAGCCCGAAACACCAAAGGCTCTGCAGCTTCAGCTGATGTCAGGAGCATTGTATTGTCCTGGGCTATCAGTTTCAGGCGGCTCTTCTCTGCCTTCTGCCTTCGAACCCAATTCGAAATTTATTAAAGCGTAAAGCAAATAAGCCTGCAAAGCCCCTCAAATTGAGGCCGGAGCTTGGGCCTGCCCCATCCTGGATATCCTTATCCCTGGCCACACAAATACAACTGCTCGAGCACCGCACACACACACATGCGACCTATATAGCCATTGAACACTTATTGAAATTGAGTGAAACTATACAAGTGTCAAAAGACCAGCAGCAGCAGTAGGACCCACAACGTCTTCCGGCCAAGAATTTACCTAAGCCCTTTAATGTCTATGCGACTAAATTGGACGAACACCTCCGACACCCTCCGTTCCTCGGGGTATTTTTGTGTAAGCCCGTAAATAGATAAATAAACGGAATGGGTATTATGTAAATGCATCCGTTGAGTGCCCGGCCGCAGCCTTTGTCCGTCGCTTCCTTTGTTGCCCCAAGATGGTGGGTTCCCACCTGCTTCTCTCTCTGTGAGGCAGGCCAATAAAAAGTTTTGCCTTCCAAAATAAAAGCATTAATAAATCAGACAAATTTGCTACTTATGTAAACAGCATTAAGCCAATTTGCAAGGCCAGGACACAGGATCAGCCAGATGCAGCTGCAGTTGCAGTTGATCAGCCAGAATGGCGACTGCTATGGGAAAATGGCTTTTTGGAATAATAGCTTGTCAAACAACAACAACAAACTACAGGCAAATGGCGCGTCTGCCATCACAAATCAATTGGCATTAATTGGGTGTGAGTCCGGGGCTGTTTGTGTGTGCCAAGGACAAGAGAGCACAAATGGCAATACTTTAACTACAGATAACTTTAAAGAGAGGGTTTTTTCTTTTGATTTTTATAGGAATTATTTGAAGTAAAGAAGAAAAGTCTTAAAGGAAAATCTTTAAGTTGAAAGACTGACAGATTTATGTCATATTTATAGTCAAAAATCCTTAGGAACATTCAAAATTTATATTTCGAATCAATTAATGTTTAATTGTATTTTTCTTTTCCCTTACATTTTCAAGAAAAATAATTTCACAGAAATATTTTCAAGCCCCTATTTTTCCCCTGTGTAAAACGTAAGAGTCGGATAGAATACATGGGTTAACTTGGGGACGTGGGAGACTCTTTTACTACCCCATTTCCGCCACAGAATGACTGCCGTAAAAGTGTTGACAATTGCAGGGGAGAAGAAATAAAGAGATTGTGTCGAGACCTAGGAAATTGTTGTGGAATAGTGCGGTTGGTACGTGGATGGGTTGTCGGGCCAAGTGCGTCCACTCACAAAATAAAACTTTTCGTACACCTGTCCAACCTGGCAAAGCGATCAAATATAAACGCATACATGCCAATGGTGCCATGAAAATCGCTTATAAATAATGAAATTGCCAATAAACTGCACACACCAGCGAGCTTTTGGGGAGGCGGAAAATGAAGGTTGGCCATATGTCGGCTGTGACAGACTGCCTGCCTGGCTTGGCCGACTGCACTTTACGACCTGGCGATGCTCATTCATTCACCTTTCCTCCGGCACTGCGGAGTGACATCGGCCTGGCATACATCACGGATGATGGATGTCTTGCGGTTGAGCTCAGCCAAAAATGTTCACCGAATGTTCAGTGGAATGATTTTCACATAAAAGTGCACTGGGAGAACTAGAAAGTGAAGATTTTTGGCAACAAATAAGCCATTATTCATATGGGTATACACTCAAGTCAGTTCTTCTTATTTTTTGGAATTTAAAAAGTCCTTTTGTTGTTTATAAAAATTATACGATTTTCCCTATGCTTTATCAAGAATTTCCCTCACTGCATAAGAGCCCTCGATAGTAAAGAAAGTTTATGTGGCTGTCAATCGAAGTTTTTCCTCGTTTTCTGGCCCTTTGCCTTGCTGCCAGCTCAATTGTAAATCGAAATTGTTTATTGGTTTTTGCGTCAGAGGAACTTTTCAGGCCCCCAAATAAGTGAAGACTCCTCCCCTATACCAAGACGTCAGTCAATTAAAAAGTCATTTGGCTCAATCGTTTGATTTATGTTGGAAAACCTGGTCCTGCTGTCCCTCTGTCAATGTGCAATCTCCGCTCGCTCGCCGCACATTAATTGACTCTGTGCTGGGTCAATGTTTGCACCTTGCCTCCTATTTGCTGCCATGTGCTCACCCGCATCTCGATTCTTAATTGAGACATACGGCCAGACCACGTAGTTGTCGTCACATCCCTGACGGAAACAGGCATGTGAACGACTTTGATGGGAGAGTTCGTTTCGGAACAAGGAACAACTTAGGCAACTGTCATCAGCTGATTACTTTGCTCTAAGTCAAACAATTTTTCAACTTGTTTACTCTCCTTTTAAATTAAAAATATAAGCTTAAAATCTATAGGATCACACACTTTACTACCTGCTCCGTTATAGCCATAAAATAGATGGAAAAATGTCCAGAGTCCTGTCATGCCTAACCCCACAAAGATGCTGCTGTTGTTGAAAAAAACAAATTTGTTTTGGCATCAACAAAATGGAGGAGCAATAAAATATTTCGTTACACGAATTGCATTTCCATGGCCACAAAGTTTGGTTTTCATTTTGAGCTTTCCTTTCCTGTGTACATCCAGAATATCAGCAGCAGATGCGGAAGGATACATACAATGAATTCGGGTATCATAGATGAGATGCATACGTTTTGTATGCTTTAGGTTTTTGTACCCGAACTGTTCTTTTGTTGGCGGAGGGGAAGCAAGGAGGCGTGGAGGGAGCTTGGATGCCTGGAAAACATGCATAAAACTGTATCACTTGCGCCGGCAGGATAACAAAGGGACTCGGGGGAAGGCTCGGTTGGGTGGAATGGCATCCCATAACGGAGGCGTTGCCCTCGAGCGAGCTCTATGTGGGAGTTGCAGCTGCCCTGGTTGCTGCCTGTGTACGTGTCAACTCATTGACCTCGTTGCTGATGCTGCTGCCTCGACTTATGCTCCGTGTTGCCATCGCTCTTTAGTCCTTCCATATCATGGTCTCATATTTTCCCTGATTTTTTCGTCGCCTTTCCTCTTCCTCTTCCACCGGCTGGCAGTGCTTATACTTTTTCCGTTCAGTTGCTCAGGTCCCCGATTCGGAGTCCTCTTCCTCCTCCTCCTCCTCCCCAACCTCCACCAATCCGATTTCCCCTTTAATGTCGTAATCATGTGGCAGCGACCTAAGTGCCCATTACCCACGGCAGCCATCCTGCTTTGCCCCACATGTCGGCATCCATCCTAACGTGCGAGTTTGTCAGGAGCTGTCAGCCAGTCAGTCATTCGGTCGGGTTGACTCTGCCGGATTGCTGCCGTAACCTGATGGATTTCACAGTTTGATGGCTTGATGGCTGATATCCCGTGTACTCGATTTCACATTTTTCGATGCCAAATGATCTGAGTTGTTAACTTGTTTATGTAGAATATGCATCTGGGTTGATTTTGGCTTGTTAATGGAAAAAGTTTGTACCACCAATTTGTAAGAGTTGTTTTAATAAGTTTATATAAATGTTTAAGCGTATTTAATTAATATAATTTTCCCCTTGCTTTATAAAAGAAGCATTAACTCTTGCAAACGCATTTATTATTCAATTAGTCAATTAAGCTGCATTTAAATGTAAGTACCTCTTAGTAAATGGCAATTAAAATAACAAAACTAAAAGTAAGATAATTTAAACCTCCTCCTCCCCTTTTACCATTTAAGCCCAATGCCTTTGTTCTTGCTTAATTACCCAGGATCCATGAATTCCCCCTTTGTGTGCCTGTGTCTTTGGTCTTGCCAGGTGGATATAGGTCGCTTTTACGAGTATCTTTGATCGTCCCTCGACCGTTCAGCTCGTCAGCTTTAATGGGAAAACACAAAACATTGGTTGCGAAAAACAAAGCACGGATCCAAGTCGAGGGCTTTGGAGAGCGCTGCGGCAAGTCGACTGCAGAAGTGTCTGCCACTCGAAAGGAAAGTTTATTTAACAAAGTGCTGGCCATTCACATCCCGGCCACAGTTCCCCCCTCAAGCTGGCTCCCCCTCGCTGGCTTTTCTTTTCCGCTAATCAGCATTTCCCTTGCCGGACACGCCTAACTCAATCGCCGGGATTTCTCCCTTGGCTACATTTATTGCATTCGTAATTTAAAGGGTCCCGGGATTGAGTTCTTGTTTTGGCCCCGACCGCGACTCGTGACCGCCTTGACAAACCGATTCTGGCCTGGTTGTTTATGGACGGACCAAAAGTTTATTTGCCAGCCTGGCCGGCTTGTTGGCCACTTCGTTTTGGCCAGAAACGTATTCAAGTGTAAATGGATTTCGGTTCATAACCGCACTTGCACCGAAGCACTTTGGGGATCCCCCAGAATCCCCATGCTGTGTGGATTTTATTCGTATTTGGTTAAGTGCTGTCATGTGTCGCCCCCGGCCACGCCCCCTTGGTCCCGCAGCACGACAGGACGACAGGACGACAGGAAGGGCAGGCTATATATATGTATCCTTGTGCTGGCTTATTGAATCGATGATGCTTCAGTTTCTGCTGGCCATTCCCTGACCAGCCTGCGTAATGGTAATGTAAATTTAATTATCAGTTGTGGGCTCTGGGCCTGCCATACATTTATGGCATATTCCTGTCGGTCCCATTGACATCGCATTAATCTCAATTAAAATTCCAAATGGCCAGCGGGTCGGATGATGCGGGTCTAAATTTGTATTCAATTTGTAATTGCCAAATGTGTCAATTTGCAGGTGCACGGCATGGAGCATGATAACAATGCCACAAATTGGCATCATATTTGATTTGGAATCTGCATTTATGCAACTACACAGGAAGTAAACATTGCGGAAATTCTGTATATAAAAACTGAAGGGAAGTCTATATAATTATTATTAATTTTATCATATCAAAAACAAGACTAATTGTTCTCTGTTTATGAACACAATAAATCCTGATTATGCCCCATAATCATTATTGTATCCGTTATCCTTTTAATAAACAATGCAATTATCCCTGCGGCATTTGTGAATTTTTATGGGCTATTATTGCAGCGTAAATACTAGCAAATAACAACGTTTTAAGTGCATAAAACTTTAATGTAAGCTTGATGCGAATTTTCCTGTCTGCTGGACAGGCTGTAAAACCCATTACGAAGGCGGAGGAAATCTCTGCGCTAAATGCCGCGGCCTAGCACATTAAAAAGTGTTTCAAATTTATGGAAAACTTTTACAGGGGAAAACTGCGCAAGCCCCCAAGCCCCCAAGTGATGCGAAAAGTTGGGCAAACAAGAAGAAATTTACCGCAGACTTTTCTGCCGCATTGCAAGTGAAATTTTTTAATAGACACAAACAAATATGCTAGCATGTAGGCCGGTGCTAAAAGCCACCAATTAAATGTTGTTTAAGTTTCAGCCCTCGGCCGCAGGCGGGGGATAACAGGGCGTATGCGCAACGTTGCCTTGAAAACTTTGACACTTTGCCAATGGCAAAGTTATTACAGCAACGAACTGACAACTGCTTGGCAGTAGTGTCGTTAGGACCTCATTTTGCCACGCATCGGATGGGAACCCAATTCCGGCAAGTGGAAACCGGGAATTTCATTATAAACTAAAGAAAAAAAAAACAATACAAAAGCCAATATATAAATGAAAACGCATGTTTTCCGATCCCGGCAAAGAGTCAACAAGTTTTGCGCTAGTGACCAGGGGGACACGCAGCCAAACAAAGAAAATGGGAAATGCCAGACGGCAAAGGGAAAACAAAACGCGAAGAAGGATGAATAAACTTGCCCGCTGTCCGGGAGCCTGGACGGTGGCTTCTCCCATGTGCGGCACATAAACTTTGCCGGAACGGAACCTTTCGCCTGTTTTTTCTAGGAGTGAGTGACTCTGAGCCAGCACAAATTACGGGATATTTCCTTCAAGGCTGCAAATGGAAACCCCGCGGGCTGGCTTTTTATTATTCAGCTGAAAGCCGGAGAAAAATGGGAAAAACCGTTGGAAAATAAGTTGGGTTTGCCTAAAGACCGTTGGCAGGGGAATGCAGCAGAAAATCATGTATAATGCATAGACCTATATGGACATCATCCCGGCCCTCCATTATGCCTTTCCCTAATTAAATCCCATCGCATTCAGGCAGCGCCTGAAGGGATAAGCGCATCCCAGCGAAAAAAAAACGAGATCCGAGCGGAGAAACAAAGCGAATGAGGCAAGAATATATATACATATATATATCGCTGTGGTTTATGCCAGGCAAAGCTCTTTAGTCAGCATATTTGAATAGGAATTGCAATCCAGGATGAGCTGCCATGTGGTCGGGGTGGCATCGGGAGCACGATAACGTCGCACTCTGTATTTGATGAGCAGAGTTTGGGGGAAAGAAAATGGAAAAATCATGTGCCAACTAGCCAGAGAGGTGCAAGCAGAAGCGTAAAACGTGTTGGTTGGTTGCAAATATTCTTAAAGTGAGAATTTAATGAGGTATCTGACTTCTGAAGAGACAGGTTCCAGGCTTTGAATTCTAATTTTATTTATAAAAAGAAAATACCACTTTTTTCTAACCAATATTTTGCAAAATATAAGATTCAAAGCTTCTAAAGAAATATTTTGAAATAAAACAATGTTTTCTGGACCAAGTTTTCCCCCATCTAATTAGCAGCTTCATAAAGAAAGAAAATAGAACGACATTAAGGACGAACGAATGCCATAATTTTGCCAATTTGAGCACCTACATTTGTTTCGGCTCGGTCTACGTAATTATTGTGTGCCAGATGCGACCACAAATGGCACGTAAAAGGCAACATCCAACCTAATGGCTGAGTCGCCCACACACAGCCGCACACGGAGTCAAATACACAGCCACCACATGCAGGACGACGACGACTACAACTACGACGACAATTATGCAATTTTTATGAGGCGCAAGCCAAAAAGTACGATATGCCCTTTGAGCCCGGCTCACTGGGCATCACCGCGGGCCAAGAAAATAAAAAGCAAATAGCTGGCAACTGCAAAAGGTAACCCCACAGCAGAGGGGAGTTCTAGGTCACACAAGCTGCCCGCTTAGGCTGCCCAGTTGGATCGCGGTGGAGCTTAGCTTTGGCCTCCGCTTTTTTGATTAATAAAGAGTGAACCAGAAGGGACGTTGTTTTGGGGTCAACAACGATGAAACGAAATCCTGTAAGACCTTAGCTCCGAATATAACATGGTTCTTGGTTTCAAAATTAAATTTACTTTAAAAAATATAGCTTTTCAACATAAGATAAATATTTTAGACTCTAAAATAGTATCTTAATTCCACCTCATATACTTAAAAATAAATCCAATCACTCACTGACACCGTAGATAATGACACAGCGAATGCAGCGTACAATATTACGTATACGCACACAGAGAATTCTGGAAAAGTGCATTAGAGCTCTCGACAGACCAAAAATGATGCGTAGCACAGCGCCATGCATCCGAAATTAGAAAAAATGCACAAGATGTTGAGATGCTGTCCGAATCTGGTGAAATCTTGACTGTAAGCTGTCACAACTTACGCTTATCTTCTCGGGAGCAGAACCAGCTGCAGACGATGATGAGCTGCCACCGTGCTTTGGGGTTCCCGGCTTCGACATGACTCTCTGGTCGGTGGTTTCACTGGCTTTTTTGGTCTTAACTTGGCTCAGACAACGACGGCCGCGCACACAAACGTGTTTTCGACGGTCTTCTATTAGGCGCACAGCAGCACCCAAAAATCGAAACCGTAAACAAAAGCGAATCGAAATCGGGCGGCAGCGATGCGTTCGTTTTCGTTTTCGGGATGCGCAATGTTCGAACGTCTAACGACGACTGTGAAATGGGCTTATCACAAGCGGAAAACTAGCGAGAAAAACCCTTGGCATCGCCGGCCGAAAGCCGAGCTTTTCCGAAGGCGTCCGAAGCTGCGCGAAATGGGTAGCAAAACAAAATGATGGAAAGTGAAATGGCCAAGTGAAATCGGTCTCCGGGTCTTCTCCTTCGCTGCCAACACCACCCATCTCTGGCTGCTTCGCAGGGATGATGCAGGAATGCAGGGGGCAAGTGTTGAAATGTTGCCGTAGGGCAGTTAGTAGGGAAGGTGTTTGGCCTCCCCGAGTGGCCAGATTGTTAGCCACTAAACTGCGCAGTTAAAAAACTGTTTTGGTTGCTAAAGAAGACGAAATTTTGGACTAAAATGTGTATGGGATGGGTATGAAAATTATATTTGCTTTTTGTTTGAAAGATTTTATGCTCTGTAGATTCAACTAGTCAAAGAAAATCATAAATATAAATTTAAACTCGTTTTAATACGTTTTCTCTTTAAAAATTAATGTTAAATTTGAATTATTTCCATTAATATTTGATTTATCAAACTAATTAATATTATTAATATCAATTTCTAGTTAAAACCAAAATCAGAGATATTTATTTTAAATAAATACTAAATAATTTAAGCTATTAAATGAATTTCCCAATATTAATTCAATAAAAGTAACCATTTCCGGTTTATGTGACACACATTCACCCCATCTGGCAGCTCTGCCCGCCCGCCCACACAATCACACGCATACGCGCCCACCTCCAGCATGCTGCAGTGCGAATTCCGTTGCCTACTTTTGAGCGCGCTGCTTTTGGCGCCCACACACTGTACGTGTACTCCTTCGGCTTTCGTCCCTATCTGCACGTGTATGCGTGCGCCTAGTGGGCCTATGTTCGTGTGAATGTTTTGCATGGGATTTATATAAAAATCCTTTTTGTCTTACTTTGTTTTCGTGGGCATTGTTGAGCAGACTCTTCATTGTTGGCGGCAGGTCCGCTTTCGTGAGCCTTTTTGGCCTCTTTGTTTTGATGTGCTAATTTGTCAGCGCGCGGGAAATGCGCAAATCCTTCGTTCTACCATCAACCCCCACCCTGCCAGGATTTCAACAAAATGCGCATTAGATATATGCGTGTCCTAGGTCAAGCCGGTTATGGTTAGCCTGGGGGACCTGGGGGGGCATTTCCCGTGCCTGAGAAACCAAAATTCTGATATGGATATGGAAAAATGGCAGAAAAACATGAATATTCATGGAAATTGAGAGCAAAGGATACGCGGGACACGATGATGAGGATTATATGCGAATGTGCTGACACTGTCATCGCCCCACCGAGCTGCCAATGATGCGCTGATGCAGCACGAAAATGCTGAATAAATTCAAAGTAATTTAAAGTTAGATTGAAAAGTGTGCGAAGCGGTGGGAGCGAGGAGGAAAGCGGGGGTTAACTGCAATGTGCTGCACGCAATTAGGGAGTAAAGCGAAAATAATGACCAAGCTGGTAGCAAAAAGTCGAAATGGGGATGTAAAGAGTTTAAGTAAATATTTATTTTTAACAAAATTCTATTTTAAATAAAAGGTTTTAGAGAGAAAGAGAGTAAAAGTAAACAATGGGAGCAAATAATATTTATTTACAAAATTAAATACAGCACAGAATGTTTGCTTTAAAAATATGAATGGAATTTAATATTGAATTTAAATATGAATATTTATGCACAAGTACAAAATCATAATAGTGAACGTGTCAAGGGAACAGCTTTAATTTGCTTTTAAAATCCCATTACGTATACGCCATGGTGTCACACCGCGAATTCATGAATTCGTTGATCTCTTTACAATTCCCATGCAATTCCGACAAGGACATAAACTGATAAAATGCCATATTATTTTTGTGTTTTTTTTTTTGTGTTTTAATTTCGACATGCGCTTTAATTAAACAAAAAGGTGGGGGATATGATGATAAAAAGAGCATAAAGCCGGCAGACAGACAAGGGAATTAAGCAAAAAGCGAAGCCAGCAACAATGCTGCATGCACATAAACAACAAGGCAACAACACCATTGTGTCAGCTACAATTATCCAGGCAGGTGCTCAGAAGCCACAACAACAAAAGCAACAACAGGAACAACAGAAACCATAACAACAACAACAACAACAGCGGCAGCACAGCGATTTATGTGCGAAGAAAAGCGCTGGAGCAGGAAAGGCGAAAGAGTACAAGATACGCGTTACTTAAGCGGTTAGCTGATGGCAGAAGGGCGTTGCTCGGGAGTGGGCGTGGCGAACAATAGAAAAAGTTATTCAGTCAGCGAGGTGGGCCAAAAGGGGTGGCTACAATTGAAAGTCCGTAAGCCGATTGCCCAAGGCGGCAGCAGCAGAAAACACAAGTTTAGGTGGGAAAAAAACTTGAAACAGAGCTGTGAGGGGGTGGGTAAAGCGCAAAATCCTATTTATGTCAATTCGCAAAGTAAAGTGGCTGAAGAAAAACTCAACTTCAGGGTTTTTTGCCGAAATAAGACAGCAAGGAATTCTCAGAAGATAAACAGCGACTTGTCAGGAGTCAGCGAAACGAGAAGGTAAAATTATATTTAGATAACAAATGCAATCAATGTTTTTGCGGTTTAAATAAAAGCTCTTAGCTGAGATTGGGGAAATATTACATTTTAAATTTTAGGAAGT
Organism: Drosophila mayri; assembly: GCA_008042485.1. NCBI lineage: Eukaryota > Metazoa > Arthropoda > Insecta > Diptera > Drosophilidae > Drosophila > Drosophila mayri. Next base: position 251,578 of record VNJN01009931.1, on the reverse strand, counting down.
TGAAAAGTGAATAAAAATGTATAAGTACTTATAATATGATGTTTATATACACAGTTTGGTAAAACCAAATGCAAAAATCAAAAATCATAGCTATATTATTTATCTATTGTCTTTGTGGCTATTTATATGCCTCAATTTTCTTATTTTCAAAACATTTTTCAAAATATATTGCTTTGGCTCGGTCAGTGCTGCTTTTATTTACCAAAATCACATTTTGAAATGTATTTTGCATATTTAATTTGATGCTTTCTGAACAAAATAATTACTTTTCGTTCTTATTTTCTTCATCTATAATTTAAATGTCACAATTTAAAGCCTTTTTATATATTAAAAAGATTTTGAAATAAACCTCATTCAAGAGAAGCCATGTTAAAAATTAAAAACATTTTTAAATTTCACAATTTCGTTGAAATGCTATTAGATTCCTTTACAAAATGCAGATTTGCCTTATTTAAATGCCAAACTATTTTAAAGGAGACGAGGATTCAAGAGCTGCAACAGTTTAAATTGGTTCTGCAATCACCGACCTCTGCGGGACTCAAGTGCAAGGACTTGAGCTGAGCGAATTGTATGCAAACATTTTCCCTTGCTGGGGGACAAACCGTGCTCCTGGGGCATCGACAGCGGCGGCATCGAAAGCCGTACCAGCAGGATCCAGTAGCAGGAAGTGCTGGATGGTGGCAGGAACACTTAAGCCCAAATGGCAACACAAACACACATGCTGGCAAGGCCACCAGCCGAAGGATGACAACGGCGACACTTGAGCAAATGCGTTTGCCTGTATCCTGTCGCCTGTCGCCAGTTGCCTGCCTCCAGAATCCTGTGTACTCTGTGTCCTGGTCCCCTCCTACCAAGTGGCAGGCAATCTACGAGACGAGTTTTCCCGCCCACCGAAAAATTTCGCTTTCAAGATATATATGCGCTCGATATTTACGCATTTATTTATGCCGCTCTTTATTAGCTTTTTATCGTTCATTTATTTTGCTCGTTATGTTCGCGTCGTCGTGGTCGCGACTACCCACCCCACCCTGTCACCCTGCCACCCCGCCACCCTGCCAGCTTATTTGCAGTGCTATTTTTGGACCAACAATCCGAGATACGACTGAATGCATACACAAGCAGACGCGTATAGATGGAACCAAGGCCTGATAAAGACATCGATCATCCTCCAGAGTAATCCAAATGGAATGCAAATGAAGCTCATGGTCACCGAAATCCCCACGCTGATTGATAAGCTCCATTGCCATCACCCATCCCCATTCCCATCCTGGTGCTCATTATCCATTATCATCCGATTCCACTTGCCCAAATTGGAATGTAAAGTGTAACCAAAGCCGTCGTAAAGCAATTTCCTTTACTCAACACCTGCCTTGGCCCCTACCTACCCATTATCGCTGCCCCTCCTCGGGCTGAGCGAATTATGTAGCTCTCGGAGGACTCGGGTTTTACTCTCCCGCTCCCCTTATTCCGACCCAAAATTCAATTAACATTTTTAATTCCCTCACTTTGCACTACTTAAGAACGCCCCAGCGGCTCTGCTGCCCCCTCACCCTGAAAGACAATGTTAAACAGGCGAATATTATTAACACTGCTTTATATTTAGCTATAGAAATATTTAAGGGAGAGCAAAAATTTCATTAAGAGTTTGATGATTTCTTTTAAAGAAGAGAATTTAAGTAAAGGCCTTGTTTGAATATGTAAAATAAGTAGCAAGCTAATCACTGATTAAGGTTTCTTTTTGGTACTTTTTAGGTTTAAAATAATATATTTAATAAGGATATTCTCTAATGCAATGCTAAAAGTTAAGATTTCTCTTTTGTATATGAACATTTCTGCAACTCAAAAACAGCTTCTTTCCCCTTTATTTATCAATTACATATATAGTATTTGTATAAACAGAATTCCAATTGAAATGGGTCGGACATTGGTCGTTTTCTCTGTTCAATGAACCCTGTCTTTATATGCCTTTTCGAGTGTGTGGGGCAACTTGCTCTTAATTAAAGCTGCAACGTTGGCTGACATTAAATAAGTGTCTTTCCATACTCCCCATGTAACTCTTTGATGTCTTTCAATTACTTCCACTTTCCCAACGGCTGACAAATTTGCCTGGGTTTATTCTGTAGGAATTCTATTGTATGGCGATTCTACACACTCAGTTGCAGGCACCGCACACACAGTAGCCACACACAATGACCATGCAGTTTCGGGGTGCTATTTGCATGCGACATTTATTTTTAGCACAATCGAAACGGAAAACCATAAGTCTTGAACAAAGACTTTTTTATGCCCTGCTAATGTTTAATTTTGGCATGCAAATTTTGGATTGTTATTGAACTTAAGGGATTAAAGATTTAAGAAAGTCTTTCACTTTGCAGATACATACGCATATTTCTAGAATATTTATATTAATTTAAATTTAAAGAGTGACCCAAGTCAGCTTAGTGGCAATCTTGCCTCGAAGAAACCCCAGCATCCCTGCTGCTTTCCTGTCAACAACACACGTCCATAGAGAGACCTTTACCCAGGCCCATAAGAGGCAATCACTCTTGTGATAGGAGGGAACACCCCGACGACCTTGATCCGAGAACAATTTGGCCCCACTCATTAAGGCGATGTGTATAATATAATGTACGAGTGTTTTAGATTAATTAAAGCAGTCGAGCCAAGCCAAACAGAATCACCAGTGTGAGGTCTGGGTACTGGGAGCCGAGATGCGGAGATGCCAGAGGCAAACCCCGCCACCCACGGCCATTTATGTCTAATCAAATATATATATCGGATACTGCAGGGCGTGTTTCTGGCCTGTTTGGTGTGCGAATGTGTGAAATACATTAACCGCCTCGAGCCATAATTTACGAGCCGTGCGATTGCCAGCATTGCTGGCCAAATAAATTTGAATTAAGGGGAGCATTGAAGCGCACAAGCCACAACAAACAAAGGAACAAGCAAGAAATTCGTAAATCGATCTCACGATCCGTGGTCACTTGATGCCGGTACCTCGTAAATGGTATTCATAATTCTCACCCGCTCCACCAGACTCTCGGCGCGACGCGCGAAGGAGGCGCGTTTCTCGGCGGACATGATTAGAAGTCGGGAATTCGGGGGAACTGGGCTTTCCGATTATATGGGGATTATTTGGAAATCGACTCAGGCACAGGGGACGCAAATCACAGGGGACCGCAGCTGGAAGTAAAAAGAGAAGGAAAGTCATTTGACCGATATTAAGTATTAGAGTGTGGTGTTATCTAAGGCAGTCGGCGGCACTCGATCGATGTTAATGTCAAGTTCGTAAAACTAAACAAGTATCACAAGGTACGTCGTGTAAGACAAAGCATATGCAAAAATATATCTTTAACAGTAGACACCCCATAGCAATACAAATAATACAATTCATTTACTCGGAAAACTCAATATTTTTATATTAAAAAATTTAGCTTAAATAAATAAACAATCTTTTTAATTTATAAAGCTATAAAAATTATTTCACGTATTCGATTTCTACTGTATGTATGCCATATCCATAGGCAGCCAACACGCGCCAAAATAAGCCCCTGATAAATCAGTTGCTTGAGGTCCCGGCCCCAAAACATTGAACAATTTGTCGAGTATTTTTAATATTTTGTATTTTCTTGGCGGCCACACTGAAAGACAAGCAATAATCAACAACTTGGCGCTGAGTAGCAATTATTTTCTATGCACAATTTCGTTTCTCGACATTTATTTTGGGAAATTACCGTTGTTATATCTGAATCAAACTCAAACTTCGAGGGAAATTCTTTCAATTTTTAATAGAAAAATTCAGCTGCCGAGTTCGGCATAAATATTTGCATGGAAATTATTAAGAACTGGCATTAAAGACGGAGTGGGGCACACGCAACTTTCGAACGGAGGCGATCGCATGCGAGAACGTCCAAATCGGAGCAATACCGCCGTAGAACTGATGACACATACGACCCGTAGGCCCGTCTTTTGTAGAGCGGCGAGCATAAAGAGAGTGAGGCGAGTGAAAATACAAAATTCATTATTTTATTTTTAAATGTCCGCTGTTTGTCTATCTCATCTCTCTTTTTCCATTGTTTACCCGTCTTGTTGGCAGATTGATTTATGGATTTAAATGCAACAGGTGCCAGTGCACCCAAGAGGCACTCGGAAATGGACTTAAGTCCAGCGAAAGACTTGGAAGCACACACCCACTATTTCTATTTGTTAAACTGATTGGACAAAGCTGGTTGCAATTTGCATAATGTCATCATTAAGCACTGCCTACTAAATTATGATAATTTGGACTTGACGTAAGAGAAATAATTTGAAAAGTACTAGGACCCATTGTAAAAATAGTAATCGCAATTCTAATCCAGCAATTCTGTTCACAAATAGTTTAAGATCAAAAAGACTAGTCTAACCTGACCATAACACACAAATATTGCAAAATAATAAAAAACTTAATTTTATCTAAATTAGTTAATTATTGCTATTCATTTTTTAAATCAAATCTAAATAATTTGTTACATTTTGGCGCTAAATAAAAATCACGATGATAAAAGCGACACCTAGCGCAATTTTGTTGCAGCGACACTGCGTTAGATCAGTCGACTACAAAAATAATATATAAATTAAACATAATAACACATGATTAAAAATAAATTATTTATGCTAATATTGTCTGGATTCTGGAAATTGTTAGAAATATTTTTCATTTCCTTTCCTAATATTTGAAAAAACACTCGATTTTGCAATCGATAATGTCGATGTTTTGACAGCTGAGAGCCCCACAACCGATAGTCCCCCATCGATGTTTTGACAGCTCTAGTGTGCACTTTTTTTTGTGCATTTTTTATTAAAAATAAGCAACGACGTGTGGCAACGAATAACGAAACAGCAACGAAATGGCAACGCGCGGCGGTCCAATGGTGACGGGCACCGACGGCAACGACTTCGAGTTCAGGCAGCGCGTGGCTGGCACATATCAAATTAGGTTATTATTGGGGCGAACACACTCCGAACTTTCCTCCTCAGCTGTCTCCCACACAGTCGAAATTATCTAATTACTTGAGTGCCTGCGGCAGTAGCTCAATAGTTGGCACGTCTGCTTAGCGGCCTTCTGGCAGGAGGAGCCTCCTCCCTCCCTGCCTGGAGGTCCGGCGAGACGGAGACTCCGCCGTCACCCACTTGCAGCTGGGCAAACTGCCAGCTAGGCAGGTGGCAACCTAACTACCTGGCGCCTCAGTAATGGATTTTGTTTGGGAGCGCAGACTGCGGAGGCTTCGTCCCTTGATGCAATACTAAGATGCTTCTCTCTTACAGCCTGCTGAACAAATCACGATTGAAGTACTGCATTTTCTTTCACGCCCTGCTCTTCTTCGTGATGCTGGCCAAGCTCACTTCGGACATTCTGGACCGGCTGGACATCTTTGTGCTGGAGATCGAGGAGCTGGAGGTGCCGCCGCCCCTGTGGTGGGAGTACGTGTGGGCCGCCTCGCTGCTCACTTCGTTCTTGGGCCTGTCGGCCGCCCGCGGCAACAAGGTGCGCGAAATGCAGAAGTACATGATCGCCATCCTCGTGTTCGCCATCCTGCCGCTCTTCTACTGCTTCGCCTACTACTTTTCGGACGTTTGGGAGTTCGCCACACTGGACAAGTCCGTGGAGCTGGACGAGACAGACATTTTCGTGTGGCGCGTACGTAGAGATAATATTACTAGCTTAATAAGCCTCTTAAAATAATATTATTATCCATTACAGGGCTACCCGTACGGCGTATTCTGGTACGCTTTCTGCTTCGTCGGCTTCCAGGTGCACGGATTCACGCTGTATTTCGCATACAACCTGGTCAAGGCCTGGAAGGCCAGAACTGCCACGCGCAAGTTCCAGTAAAGCCGGAGCCGAGAGGTACCGAGCAAAGTCTAAATACTCGCCAAACTAGCAAACGTCAGAGAGCAGGGAGCAGGCAGTAGCTAAAGAGCTGTAGAGCTAAATGTAAATAATTTGGAAAACTTGGAACTAACTCGAAACACTAGTGCACAAAAGCGTAATGAAACTATGGTAAATTTAAAGTTATGCAGCTGTTAAGGTATCGCACATTTTAGTCATACAGGAAGGGAGAACACACTTAAACGAAGCGTCAGCGTTAAAGTTATTGTTAGTTGAAAGTTAAAACGTTCAAAATGATTAAATAGACTCTTATCCATATACACCTATATACATAATACATATGTACACACCACACACGCAGCCTTGAGAGGTCAACTAAAGACAGGAATGCAACTGAAGCCACCAAATTTCCCCCAGTCGGAAGCAAAACTAAAAACCACAACCTAGAGATTCATTTCATTTTTGCTTACTTACATTTCGACGTGCCTCGTGTTTGTTAGAAACGTTTTATATATACATTTACACATGGAATATATACATACATCTATCTATGTTTATGTCCGCGGATGAGTACTTCCTCGCTTAGGTTTTAATTAGTTCTCTTTTCTACATATTTCGAAATCGTTTCATTTTCTTGAATTTTTATTTCCTGTGAATTTTGAATTTGTTTTGAAACTATTAGCACAGTTCCAACATACTGTGCGTCGTCAGTCGAAAGTTCGAGAAACTGCCCCAAACTATTTACAATTTTCTATCACATAATGATAAAGGAAAATTCAAATGCAATTTGAGTGTTAAAGCAAAGTTCATACAATTTCTGATCGTCAATAATATATATTGTGTAATGACAATTAAGTCGCAAAACTAAACAGAGAATTGAATTTTAATGTAATAATGTTTTTTTAATCGTAATTTATTATTCGACTTTTTAAGTAGTTTTTTAAAAATCGATCAATAAAGATTCATATATATTTGTTCTTCTGAGTGGGTTAAAAAGCGTGTGTTACTTGGGTTTTAAAGATGTGAAAAAGAAAGGAAAATTTACTATTATTTATTAAATGATTTTTATTTTTAATTATTTATATTTTTTATTTATACATCTATAAATTCTTAGGAATGTCAGAAATTACTTAAAATTTTAAAAATTGCAAGGCTCCTGAGCTTTCCCTTGAAGGAAAAACACCACCCCAGGCCGACCATCCCCCCTGCGCCCAGCTGGCCCACTTGGCTTCGTTGCAAGGCTCAACGGCTGTTGGCCACAACAATCGTGCATTTTTAGTGACCATTTGTGCATCGGACCGAGCGGTGGAGCAACAGCACCAGCCTGGACGTCCTTGCTGCAGAGGAAAATTGCGCAATTGTTTACAATTATTAAAAGAGAGAGCAGCTGGAAGAGCGGAAAGCTACGGAAGAGAGGAAAAGCTTTTTCGCAGCATCCTTCCCTCCTTTACACGCTTTCTATTTCTCCTTCAATCTCCATTTTGACGTTGCCTGTGCAAAGAACAGATGCAAAATTTTTATAACACACTCTTGTTCGGACTACAACAAACAAACAAAAGCAAAATAAAAAATTATTTTTAAAAATTCAAAATTATTGAAAAACTGAAAAGCGTTGAAGGAACAGGATGCGGGGCGAGGAGACGACATACAGGCGCACGACGCGCGAGAAGATTGTGCTGCGAGGGAACACCACCATACGCACCGTGGACTCCACTTCCACATACCTGCCCGTGATGAGTCCAGCGGGGTGAGTTACACTAAGGGATGGACAGGGGCGAGGGCAGCAAAGGGTGTAGCAATTAGAGGCATAAGGCGTGCCGGGCCACTTGAGCGTTCCATGACTGTTGTCGTTGCGGTGAAATCGATTTTTATCTCGGGATGTGCAGCTGATTTTCAGATACAGGCGTATCTATTATAGACGACCTTCGGTTGTGGCTTTCCTCTGGCTTTTCGACTTTGCTCTTGGCGTTGACAAATCTCTCCAAGCACCCAGGCTGCGCTGCTCTCCAAAGTATGCTATGCTTAATAGCCTCCGCGATTGCAGGCCAACTCGTAAGCCGGCTTTCTCGGCCGCATGCAAGCTCGCCATTAAATTACATAGCCGGCAAATTATTAAGAACAGAGTGCCACTCGAGGGGGTAAATACACGGTCCTGCATAAGTGTGTGTTCCGCCTTGCTTTACCCAGAAATCGATGGAATCTTCTGCAAGGTGCTAGCGTGCATTGACCACAGGTCCTGTAGGGTCCGTTAGAAGAGAAGTATAAGCGTTAATCGAAGCTTGTATATCTTTTCCCGCTATAACAGTTTAAGCTCCACTTGGAGGATGAATATCTTACGGTTTGGATATGATTTTAAATTATAAATAATAGATTAAATGCTGAACTAATACAAATTTATACCAGAAAAATAATAATAATATGGATATTGACCCACCAACAAGTCAATCGGATTCTTCCTCTTAGTTATGGTACCCTCTCCTTGGGAATAACCATGATTGAAACCGCCCCCTAGCAGCGCCCAGGCGAAACTTCCTTTAACCTCAATTCGCATTCACACGGACGACGCACACAAGCCGACTGGGAAAACTACCCGGCTGAGAATGTATGTGCAGAGTGAACTGGTCAGCTTTGTTGTGGACGCAAGGCGTCGTTGTCGTCGTCGCCGTTGTCCAGTCAAGCGGTCAGTTGGTCTGCAACCCTTGAGTCGTCAGGTGGACGCTCGTCGTCTACTTTCGGGTCGCCTTTTCGAGGCTCTACTGGAGACCAGCAATCGTATTGTCCGGGCGGGGACTGTCAGGGAGCCAAGTTTCCGCTCCCGAACCGACTTGCGTGTGTTTTTTAAATTTTAAGTGAAGTGTTTTGTGTCTGTCCCATCGTTATCTGTCTGTGGCCGTACGGCTTCATAGTGATGTTCAACGCCAGTGCCCAAAATTGGTTTGGCATGGGCCAGACATCGGTGGCTCCGGCCGGCGGTGTTGCCCAGTTGCTCAACAACAACCACTCGGGTGTGTACCAGCCTCAGCAGACGGCACCGCATCCTTTTATGCGCCAGCGATCTCTGACCAGCTCCAATCCCGCCCTGGAGCGCTCCACTGCCATAGCCCTAAGACCCCAGTCGCCGCCGAATGTTCAGGTGGAATACGAGGTGGCGGTGCCCTTTGTTTCCACATATCGACACACCCCATATCACTCGCTGTGGGATCTGCACCAGTGGTAAGAACTACTGGGAATTCTCTTGATTTAAATATATTTTGAAAGTTATAATGCCATCGGGAGTGTGTTGGGATTATCTGCACTCTGTTGTTTACCTTTTAAATAAATTATTAGATGATATATGCTCACTATAGATTGACAGATTATAGTTTAGTTAAGGTCATAAGAATTGCATAAGCTTATTTGAATTCTTTCGAATTTAAATCATAATATTATGGATATTAAATTCTTAGATTACTAATAACTTTATTTTAAATTTCTTTTCCTGTCAAGTAATCTTAAAGCCTTCGTAAGTCTGTGGGAACTTAAAGGGGCTTCCCGTTTTGCATAGAACACAAATAGCTTCCGAGTAAAGTGACCCTCCTTGACCCCATCCAGTTTTCTACTTGGTGCTAACTGGAAAACGTATTTCTGCCAGTCATAATTGATAATTGCTGTAATTTGCATAGGGAAAAATGTAGTTTTTTGTTTTTCCAATGGCTTTATCGAGTGGAAATTAGCATAAACACCTCTTGGTGACACGAATTTTAAAAAGACCATCATAACTTATAGTCCAAGGATACCGACCACTTCCCAACCTGGTTATTTTCCACGCTTTTCCGGCCTTGTAACACTTTGCCAATCAATCAATGACTCAATTAAAATGCATGTAATGCCTAGATTAGCCCCATCGATACTACAGAAATAAAATATATAGAACAAACCCTAGATGGCCTACTTAGTCGCTTGGATAATCAGAGTCTCGCTAGCCGCTCCGCTCCCCTCAGGAATCAGAAAGCAGAAGGCGGAGAAGCGAAATCGTGGGCGAGCACATAGGAAACATTAACCCAAATTCGAACGAGTACGGCGCACAATATAAATACAAAGCGGATGTGGCAGGAGTCAGGCAATATGGCCGGGAATTATGGCCTACTACTGCTGCTGCTGCTGCCAACTTAATTAGCCTGGCATACAAAATATTGCGGCATACTTCTCAGATCGAGATTTACAATGTTTCGACCGGAGTGCCTGTAAAGGCTTTAATGTCGCCGGATGACGCATGGAAATGCCAAAAAAAATAAGTAAAAGAAAAACCATTTGAATGCGAATACCAAAAGTTAACAATTGTCGTCGCCGGCACGTCAATAACCTGGCCGAGAGCCAGCAAGTTTATTGACCCCAACTACCTGCTAACTGAATAACCGGGCCCCCTTGGGAGGCGCCACGAACTCTTTTATTTCCTAGAAATTCCCGAGCATTGTCAGTGGGAATGGGAGGGAAACGGAAGGACCCCAGCTAGGGCTAGCTAATATTAGCCGGCTAGACACACGAGGATTCCAACCCATACACATGTGTGCACACCAGGACACGCAAAGTACTTGTCCGCGGCTGATAAAGCAAATGACCTTTGCGACATGGCCAAGTTGAATGGCAAGCGCCATGTAGCAGACAATACAGTTAGGGATAGTAAGCTTAAACTTTAAAAAATTTTATGTTTAGTTATGTGGCTTTAAAAGGATATATTGAGAAGTATCCTGATCGGAGGATCGATTTATGGAGCTGTTTTTAATTAAATTAATAAATACCTTCATAGCTAGCTTTAACCTTCATTATTTAAAGGATATAGAGTTAAAGAATCTTTTAGGGTTCCCATTTTATTGACTATTTCAATTATTTATTTATTTCAATTATCTTATTTTATCTCTTCCAGCTCATCTACACCCCCCACAGGCCTATCGCACATGGCCCGGATGATGGATTCCTTGATCCTGGACTCACTATCACCATTTGGCTTCACCAAGATCACGGCCACCAGTCGACCCTCTCGAAATGCCAACGGCATGAAAAAAACTTCCGCTGATGGTGTCCTCTCCTCGCCTGCGGATCGTCAGAACCGACCGATTAACAATCTCGGGGCTAATGCTCCAGGAGGATTGGGCATCGGCGGAAGTGTACCACTGCGCAGCAAGCAGCGGCTGCCCACTCAAGGTTCGTGATCCACGACTGTTAGGGTCTTTTATATAACCATTAATAAAACGTAGTCTCCGCCGCAGAAGTGGCCCCTCAACCGCGTCCCAACCAGGCGGCCCAGATGCCGTTCCCCTCGCAGCAGCAGGATAACCGATGGGTATCCTCACTAAGGCGCCGCGATCCCGAGCTCCAGCCCACACTGCCCTCCATTAGCAGTAATGTAAACAGCAGCAGCCTTAGCCAGAGTCATCATGGCAGTGCCGGAAATGTGGGTCTAGCGGGCGGAGGAGGACCAACTCCCGCTACCAATGTGGGAGCCATGAGGCTGGGAAGACCAGGAAGGGCATCCGCTTTGACAGCCGCCGTTAGGAAGAGCCGATCTGTGGAACGATTGCGGGCCAGGAAACTGAGCACCAACACCCAGCTAACCCTGAAGCACAAGCCGGTTAAGAAGAACTCACTCGATGAGAACTCCAACTCGGATGACCAGGATGCCACAACATCTCTGGAGGACAACTCGCAGGCCCAGTCCCTTTCCACCAGTCACAATACGCCCAAGTGCTCGCCGAAGACCAAGATCAAGCACTTCTCGCCCCTCGGCTACGAGGTCCACCTGGTGGACACCCTTGAGAAGGACATTTTGCAGAGGCATCCGTGCATCAAGTGGACTGATGTCGCCGGGCTCAACGAGGCCAAGACAATACTCCAGGTGAGCTTCGCTTCAAGCAGGATTGGGATAATTTGCTGATGATCATTTATTTCATTTACACAGGAAGCAGTGGTGCTTCCGGTCATAATGCCGGAATTCTTTAAAGGTATCCGAAGGCCGTGGCGAGGAGTGCTAATGGTGGGTCCACCGGGAACCGGAAAGACCATGCTGGCCAAGGCTGTGGCCACCGAGTGCGGCACCACCTTCTTCAACGTGTCCTCCTCGACGCTAACATCCAAGTACCGGGGCGAGAGCGAGAAGCTGGTGCGTCTGCTCTTCGAGATGGCTCGTTTCTATGCACCCAGCACCATCTTCATCGACGAGATCGATGCTCTGTGTGCCTCCAGGGGTAGCGATTCGGAGCACGAGGCCAGTCGGCGGTTTAAGGCTGAGCTGCTCATCCAAATGGACGGACTCAATGCAAGCATGCAAGAGGAAAAGGTGATTATGGTGCTGGCAGCCACCAATCATCCGTGGGACATTGACGAGGCCTTCCGGAGACGCTTTGAAAAGCGGATATATATTCCGTTGCCGAACGGTGAGTAAAGTTCGGAGTTTGCTTTTTATTTTAAAAATAAATTAATTTTTTATTATTTCTCAGAGGACACCCGTTCGGCACTACTCAAGCTCTGCCTAAAGGATGTCTGCCTGTCGCCCAACTTGAACACCGGACTGATTGGCGACGAGCTCCAGGGCTATTCCGGATCGGACATCAGCAACGTCTGCCGAGACGCCTCCATGATGGCCATGCGGCGCCTCATCTCGGGCCGCACTCCAGATCAAATCAAGCAGATCCGGCGCGAGGAAGTGGACCTGCCCATCACGCTGCAGGACTTTCAGGATGCAAGGCAACGCACCAAGAAGTCCGTGTCCGCCGACGATGTGGCCCGCTTTGAGAAGTGGATGGAGGAGTACGGGTCCTGCTAGTTGTACGGGCTGCTGGCCCAGCACCCTCGATGATTGTATCCCTTGCGTACTTCCAAGCCTCAATTGCAATATCTTTCAATCTGTAAAAATCGTACTCGTTAGTAGTAAAAAGTAAAGATTTTTCTTTTATAAACGCTTATTTGCTCAAGTGCCCCACGCCCAGCATTGCCCCCTATATACGCGCACACGGTAATCTGAAATCTTACAAATACATAATATACATATACACCGGAGATATATGTAATTTTTAATATTTATTCGAAAAATCCTACTGTAGGCTTATAGCAACATAATGTATTTTGTAATCAACATATTTAGAAACGGAAAACGAAATAAATTATTCATCAACACCCCTTGGATCCGAGGACAGACCTTACAAGGCTCTTAATTTGGCAATGGTGTTCTGGTAGTCCTGCTCGACCACAGTGTACTCCTCCTGCAACTGATCCATGCGCTGCTTCACCGTAGGCAGGCGGGCCCTTATCATTTCCGTATCCATCTTGAGGCGTTCCATTTTCTGTAGATCCTTTAGCTGCTTGTAGTGGACGGCATTCAGCCGTTTCTTGACCTCCAGCCGGTAGGCCTTATATTCCTTTTCCTCATTTACATTAGTGTAGAACAGACGCAGCAGCTCGTACACCTTCCGCACCTGGCGGGGATTCAGCTTCAGTGTTTCTCGAGCCTCACGCACCATCTCCTTGTTGAAACCCTTGACGATCTCAGTGCGTGCAAACGACTTCAGTTCCTTGCAGAAGCGAGCGTCCACAAAGTTGCGCAACCGCTGGAAATCCTCTGACGGATCCTCCACAGTAATATCGATAACATTCTTCTGCGACTGGTAGAATTTGTAAATGCTCTCCACCATCTGGGTGGCCAGTCCCAGCTTCTGGAAAGGTGGTAATATCAACATCTGACTAATCCTCGGCCGCTTGTTCTCCGGATAGGCGTAGTACTCGTATACAGTGGTATAGCCAGCGGTGGCGTATTGCCACTGGCCATCGCTGTTCTTGTACTTTTCATAGCTGAAAGATACGTGAGTTTGGGGAGTTGTACTACATACTGCCTCTATATTGAAAATGGATAACTTACCACAAAAAGTAACACCACTGTGGGTCATCGGTGTCGATGTAAGAGGCTGCGTCCACGAACCATAATATGAAGGTCTGCAGCCGTGCAAAGAACTTGAGGAATGACGAGCTCTTGTAGTCGCACTGGTAGATCTCGAAAAGACGCTCGCTTCCATCATCGGACACCTGAGTATATTCGCTGATCTTCTCGCCGAACGGCTGAAACTTGTCCGCCTTGTCCAGCGTCTTCAGAAACTCATCCAAGTTGATAAAGTAACATCCGTCGGGCAGACTCTGCGCAATGGTGCTGACCACGTCGTCGGCCTTAATCTCGCCGCCAGAGATTTCGTTCACCCGGTTGCCGTACTCAATGCCCAGGTAAATGTGCAGGGGCCCAGCCGTGTAGAGCACCCGAACATGCAAGTCCTGGTAGCCAAAAATCGTTTCGCTCTCCCCGAAAATCTGGTGGGCCATGGCGGGGTGAAAAATAAGGGCATCGTTGTTTATGTCGCCCTTCTCTCGAACTAAAATGAACGCGTTGCAGGACAATACGAAAGCTAATTGCAGGCCACTTACTCAGCTTAAAATCCACAACTTCGAGTGCGTCAAGCACCAAGTCCTGGTATTCCTGAATTTGGGCCATTTTGTGAGTCTCGTTTTGGCGCGCAAAATGTGCTTATTGTTGGAACGGCTGGGCAGCACAATTGAGTGACTTGTTTTAGTTGTTACCCTTACCGTAAACTTTACACGCTTATTACTTTTAAAATTACTTCGAGGCCACGTTTGGTACAAATTAAGTCGCCTCTAAAGGAGGTTTAGCAAAATTTACGCGGCTAAACAAAGACCGAAGCCGACAGTGTTTGATAAGGTACCCCTAGCTTAGTATTGCTCAAGTGCGATTTGCAGATGGACTATCGCGAATATTTTTCATTTGAGATATCGAACCGATACCATTGGAAAATAAATAAATTATTATATGAAATGATTTTAGATTTTAAAAAGAAAGTCCGCAATGATATTTTTACAATACAAAATAAGTCAATGAAATTTTGTATTCCTTTTTTTTTAATAACCCTAGTCAATAAAAACCCTTCTTAAATTGATTACTTGTTTTAGAAATTTATTTTTGGTTTCATTTTTCTACATGTTTTCAAATCTTGTTTCCAAATGTGTCGCTTTGTGTGTTGTCTTTACTTATTTTCATTATTTTTATTTAATTTCAAAATCGCCGGTCTGACAGCAGCTTCTCAACACTAGAAAAGTCGCGCAGCCAACTTAACACAGCATTTGTAAGCAGAATTTGTGCAGAGACATTATAATTACAAAAACGCCGCTTTTCCATCAAACAACGTAAAGCACAGCTAACGGTAGACCGACCAGGCAGCCAACCAGTTGCAGTTACAGCATTTTCCCCATTGCAAACACCCTTGAGTAGATTCTAAGGCAGGACAAAGGCAAGCGAGCAGTGAGTACGGAAAACTGCCTAGTCATAGCGGTAAAAACAGGAGTAACCCGTATTGGATTCTCACCCGTAGACCACAATGGATACGTATTTGTTCGATGGCGGTCGCATCACCAAGATGGAGGTGGACTACGAGCCTGCCTGTAACGAGAAGATCCCTCTGGCCAAGGAGCTGGCGAAAAAGAACCCCGACGCCTTCCACGAAGCCATCGAAATGATGCTGCAACTGGAGAAACAGACCCGCCTGGGCGCCGACATGGTCTCCTGCTCGCGCGTCCTTGTGGCCATCTGCCAGATCTGCTTCGATGCTGGCAACTGGAACGCTCTCAACGAGTATGTGTCCTTGTTGGTGCGTCGGCGCTCCCAGCTGAAGCAAGCTGTGGTAAAGATGATCCAGGAGTGCTATACCTACGTGGATAAGACGCCTGATAAGGAGACCAAGCTGAAGCTGATCGACACCCTGCGCTCAGTAACCGAGGGCAAGATCTACGTGGAGATTGAGCGCGCTCGGCTCACAAAGATTCTCGCAGACATCAAGGAGGCTGATGGCGATGTAGCGGCAGCGGCCACTGTCATGGAGGAGCTGCAGGTGGAAACATACGGCTCGATGGACAAGCGCGAAAAGGTCGAGCTCATTCTGGAACAGATGCGTCTTTGCCTGTTAAAGGAGGACTACGTGTCCACACAGATCATCGCCAAGAAGATCAGCATCAAGTTCTTCGACGATCCGGCACAGCATGATCTCAAACTTAAATTCTACAATCTGATGATTCAGTTGAACAGGGATACGTCCTTCCTGAATACTTCGCGCCATTACCAGGCCATTGCCGAGCCACCTCGCAAGAAGACTGGCCTTACACCCGCTGATTCATCTACGTCTGCTGATGATTCGAAGAAGAAAGACGAAGAGAAGAAGAAAAAGGAGGAGGGCGATAAGGACAAAAAGGCAGAGGTATCTGCGGAGCCTGAGGCGGAGATCGAGCTGACCGACGCGCAAAAGAAGGAGCTGACGGAAAAACTGGTCTGTGCCGTTCTCTATTGTGTTTTGGCTCCGTTCGACAACGAACAGAGCGATATGATGGCTCATCTGTCTAAAAACAAGAAGCTGGAAGATGTGCCAGCTTACAAGTATGTATTGCAAGCTTTTTATAATTTCAAAACTGCAAAACTATCTTTTCATTTACAGAGAAATTCTGCGTCTGTTTATGTCCAAGGAGCTCATCAATTTCGACACATTCAATGGAGATTTTGGCCAGGTGCTGGCCGAGAATGATATGTTCAAGGACAGCACCAAGCACGGCAAGAAGTGCATCACCGAGCTTAAGGATCGTCTTATAGAGCATGTAGGTCTTCATTTGAGAGGGCATTTTGGTTTATATCCTAATTTATGTATTTTTCCTTACAGAACATTCGCATCATTGCTATGTACTACTCGCGGTTGCATTTAACGCGCATGAGCGAGCTGCTAAACCTGCCTCCAAACCGCTGCGAGGAGTACCTGTCCAAGCTGGCCAACAGCGACACCATCCGCGTAAAGATTGATCGTCCGGCCGGAATTATTTACTTCACACAGAAGAAGACCGCCTCCGACATCCTGAACAACTGGGCCACTGACGTAAACCAACTAATGTCCCTGGTGAACAAGACCTGTCATCTGATTAACAAGGAGGAATGCGTTTACTCGGTCATGTGCGCTGTCGAGGATTAGTTTTAGCAGAACATTTCTTGTTAGAATTCAGTGTGTTTTTATTTTGGAAACTCCTGCCCATATACAACTGTAACTGTAGTAACCACCCTACCCCCAGCATTTCGATTCTCTTCAAAGTTTGTATTCATTGAATGAACTACAATAATTAAAACAAACCCTCAAAATATTCATTCTAATTTCGCGCTATATTCTTTGCCAGTCACAGGGGACTATCTTTTGCCGATTTTCAACACTAGAACGTGGGTGGCTTATGCTCGAATTTCTTCAGCGGCGTAGGTTGAAATTAAAAAACGGGATAACCAAAGCTGAATTTTTAAATTATTAAAAAAAAGACAAAAAAAAATGGGTTTCACTTAAATTTTTAACATATCATTTAACGATATTAGAATATTAGATATTAAAATATTTTCCACCCTCCCGACAACTTACCTAGAGCAACCCTAATCAACTTCTCAGTCTGCGCCCCTGAAAGCTTGCCATTCTATTCAATTGTACCATACTGCATCCATTTCGTGAAATTGTTTATAGTTTAAAATCGCAGAATGCCCAAGGAAGATTGTAAATACTGGGATAAATGCTATCAGCGGAATCCAGCACACCTTTCTAAGTACAATCATCCAGACAAGACGGAGGAAAAAGACAAAGACGGCAAAGAGGATAGAAAAGTGGCGCCAAAAAGGAGTGCATCCGCGCAGCCGGAGGAAAAAGCTAACCCCAACGCAAGCAACTCCAGTGCGGAGGGGGGTAACATGGAGGATCAGCAGGAGGAAGCCAGAGGCAGCTTCGAAACAGAAACGGCGGAGCTGCAGAAGGAGGCCCTGAACAACATTTCCGGCAAAAACTACATGGAGATTCTGGAGAAGCGTATCCGGTTATCCGTGCAGCAGGAGTATGACAATCTTTGCGAGACCAACGAGTTCATCAGGCACAAATTTCTGGTTGAAATGCCACCAGATTTCTACGAATTCTGGAAATTCGTGGGAACGCTAAAAACTGATCCTTCAAAGCCCAAGACTGCCGGTCTGGAGCACCTGGATAAAGTATTTCATCTGCAGTTGGTGGGTCCCTTTGAGTTTCTCGCTGGCAAGTTTCACGGTGCCAAAATGGGGGAACCGGGTGACTACCTTCGACACTGGCGCTTCTACTACGACCCGCCGGAATTCCAAACTGTGTTTGTGCGCCGGGGCACTGGGATTCACTACGGCTATTGGCGCGACGTGCCGCAGGATAAGGAGAACCTCCTGATAGCCCGCAACGACTCCACCAAAGGTTGCGAATTCGAGTTTGTGGCTGGAAACATATTTGATGCGTTCTTATACTTTCTGGAGCATGATTTCGTAGGGACACCCTTTACCACCGGGCTGTTAAGTGGAACAAAAAAGGCGGTCCCACAGTACTTGAGCGACCATTCTCTGGAACTACCACAGCTGGACCGATTGCAGCGGGAGCGCAACAAGCGGGTGGTGGCCAAGACTTTCCACCGTGCTGGAATCGTGGTGCCCTTCGATCGGAAGACACAGCTGGGCTACCGCCCCCTTGCCGTAAGCGATGTCGAGCTCAAGAAGATGCTAGCTGTACTAGAGCATAAGGATATCGACGTTCAAGCCGCCAAGCAGGCAGTTTTGGAGAAGCTGCAGCCGGTGACTAATGCTGCCATTATAGCCGTCGATGAATCCGACTTTGGCAGCGCTCTGGAACTTGGTACCGACATGTTCAGCAGCGGCCACAAGGAGCTGCACATGTTGGCGTCCTCTCTGCTGGTTCCCGCATATTCTTTGTTATCCCGCCCGCAGTTTATCGCCATCGCCAAGGCGCACATGGAGCAGCGTAGCCGGGAGGTGAACCTATGCATGTTTGAAGTACTAAAGTAATTCGATATTTTTATTCCACAACCTCATCCTTTTTATGATTGAATTAAAACTAGCAAGCACCAACTGTCCAATGTTTTACATGTACAGATAGGAACTCTCCTTGCGCGGTGGGATATAGCTGGCGTTGCAGTTCACCCCGACACTCTTCAAGAGCTTCAGCACTGGTTGGGCAGCCGTCGAGTCAAGGGGCAGCTTGTCGGTGTAGATAACAAAGGAGCTTACCGGCAACTCTTCCTGATCCCGCCAACTAGCAACTGAAATAAAGGGAATGTCAAATCAAAGGGCACATTTCGGAGACAAAGATAACTTACTGCCGGCTGCGACTCCGGCGATGAAATTGGGAGCTTCTAGTTCAGTAATATCCTTCTTGTTGACTCCCACGCCACGAACGATGGCTACGTGATCACTGTAGAACTGAATTTCTTCGCTTTTGAACTCGACCTTTGGCTTCAACGTGAGGGTAACCACGTTCTTTGCCAACTTAGCGTAGGGCAGTAGAAGCTCCGTGACTTCGCCACTGCTGGACAAATCGTCCTCCAGGATGGCCAGCAGCTGTTTGGACGAAGCATTCCAGTGAAGGGACGAAGTCTTTGCGGGAATACTGCAGAGTCGCTTCGAGTCCTTTGCCAGCATAGTTGTGGCGAAGTGGGTGACATGGGGCCCTTCTATGACCACCAGAAGATCGCTCCTTACCGGGGCTACATCTCCAGTCGATTCGTCTTCGAACTTCAGCTGCAGCCTTCAAATTTCACGGGTTAATACAACGTAAACATTGCAAAGTCACTCACTTCTCAGCCGGCTTCATGTTTTCGAACTCATCCTCCTCGCAGTCGTCCCAAAAGGCGCGGGACGAAGGGATATTCAGTTCCCCAAATCCGGGACAGCTCATTGTGTAGACTGTAAAGTTAATTTATGGACGAAACTAATTTGAAGAGCTGAATTCCGGTCACTATGTTTTGTTCAAGTCATCCAAGACCAAAATTTCTACTATGCCGGCTTAAATGTTTAAATTCGGACTGGTTACACTGGATCGTATTTAAAAACAAATTACAGAAAATTTGTAAAACAAATTTGTAAGAAACTAAAGATGGCTACAACAAAACAAAATATTTTAATTATTTTATTTTAAGCAATTGTATTACTTAGTTATTTATCTATTAGAAGACGAAAGTCAGGTGGAAACACTTGCATCTCCGACGATGATGATGGGCTAAACAGAGTATATACCGAATTGACTGGCTGTTAAAATACCAATGCTCTCTGTTCAGAAGAACCTGCGCTCAAGTCACGGTAACACTAAAAACAAAAAATGCAAGATGCAGGCGTAAATTCGAATTGGGAAAAACTCTTTAATCGCGTTTAAAACACCCCTTTTAATCCTCTTTGGGACGAAAAGTACTCGGCCCGCAGTGCGCGACAATTGTGCCCAAATTCGGGAACGTACAGCGGGCGATAAACCCAGCGCCATGAGGAAGCGCAGCTCTCGCTGCAATTCGGACACTTTTAAGGAGCAGCAGATGGATCACAACGGGGACGACATTAGCCTGTTGCAGCGCCCACTGCGTACCGCCCACACGGGCTTCGAGGAGGCACGTCGCGCCTACGAGGATGGCACCAGCGAGGTAGGTTTCCTAGAGTGGAGTACGTGACTCAGCTTAGGAGCGCAATGGCGGACTCTCCTTTGACCCAGTCTGGTGATTCCCCTAATAATCCCTCAATTTTCCCGCAGGTGCGCCAGCTGTTAAGCCTGGAGTGCAGCCTTATCTATGAATGCAAAGTGTGCCGGAACATGTTCCGCAGCCTGGCGAATTTCATCAGCCACAAGCGCGTCTTTTGCTGCGTCAGCGCTCGCTCCGCAAATGGCAATGGATACACAGTGAGTGGGCAGTAAAGACAACCTTATAATGTGACTATATCGCGCAAGGGATCTGATTAATCACCATAAATACCCCTTCCGTAGGATCAAAACTCCACGATGATCATTCAAACTGGCACTGGACCGTCGCCGCAGGACATTGAGCACATGCTGCGCAGCCGGAGTACGGGCTGTTCTCCAGTGCCACGCGAGGCGCGTCCCATTCGGGGTGGCAGTGGCATGCGAGACCTGAGCGGCGTCATCGAACGCCTGAGACGCGAGAAGGCTCCGGCTCAGTCCAGGCGAAGCTCGCCCACGGTTCTGCAACTGGAGTCAGTGCCCACCTCCAGCCAAGCCGTTTACCAGACCATCAAGGTAGACCAGGAGGACAGCATTAGAACGGAATTGGACGAGGTGCATCGCATGCTCAATCCAGCCGAAACGGTTGTCGGGCCAGATGGCAAGGCTTTAACTCCAATCAAGCTGGAGCGCCATGCAGGCAGTGACTCTGGCGAAAATGGCGAGCAGTCCATCAGTGACGAAGCGGAGACCAGCATCTTCTGCGAGATTTGTACGTTAATACACACGAGTAGGCCTTGTAATCAATTAATGAATTGTGGTTCTCCCATTCTCGTCAATAGGCAGCCTGACGTTTCAGACGCACAAAACGCTCGAGCTGCACATCCAGAAGCATCATTCATCGTCGTCGTTTGTATTCCAGTGCCCCGCTTGTTCGTTAACTTTTTTGCAGGCTGCTGCAGTCATTCGACATCTATCCAAGGACCACAAGTATGTTTCGAAGCTTATTGTTAATTGTTTTAAAATAATATCCATTAAGAAATTTGTCTTAAATTATTTTAATATTCCATATTTTCAGGAAACCTACTCGTCGTATTCGCATGATGCGCAATACTATACTGAAGCGTCGTGTCCAGCAGGGAGACGTTCAGACCAGAGGGCCTTGCCGTGAGCTGAAGCGTCTACAGCTCTCTGATGATGTGGTTGGGTACGTGCCAGAGCCATTGGATACCAGCGGTGAGAAACGCAAGATAATGTCCTTGTGCATCTACTGCGAGAAATCCTTTGAAAGACGCGCAGCTCTGTCAACACATTTGCTGAACTGTCGTGCCAAACAGGAGGCACTGGCCAAGCCTGCTCCGTCGGTCAAGAAGCTGAAGACGAAGAGCAACGATTCCAGCCTAGACGCAGCCGATGAGGATCCAACTGCCTCCATAGACCTGAAAAGTGAGCCTGATGAAGTGGGTACTCTGCACAAGATGTTAGCCGGTCTACCTGAGGCGAATGATTCGTTTGGTCCTGGATTGCACACAGTCTCGTTGGACAAGCTTCAGTTGGCCAATGAAAGCGATTCGGCCAGCGACGAGGCCTCTAACAGCGATGATGAACACGAGCAGGAGCGTGAGCATGAACCTGGAGTTGCTCCGGATTCCAATGCCGATCCAGAGAATGCAAAGAGCAAGATCAAGAAGAAACGCAATGTCCCAGTGGAGAAGCAGCTGCGCTGCCGTTGCAAAATCTGTCACAAACAGTTCAATGCCCTTGGAAATCTGCGTCGTCACATATCTATGTTCCACTATCGCGCCCGCCGATTTGGGTGCAATCTGTGCGATTATCGCGCCTTTCGGCGCTACGATATTGTCAATCATCTGGGTTTCACCCACAAGATAGAGGGAGATCGGGATCAGCTGACGGAGCAGTATGTGTCCACTCACGAGTGCGAGTACTCACGCGACGATGTGGATGCCGACATCATTTTGCTTGATAAGGAAGAGGTGACATCTGCAGTTGAAGCGGAATCCAAGCCTCCTCTAAAGACCTACGAACGGCGCTTGAAGCGCATTAAGGTGGAATCTGAATCTACGGGTGAAGTGCGACCCATATCCCCTACAGCTGAAATAAAGGAAGAGCCCGGCCTGGAACAGCTGGAGCCCAACCCCACATCTACTCCCAGCAAGAAGCGTCGCAAGTCGCGCACTCAAATCTCACCCGATTCTGGCGATCAGGAAAAGCGTCCGATCCGTAAACGAGTCAAGGCAGTCAACAAGGACTTTGTTTATGACCTGGTTGCCTTTAAGCAAGATGCTTCTGGTCAACAGACACCTACAGGCGTGGCCGTGGAATCCATGCGGTCTAAGCTGCGACGCCAGCCTGCGGGTAATTCTGATGAAAATAAGCCCAAGCAGTGGGAGGCGTACATAACGGAGGCCAAGAAGCCTCTAATTCTGGGAATCACGCATCGCATAATGCTAGACTTAGTGGGGCAGGGTCGAGCCGTATCAGCCACATTGCCAGAATTGCCATCGGAGCGGCCTCAGATTCGGCCCCGCCTCATATCGCATACACGCACCGACAGTGGCCAACAACAGCAGCATGCGAATGTGGTGGAAATCACTCCGAGCCCCGCCCCAGAAACAGAGAGTTTTATAGAGAAGATAGCCAAACGCACGGCAGCAGCTGGAAAGGATTCTGCCACCATCAGCAACCTGTGGAATAAGGTCAATATTGCGATAGCCCAGCAGCAGCAACAGGAGCAGGAGCAGCAGTTGAAAAAAGAACGGGAGCGTGAGCAACAAGTGAAGGAGGAGAAGCCGAAGGAGGAGGAAACACCCCCAGAGGATCGACCAAAAACTCCCCTGTCCGAGTCACTTTCTCCGCCCCGCATATGCGACGCCCCTGCTCCGGAAACTGAGGAAACAGCCGGCTTGGAGTGCCTCGGCGGCAAAAGCGGTATACCTGGAGCATCCTCAATGTTCCCGGCGCTGCCGAAGCCACCATCCGTTCTGCAGGCAGCCGCCAATGGGACCATCCAGCTGACCCTAGACAGCCTCCTGCGCGCTGCGTTGCAAAACTAAGCAAAGGCGAAACTGGAGGTTAGTTAAGATTCCTAGCTGGTCGCTATTCCATTTACCGTTTTGAATGTAATTCACTAGTGTGTCCTTATTGTAAAACCAACTAAATAAGAAACCAAGCAGAATCAAACCAAGAATCCCTAGATGATAAATACGCTTTGAGTATTACGCGGTAAAAACAAAAAACAACCAAAACGAATTGAAAATTGTAGATTAATTTTCGGCTATTAGCAAATGTTTGTTGTTTGTGTGAATTGAAAAAAGTACAGATTTTTTAAAATGTTATAGTTAATACTATATATGTACCTAATTTTATAATCCCACAGGAAGTAAGTCACACACAGAAGTGTAGAAGGTTTATGTGCAGATACACAGCAAATTGCAAGAACTTCAATTGGATTTTATGTTTAACAATCTAAACTGATTAAATATATATATTCTTTCTCTATATATTGTAAGCAGTTTTCATAATGATTCATATATTATTATGTAATAAATTACTTGAATTTGTTTTCTGTTTAAAAAATTGATACTTTGTTGGCACATTAATTACAATTATCAAATCTGTTAAGGAGCTCTGAAAACAATGTCTTTTAAGTTTCTTTTAAGCTTTTAAGTCTTTTAGGTTCTTCTTGGCAATCTGATGTCTATATGCACACCTTTAAGCCATATACATGTCTATAAAATGTTAAATTGGCAAGTATTTTGCCAAAACAAAAAAAAAACATTAAACTGTAAAAGAAGAAAATCACACGCAGACATTCAAAGAATCCCTGATCTACGCAAGTAGTTCAATGTATTTATATATCATTGTAATGTACAAGGTAGAGCCTTAAATCAAATCACCAAATGATAATAAATCCTACGATAATCACCAACGAAAATCTTTAAATTGATTACAGTTTAGTTTTGAATTGGGAAATTATATTATTATATTATATTGATATTTTTGTAGCTATTAAATTGAGCATAGTGTTTGTTAAAATCTAAAGCTCATCCTTATACCAAGTCCGGGTATCAATCATTCCACCTGATGTGGTATAAACGATGCCTTGGGCTTTAATAATGCACCGATTGCCAGCATTCAGGCCTAATGAAAACTAATCGAAGACCCCGAATGCCGCATCCGTTATTCAGTTTGTTTGCTTATGGCCAAAGTTGCTGCTGCTGCAACATAAACATGTAAAGCAAACCGAACTGAACCGAACCGGATGCAGCCTTTGGCCAAGTTGTTGGGGGTGAAATAGTAGTTGGCCTGTGACTCTGGGTGAGGGCTGACCATTGATTTATTGCCTACCATTTCGGGTGAGCCGTCGGAGTAGGCTTGCTTTTTTAGAGATGAGCTGTGCTATCTGCAGATAAGCCCCCAGATGACCCCCTTTGGGACCGGGCTAATTGGCGTTTTTCAATTGCCACAGAATGCTGAAAGTAAGCATGGAGTGGTGGAAGAGCTCTCTTGCACTTTGTGCTTCTGCTGGCTGACGGCAGGCCCTTGGCTAATTTATTTCTTGAAGCATTTTGAAAAGTTTACGCCTCGCCAGCACATAGACCGCAAATTATTTAATTGCCATCTGGCCATGCCCCCTAAAAGGACGAATGCCTTTGCAGCGCTCAAGGACTTCGCCTCGATGCAATAATTTAAGTGCAAGCTAACCGCAACTTTCTGGCTCAAGCACGCACATAGACACAAAAAGGCGGGATGCAGGATGGCCAGCGGCAGGAGGAAGTCATATTAAAAATGAACAAAAGCAAAATGTAAAAAAATAGACGGGAGACGAGGGAGTTGCATCCTGTCGGAGTTCGTATTGCTGCTCCAATGCCCCAAAGCTCAGTCCTCCCAGAAAGCGAAAAACTCCATCTCTGCGGCTTTTGGCCTTGCCCGACCGAAATGTACTTTTATAATGAAAGTTGCGCCATTTTTGAAGAACATTGAAAACATTTTGGAATGCAAACCTAATTTCGGTTTTAAAAAAACGCAAGTACTCGTCCGCCGGCGCAAAGTATTTCAATTTAAAATTCGTAACGAGCTTACGTGCCAGCAGCTGGCCATCATGGTCAGTTCTTGGACTAACCAGCAGCGACGACGACTCCAGTTGCGTCCCGGTCGCATTTCAAATTAATGCAAAACCCAAAAGTGTGTGCCTCTGACACAGTCCAAATTAAATGAAAAATGCTAGGGATGCAACGATCAGTAAGATAGGAATTCTATTTAAACATTTTTTGATTAAAAAACTTAAAATGAACAGAAACTT
The DNA here is from genome assembly GCA_008042485.1 of Drosophila mayri. Taxonomy (NCBI): domain Eukaryota; kingdom Metazoa; phylum Arthropoda; class Insecta; order Diptera; family Drosophilidae; genus Drosophila; species Drosophila mayri. The sequence goes on along the minus strand of VNJN01009931.1, from coordinate 225,825 downwards.
AAAAAAACACTTCAAAATTATTGTTATTTCTAATAATTTGTCTGCATTGAAAGATAAATATTTGCTGGAATTCATATATTATACTTTTAAACGAAAAGGAACCCTATTTTAAAGCTGAAACAACATGGATTTTTAATATATTTCTGAAAATTAGGGCCTTACTGATTTTAATATAGTTCCTATTAAATTATGTTCATATTTAATAATTATGTTCGGGTTTTCCCTCAGATTCTTAATTTAAATGCAGACAATCCCAAATTCATTAATTTAATTTAATTTATTATGCAATACTAAGTGGCACACAACCTTTATCCCAGGCATTTTCCTTTACATCCTTTGCCCCAATTGTCTGCCATTACTATAATTTCGCCTGCTCATCTCTAACTGAATAATGGCCAGGAGTAGGTCACAGTCTCGGGGAGATTACCTGCTTAAGACTCACTGCGGTTGTGCGAGGAAAATTGTGCAACTGCTTTAAATTTTTAATGCGTGGATGTGTGTGCGAGTGCAGCTGCAGCTTTCTGGGTTCCAGGATCTCCTGGGCTAAATCAAGAAGGTGCTTGCCGGTTTAGTAAAGCGTTTCATTGTGGCGTACATCTGTGCAGTTTTTGTGGCGGACAAATGGAAATTTCAAGCCTATTACATAAATGTTTAAATGGGCAAATGGGTTGGACGGCCGGAAAGTGTCTACTTGGCAAGTCCAGTCCCAGAACCGGACCCAAACCCAATCGCATCCCTTCAGTTCACTGAACGCAGCTGTACACACATTTTCCTCCTGGGAGCAACCCAACATACTAACGGTGGCATTAAGGCCCTGGACGCTGGCCATCTCCAAAAAACCGAATGGGGCCAGTTGAAAAGTGCAATTGGCAAACAGTTGAAACAGAAAAGTTGCTAAGGGAATGGAAGAGCAGCCGGAGGAGAGACATGGCAAGAAAGGCAAAGCCATAGAAAAGACGACTCTGGTAATTTGTTCTGAGCGGCTTTTGTTTTGTGCACCATTTTCGTTCCATTTCGGCCAACTTTTGAGGTGGCAGCAGGCGGCAGGCAGCATCCTCGCCTCCTTTCTCGCTTCGTTGACAGCGGACGGACTTCTGATTGAGCGAGGATGTGTGCGAGGGCGCCAGCAAGTCGCAGCTCAACCTTTTCCCCCCAGCTTTCGCTTTCCAATTGACCTTCTCTGACATTTTTCGCAATGCCCCGAAATTTATCACTTAATAAATTTCCCTTTCCCCCACCTCCCCACGGTCTTAACTCCTTCTATCTATTTTCCCACGAATGGTAATTGGAACTGCTGAAATCGAAACTGAACAAATTGCGGGTTGGGTAAATGATAGCCTTGGCAAAAAAGTCCTCAGGGGGACACTGATTATATTATCTCTGGGGGTTTAAGTTGTGGGTTTGAAAATTGAAATTTTATTTCAGGATTTTGTGATATTTTTGTGTAGTGGTGTATCTTTGTTGAGCTCATACTATGAAATGTCTTCTCAAAACTTCGTTTAATCTTTAATTTAATAAAAATATGTAAGGAAGCATATTTAAACTATTTTTAAACCTTTTTTCCATAGAAATTGTTACAAAATCTGTTGTTTATGGACTAAAGGTAAACACTTTAAACAAAAAGGCGAAATGTTAAGCCTGAAATACCGAAAACATTAATCAAGGGTTCACTAAAAATAAACAAATTAAATAAATTGCTAAAGGATTGTAAATAATTTCATTAGCAGTGAAATATTTTTAATCCAGCGATCATTGCCAGATAATAAAGTTTTTTGTATTTCCGTACTAAGCCTGATTTATATCCCAAATCGCAGCAGAGTTTATGACGCATAAATTTGGCAAGTGTTCAGCAATTTCAATAAATTCGCCCTGATCTGCATAAGTGCAAAGCACTTTCCCAGGACCTCGGATTTTTTTGTTAAATTGTATCAGTAAATGTCATAAATGGGAATCAAAAAGGCAGGCAAAATACGAGGCGCAGCGCATATCAAAGGCGTATTAACGTTTTTACGCACTCGCTTTGCCCTGGTCCAAAAGTGACTTAAAAGCGGCAGGAAGACAATCTCCTTGCTGGCGCTCCGCTGATTCCGCTCGCAAATCCTTTATCCTTTTGTGCAGACATAAACGTTTCGGGGCGAAATTTATGTAAAGGACTTATGCATAAAATTGCGCATCATTGAAGTTGAAATGCTGGAGTCAGATTTGCGCGACATCATCAATACACTTCGGCGGCCATTAAGTGCGGCAAGGACGCAGTCTTTCGGCTGAGCTCCTGGCGCTAAACGTTGCGCATACGCCATGTGTGACGCGGGCAAGTTAAGCGCGGCTATTAGAACAAATTGAATAATATCGAGCTCCAGCTCCAGCTCGTGGCAGCCGCCATCCGATATTTTATGCATTTGTTTGTGACTTTGAAGTGCTCACCACGCGCCCTCAACACTTTTCCCATTTCGTTATTTTATTTCTTTCGCTCGTTTTATTTTTCCATATATATTTTTCCTTCCTTGGCTTGGCTTTTATCAGCACACGCACAGACCTTGACTGGGAGAAGTCGCCTAAATCTCGGCGATATATTTTACATCATTATAGCTGCTCCTCTTCCAGGCTCCAGCCTCCGCGTTCCTGTTGTTGGTCTTGTTTATGTTTTGTAGCTTCTCTCGCGATTTTATGACTTTAACAGGAACTTCCCACTCCACACAGCCCCAAGCACTGAGCCTCCGCCAAAAGCTATTGAAGCAGATTTCGCTGACTCTCACTTTCCCCAGCCCCGGAGCTCTTTTTTTTGTCGCCCGCCCCCCACTCAATGAAATTCATTTTTCGATATGTTATTCCTGTGCCGGCACGACTTCATGTGTGTGAGGCTTTGGTTTACCTGGATTTCTCAGTCAGGGCCCCGCCCACCTTTTTGCCCCACCCACCATCCTGGGCGACACTTTTAGCATCATTATCTGCACGGCATCGAAGGCTCAAGCTCAAGCACTTTGAGTTATGCGCCTGGCAGACGCTCAAAAAACATAAAAAACAAATAAATGGCAGGGAAAAACGAAATGTACCCAGAGATACAGGAGAGTAGGCCTCGAGGAGAAGGAGCAGAAATCGGAGGTTGGGCCAAGATGCGATTAAAACCCGCACATGTACGCATACATACGATTCCAGACGGTCTCGAGAAAAATAAGGCATTTTATTACCAAATCTTTTAGTCAAAGATTTAGGAACTCCCTGCAGCCCAGACTGTAAAGATATTGAAATTTATTAGGCTTGAAAGTTTTTAATCATGTAAAATGCTCTAAGAAATTGCCAACTAGATAGTTTACAATATCTCAAGGATGTTTTGGTAGTAAATAGCTTTTTATGGCATAATAAAAAACATTTTAAATTAATTTGATAGAGAGGAAAAAAATTAAAATAGGGTCAAATAAGGGTATTGTCAAATAGGTATTAATGATTAATGATTTAGATAACTAACCAAGAAAGTTAAGCCTAAATTGGCCAAAATAGCAGGGACTTCTTTAAAAATTACTTTACTTAATTTTAATGATAAATTCCGATTACTTTTCACCCTTATTTAGTTCCCAAAGAGTACCCAGTCAATACTTTTTTAATCCTAAATTTTTTTTGGCCCAATTTATAACTGCTTATTTCTCTGGGGTCTTTGGGGGGCGCTTCCGGTTGCCTGCTTTGCGCTGTTGTGCATGTGTGCCGGGCTCAAAGGCTTCTTTGTTTGGAGACACAAGTCGAATGCTCGCTCTTTGAGCTGGTTTTTCGATTGCGGTTAACAATCATCTCGTTGATGGGATTAATTTGCCTAAGTGCAGTCTGCGAGGTGCAACGATGCCCGCACAGTTCACACATTTTCAACCCGGAGCCAAAAGCAAGGAACTCCGACACCGACACCTTGGCCAGGCGCTGGCTGGGTTATTTTTATGGGCGATGTTATGGGATGCCAGTTGGCACATAAACAGGCAGCACCACCAGCCACGTCCATCCATCCATCTATCAATTGGCGTGCGTGTGTGCTGGTGGGGTGGGTTGTGTGCTTAACACACCATTGAACTGTTACGCAACAGGAACCCACACACAGATACTACTGAGTCAGCTACAGATGGAGATACAGATACATATGTCCGGCGGTGGAGCCCTACAGACAAATCCCATTTGATGTTCACTCAGCAGAAAGGCAACGCCAATGAAGCATGCAAAAGGTATTCCAGCTTTTTCGTTTGCCGCTCCAGTCGTGGCCCGGATTGCTGAGATTTTGGCTTTGTAACTCAAAATCGGTCGGTACAAGGTACAAGGAGCGAATGTGCAAACATCGTGAAAAACGCTGCCACAACAACAACACAAGGGACAAGCATAAAAAAAAACCGAAAAAGAAAAAAGCCAAGCAAAAAGAAAAATCCCAAGAAACAAAGGCCAAAGGCTGATAAAGACGCTTACAGGCCGCAACCGAGGCAAAAGGAAACTTTTCCTTTAGTCTCGCATTTTCCATGCTGCCAGCTTGCCTTTTTTCGCATTTTATTGAACTTTAATTCATTTTGCACTGGCCAGCAAAATGTGCAGAATAAATTGTTTTATTTAAGCGGAGAGTTCGGTGCAAATGTGGTCGGGATGCAGCTCCTTGCCAGGTTCCGTTGTGTGTGTGTGGTTGTGGGGATCTCCACCCATTGTCCACTGGGTCATAAAATAGCTTCCGGTTATACTTCAAGCGAGATTAACTTGTCGTTTACAATTTCCCTTTGATTTGTTCCAACGGTCGAAGGGGGCCGATAGCTAGCCGAGGGGTGAAGTGAGTATTGGCTCTAACATATATACTTATATATAGACCATGGTTGCCTTTGCAGGACTTTCGCTTTCACTTTCATCTCATGACACTCCTGCGGTAGATATGCAGCCGGTTAGTTGCCCTGCGTCTGTTGGGATAAGCATATTAGCTTCGATGTTTGGAATTTATTTATAAAATGTTAGTTTTGCGTTAAATATTTTTATAACAAAATAATATAATAATATTCTCCTACTTATTGCCAATTAAAAAAAGTTTTCAATAATGTAAAGCAAATTTCTATAACAATTATCGAAGAACACATTTTAAATGAGTTTTATTTTGCAACAAATCGTAGGCCATCAAGGCAAATGGCTAGAGAACTACCATTTTTCTGCCATTCAGATTGAAAAATGGCCATGTAATTGCTGCATTGTTGTTGGCCTGGTCCGGGTACAAATTGATTTACAACAATTCATTCTCGCCCGGGGCAACCGCTGTGAGACCCAACCCAGCTGACCAGAACACTTGTGGGGGCAAGTCTCAGGTGTGAGTTTTATTTGTTTTGAAATTGTTTTCTCCGCTTTGTTCGGGTCTCCTTTTTTTTGTATTCCCCCGTTTTGCTTTGTTTCGAGAGGATGAAAAGGAAGCCAGCCAGCCGCACGCAGCGGTGCTCTGTTTTCCTTGCGGCCTGCCGGTAATTTCATTTCGTCCTGCCAGCCCAGCCAGCCAGTCGTTCCATAGAAGTGCAGCCAGTCCTCGCTTTCGCTTTCAGTGGGACTTTGGCTCTCACCTTTCGGCAACACAAAACCAAAACCAAATCTGGCCCAGTTCGCGGCTGCTATGCAATTAAGCCACGCAATCAGAATGCAAGATGAAGGCTCTGCAAACAATTGAATTCGGCCAGCAAAGGGACACGCAGTGATGGGAAAGGTACGGGTTTAGTATTTCCAAGTAAGGCACAGGATAAATGGGTACAGGGATGACAAAACTAAATTAAAATAAATTAAATTATAATTTGAATAGAGAAATAAACTTTTTAAGCAGAAGATCTTCAGCCATAATTCCTTAATTTATTCTAAAATAAATATAATTATGTCAGAGCAATGGGAGTGATCCCTGGGATTTACCTGAACTCTGCCCGTGCAACACTGGTAACAGGATGGGACACAACAGAAGCGTCGAGTTGTGAGGTGGCCCAAATCCTGGCAAAATGGCGGCCACAAGCTTGTGCAAAGCCAACATGGCAGCTGACATCTGTCAGATGCTGTTATTCCGCTGCACTTTTAGTTGCCTTTGGGCTGCATTTGGGCATCCTGAGCTTCCCATTCCGGCCGGACTTTGTTTGCTGGTCCCGGCTGAGCACTCACAATGGTTCGCCCGGTGGCACAATCGGAGCCACTAACGAGTTCGGTCCATGTGGTGACCGAGATCGCGGGATTTAGGACGAGCTAAAAGCTGAATAATTTTTTTTAAGGACAACCTGGATCCGGTGGCGAGGCATAATCCTTTTTTTATATTATTTTATTGCTTACTGGTTATTTTTCCATTTTTCCTTAACTTTAATGCAATTTAAATAGGAGAAAACTTGAAGTAATATTAAATTATAAGTTAGTATCTTCTTGTACCTTTTCGAAAAAGGTGTGTCGAATGAGCAAATTGGAATTTCACGTCCCAACTATCATTTTTTCATGGTTTTACCAGAAAGTATTATTAACACTAAAGATTTGTAAGAGAATAGACCGCTAAAATGAATAAATATTTATTTTTAATGGGTAAGCTTTCAAATATTTATAATCCTTCAATCCTTAAAATATTATATATTTCCGTAGCACTTTTTCTTCTGCCAGAAATGTATTCTACGCTAGAAGCTGTTGATGACTTTGAAGTCCCTGAGGAAATTACATTCAGTAAGAAACCACTAGATCCTGTAGAAACGAAACACAAGAAAATTATACATACTAAGGGAAGGACTCGTGCTTTTCGGCAACTTCGTGGTAATTATACAGATGACTACATATTAAACATTACCACATACAACGGCGAAATGATTGACAATTATTGCTGCTTCTGGGTGTACCAAACACATCCTGCTATTCCCCAATACTGGAAGCATATGTCCGATTATCCGTTTGACTTTAACTTCAATGGCCTCTTTGTGGCAAATAAGCGGCACAACCAAAGTGAAAATCCTTCAGGCAATTGAATAATGTAAAAAAAATTCGTTAGGAGTTAGTTGAGTGTCTTTAATAAAGGTTAAATAATAAGTAGTATGATTATTCCGTAATTAAATGCGTGGTTATTATAGAAAACTTTTATTTTTAATGATTTTAAAGCCATTAAAGTGACATCGATACATAGTCATACCCATATCTGTGTGCATCAAGGGGTAATTCAAATTATGGAAGATCAACGGAGCTGACAATGGATTCTGTGCAATGTGGCTATGCGTTTAATTGAGCCTACGGCATCCGACAGCTCAACTGAGGCCCAGAAATATAATTAACTTTGTCTGCCCGGCAAAGCGAACGGGGGGACGGGGCGAAGCAGGGCCAAAGTTGCTCAAAAGTTGGGAAATTCGTTCGGTGACCCCCGAAAAGCGGTCACGGGGGAGGTGGCGCTTTTTGTGCCTAAAAGCCTGACAGCACATAATGGATTTGACACATTATAATCAGGTTTGCATAGTGTCCTTCGCCCAGTCTGTCAGTCAGTCAGTCACCCAGTCAGTGAGGCGAGCGGTCCCTGGAGCACTCCGGCAACTTGGGCGCTTTGACGTGCTCTGCTTATTTGGTCAGCAAGTTGTTGTAGTTAGCTGTAAACTTGCACAGCAAGAAAAGTATTTATTAATAATTAATCAATAGCTAAAACCGAAATAATGCCAAAGACTCAGCTAAAAACTTGATCATCTATAAAAAAGAGTTAAAGTTGAATAAAATTCACATTATTGTGCTATTTCCTTTAATTAAAGCATATGACAGGTAAATTGGAAATGGGTATAGATTACCTGTGAGATTTCTCCCCGTGGTGTAGTTGCCCATCATCATCGTCCTGAGGAGAAGTTTGATAAATAAGCAGAGCGGGCCCATGTCTGGGCATTTACTTAGTTAATTAAATTCAACTTCTTTGGCCGAAGGGAAATGACAGAGGAGGCAAGAGAGCAAGTGAAGCCCTGCAGGGCGAGCAGGTACTGTGCCCGCACCCCCACCCCCATGAGTGTCCCGACCAACATCCTTCCTGCTAAAAGTTCGTCCAACGTATTTGTTCATATCATAGGTAAATATTTCCTGGCCGGCTGCCTTGATGTTTGCTTTTAATTTCGCTTTTTCTTTTGCCTTTAGTTTTTAATGTGTCCAGGTGATTAGAGCGAGCGGCTACACTGCCGCATCCTGACCAAGGGTATTTGCATGATTCGCCAGGACTCTCTCTCTTTGGCTTTAGCAATTTCCTGCTCCAATGACTAATGAAAATGGTGAAAAGATTTAAATTTACCGCACTAAGGACACACACGAGCCACTTTCCTTGTGCTTTCTTGAAGGATCTTATCTCCCCCGCCTCAGTTTGAAAATAAATTCTGTGTGCGGATGCGAGCAACTTATGCAAGCAAATAATTCCGATTTGAATCGATTTAAAATGGAAACGAATGAATATATGTATTGACACAAGTATTTTATGCAACTGCACATATGTATGGTTTCGTATGCACAGAAAGAAAATTAAAGAATAAATTAAGAAATATATTTAAATGGATTTCAAATTCAAATTTTATGAAAATTATCGGGTTTTATTTATTTGGCAACACCCTCTGTTGGAAATATAGGAGACTACTGACCGATCGCATGGAAAAAATCGGTTATCGAATCAGCTGTTTACATTCGCGCGCTTTTCACGTAGAAATCATATTGTTGGTTTATTTATTGTTTATTGTTTATAAGTGCATTTGGTGTATTTAGCAATGTCAGTTTTACTGGCGGACATTGATGCAACGTGCGCGGCTCTCGGGTACAGTGATGGTCAGAAGTATCAGGCGGAACCCGATGCCGCCGAGGGTTTGAAGGTGTTTCATTCACGCACCCAGTACAATATTTGTCTAACAAGATTCTTCGCTTCCAGCACCTTATTTGGATACTGCGACGTGACCTGGACAACCATGAGTATCGCCGCCACTTGGGCCGAGCCAAGGTGGTGCAGACAGACTTGGTTTACATGCTGCCGGATTATGTGCACCACGAAGAGCTCTCCGATCTGCTGATCCGTCTGCTGGTCATCCTGACCAATCCCACACTGCTGCTGTACCGAGATGGCCCGCCTAAGGACAATCATGGCCGAAAGGTTTTCATGGAACTCATTGACATACTGCAGGGCTACAAAGCAGCCTTTGCCCGGGACAAGATCTGGACGTCATTGTTCGAGAAACTCAAGCAGGCCTTGGAAATAGTGAGTATTAATTGCTCTATCGACATTATAGACACTTGTACGTAAATACAACTGGGCTAAATCATGGCACAAGTCGCTGAAAGAGCAGAAGACTTAAGCAGCAGCGGTGACAGCGACGGTAGTGGCGACGAGGACGTTAGCGCCAACATCGATGATTTGCTGAATGAGCCCCCCAGCTACTTCACCTGTTTGGTGTGCATGACCACTGGCCGGTCGGCGCACGTCAGCCACTGTGGTCACCACTTCTGTGACAAATGCATCCGCAGGTGGATTCACACCCGGAATCGCTGCCCATATTGCCAGGCTTTTATTGGAAAGAACACTCTCATCCCCATTAACAACGAGCCGTCCATTGATTCACAAACCATCTTGGAGCGTCGTCTAGGCTTACCTCAGGAGAATGAATACGTAAAGATTGGGGCCATCTTGCCGGAAATAGGCATGTTCCGGCGCGGCTACGTCGACTATCCGATGGGGCGGCGACCGCGCTTCAAGCCGTTGCCGTCGCAGATGCTCAGGGAAGCGCCGAAGCTTCCCATTCGGCACGTATTCCTGGCCCCCAACCTATTCCAGCGCATAATGACATTAATCATACTATTGTTCCTATTAGCCTTATACCTAAAGAGCCACGAGGACTAACAGGCAGGAACTGTGTAATTTGATGAAACACTTTGAATAATTCAAAACTAGTTGCTGCACGTTTCCTTTTTTATTTTTTGTTTAATTAATTGTCAATAGAAATTGTTGCTGGCTCGAGAGATTAGTGTCTGTTTATTGATTTATATTCTGTGTTCGATTCACCCTTTTATCCTGCAAAATGATTGTTTATAGCTTTCCCATCAACCCACAATCGTGTTCAAAGACGGGATGGTCTCCTGCTCTAAAGCCCAAGCAATTATAGTTGGGGCATTTGCGCAACTATTTCCGTAATCCTTATAATCTATGCATTAATGGCCATGCGGGTACGCAAAACTTTTAATGGCTCTTGCAGCTGCCAGCAGTCAAGTTTTTTTTTTGTGGGTAGAGAAAGGGCTTTTCTCGTTGCTCGCTCGCCCCGCTCCAAGTTTGTTTTGGCTTTACGACTGCTGTGCTGGTCTCTTTGTGGGGTTCATAACTAATTTGAACTTCATATCTACTTGCTTTTATCTTCTTTATTTTTTCCCTGCCTCTACCCCTTCTTTTATTCGCTCAACTTCAACCCTTGAAGTGCAGAGTCCTTCTGCTTTGTGGTCCCAAAATCCAAAATGGAATTTAATTTGAAAATATCTCACAATATGAAATCAAATCGGCGAAAGGTTTTCAGCTAGGGAAAGCCGCAACAAGTCGATTCAATAAACGCCCACGAAAAGTGTGAATTGCTGGATGTGGGCGAGGTTTCACCGTGGTGTTGGTGGTGCCAATAGCTACAAGGCACCTTCAAATCAAACACGTCACAGCCATACAGAGGAATTACATCCTGGCCTAGACGTACCTGCTAAAAAAAAAGAACAAGCAAAACCAAACCGAATCAAACTGAACCAACATCGGTGGTGGGTCGAGACACTGTGGAAACCACAAAGGCAAAAGCCCAGCAACAATGATTGCCAATCTGTGGAAGTGTGCCTAGGCGGTGGGGTGTCTGTGGGCGGTTTTTACAAATTCTTTCAATTTCTAGTTTTTAGATGAGTGAAAAAAGGTATACACTGATGAACTGATAACTTGTAGATATTCCGAAGTTAGAAATAATCTTGTATTGTATTATCTCACCAAAAGATTTTAATTCTAGGTTTTTTTTAGTCATTTGAAAACTGAATTTTGATTTTGTCAAATATAATATGATTAAAATTAAAATTCAGATAAATATTAAGAGTCTAATTTAAACATTTATATATTGACCGAAATAGCATTCTTAATATTCTATAAAAAAAATTATTTACTACCCAAACTCCTAAAAATAAATGTATTTTCACGAAACTCCTCATATTTTCATGACAAATTACCACAAAAATGTAAAAAGCCCCATGAAAAGAGTATAAAAGAAACATATTTGCCCCTGCGGCATTGAATTAGGCTAAATGTTACGTCCTGTTCAAAATCCCCTCTAGGCACCCAAAAAAATAAAATAAAATCTTTTGATTTCTGAGCAATATTTGTGGATGAGCTCCAGGTTGATTGCCATAAATTTTGTAATTGAAAATGTACGTTGAATAGAAAATGTGGCTGTGTTGTGGGCCAACTATTTTCCGAATGACCAAATTAAATGAAGTGACGGAGGGTGGAACTGCTGGGCAATTATCATAAGTTAAATCCTGGTTACCGAAATGCCAAAACGTAAATCTCAAAGATGAGAGAGCGAGCCCGGCCTAGGCCCCGCAACCCATCTCCTAACACAACGAAATAAATTCATTTAAAGCCGATTGAATCGACATTCATAACACTCCGGGGAGCAATTCCAAAGGATTTTCATGGCGCTGCGTTGCCAGCGTTGCCAAAGAGTCGCCCGAGGATTTCTTTACATTTCCATTTTTTAGGGAGCGATTTTCCTTTTATTTGTGCCGTTTTTCTCGTTTTCTGTTTCTGTTTTTTTTTTGTTTTTTTGTTAGGTTAAATGCAAGCGAATTTCTATATGGATGCTGTCTATTTGTTCTTGTTGCTGTGTGGCTGTTGTCGTTGATAATGAATGTGTGCGAGGATTTTTCCGCTGTTGCCTTCGGCGGTGCCGTCCCCTTCTTTTTGTTTTTACACTAGAAGAAAATACTATACTAAAATCAGATTATTAAAATGAACTTTAAACAAGTCAAATTTGTACATAAAACACATTTGTGGTAATTAAGAATAACTTCCATTTTTATCAATTAAACTTATTCTAAATCTGAGAGCTATTCTTCAGAGGCCCGTTGTCCTATTTCTAAATATTTCATTAATTTTTTACTTTTATGTATAATTTTCTTTATTCTTTATTTGTGGCAAACCTTTTTGCCAAGTGCCTTGGTGTTGCTGGCTGACTTTTTATGCTTTACTTCTTTATTTGCGTCGCGCCGACTTACACGCTTTGATGTATGCGCGGCGAGCAGCCAAGTGGACAGGCTGGAGTAGGAGAAGGACCTTCGTTTTTCCTCTACTTTCTCCGAGGAGGAGTGAAGGCGGGGCATTGAGCTTTCAGTTTTGAATGAGCCACCATCTCCTCTGGCTACTGCTACCGCTCCTGCTCCTGCTTCTGCTGCTGTTGTTGTTGTTGCTAAGGGAAACCAAAAACGGAAGTCATTATTAACTTTGGCTTTGAGATGGGCTCGGGGTCCTGGGGTCTGGAGCCCCGAGTTCCTGGCTCATGGGCGAATGTCTATGTCCGGGCAGAGGAGTCAGCGTCGGAGTCGGAGCCACAGCTGGCTTGTAGGCACAAAAGCCGCATTAGTTGTATTTATTTTTAAGCTCACAGCAGCAACTGTAATGTCCTGCTGCGCCCATGGAACGGCAGCCGGTTGCCAAACCGCCCAGCAACCCACCACCCACGTCCTCCAGCCAGGCATCCATCCTCTCCTTATCGCCCACACCGAGCTCAAATTGATTTCAACTTGACTTTGTTGTGGTCCCATCGCCTGTCTTGGCTTGAGTCCGGGCTTCCGTTTTACAGTCGAGCTACATAAATTTGCAATTTAATTTAATTTAATTTCATTTGATTATTTTAACTTGACTCGCGGGATTTGGTGCTTAGATTTTTACACTGGGATTTGCTTCAGCATTTTATTATACTCTCTCTGACTTGTAATGCGACTTCCTTCCGCAGGCCTTTGCCATCCGGAGCGAGGAGCAGAACCTACTGATTGAGCGCATTCTGGTGCTGGTGCGGAATGTCCTGCAAGTGCCAGCGAATCCGGAGGCCGAGTGCCGGGCGGACAACGATGCCAGCCTTCACGATCAGGTCATTTGGGCCCTCCACCAAAGTGGAATGCTGGATCTAGTGCTATTTGTGATCTCCTCGCCGGACGAAGAGCAGTTCCATCTGCACGGTTTGGAGATTTTGTGCCTGCTCTACAGGGAACAGGTTGATGTTGCCCTAGAATGGATTTCCTTGCAGACTAATAACTTTATTGTTTCAGAGTGCCGAGTCCCTGGCGGATGCCTCTCTGCAACGCAGTCTGAGCGAGAAGCAACGCGATCAGCAGGAACTCCTTGCAGCCCGTCGTCGGGAGCGTGCTCGTCGTCAGGCTCGTCCTCCACCCGGGCGTCATTCACGCTTTGGTGGTACCTACGTCATTCGAAACATGAAGTCCGTCTCAGATCGGGATGTGATCTGCCATCAGGCTCTGGAGCGAGTCTCCTCAATCGATTTCGACCGAGAGAAGGAGCAGCAGAAGCGCTCGCATCGTCATATCAAGGAGGAGGCGCAGGTGACCCGCCGCAGCGCGTTCACCGTGAGGTGAGGTCATATTCCATAGCCACCCATATCCATTTGTCTGTGGCCACTTCCTGCACTTTGGCTCTGGCCCATCTCTATTGTGCGGCTCCTGGTGTGGCCATTAGCATCGGAATTGTTATGGCCACCCGAATGCCAGCCCACATCCCGGCCATTGATTTTCGATTTTACGCTGCTAGGGCAGGCGTATCCAAGAGATTGAGCCAGAGCGAGGGCACACCAGGGAGCCAGCGAGCCAGCGAGCGTATAAAATAATATTCAATAATAAATGAAGCCATTTCCTCTTGGCCCTTTCGTTGTTCCCTTTCCGCTCTTCCGCCTCTCCGTTTCCCAGCTGCCTGTAATTCCTGCTGTTTTATAGAATCGCACAAACGATATTGGCTGCTAGAGGCTCCCTGGCTCTTAGGTTCCGCCTGACTTGGCCGGGTTAAACAATATCTTGGCGCCGAGCAGTGCCTCTGTCGCCGCTCCCCCTAATGGCTACCAGGTGCAGCTATTTTATGCTGCTCTGCTAACCAACAAACTACTTAAAGGATCTCCGCCCAGTCCGCCGGCCAAGCAGTCGGGGATGCGGCTGCTATTCGGGCCGTCTTGAATAGTTACAGTAAATGCATTTCCCGCAGTCTTGGGTCTCAGTTTGGTAGCAGAAAAAATACACTGATTCACAACAGTTTTATAGAAATAATTTCTAGCAGAAAAAATACACTGATTCACAACAGTTTTATAGAAATAATTTCTATACAAAATCTTACTTAAAATTTAAATTTTCTTGTCCTTGATTTAGGGAACTTTGAAAAATTGATATAAGCTTAATTAGTTTTTCATTACTTCTTTCAATATCCATTTAGATAACATTCAAATAGTGATCAGAGCATTTGAACTTCGTCGGTAGAAGTCCCCGAGTTTCCCACAATTTGTGGCGTTGAGCATAAAAACCCGTGCAGAGATAAAACTGCAGTAGCAACTTGGCGGCGCCAACGGCATCGGCATTTTCAGCATCACCATTGCCATCGGTGCGGCATCGACTTTGGGATCTCTCTGGCCGGCGAGCCGTGCAATTTCCAAGCAAAATCCTCAAAAGGTTTTTTCCCATTTGTGCTCTTGCAACATTTTTGCTTGTTAGTCGGCCTGTTCGTTGGCCTGGTTTATGGGCAAGATGCTTAGTCCTTTGGCTGGCCAAATCTTTAGGCGCCCATAAATTGACGGAGCAGAACAAATGTGACCGAGGCGACGCCGATGGCAGTGATTAGACAACTCCAATTGTCCCATCCGACATCCGACCGCAAGCGAATAGTAGATGGCCAAGTCGAGTCCAAGTCCGGGCACGTAGGCAGCGAAAGTTCATCAATGTCACGTGTCCGGGGCCCCGTGTGCTCACAACAATTTGTTAGCCAACCACAAGTGCATGTTGCAATAAGCCGCCAAGAGGGTGGCCACATTTTTCTGTTGTGTTCGCCTCCTTTTTGGCATAAATTAATCCGCGTCGGCATCGATGCGTTGGATTTGTGTTTCGCCTGCTGGCAGAGATTGCTCTTCGTTCAGATGGATCGAGGGGGAGAGGCTGGCTGCATGGTTGGCTGGCTGCATGGTTGGCTGGCTGCATCTTTTAGCCAGCTTTGCACAAATAAATTGGCCAGGCGAAATTTATTGCATCAGCGCTGCCAAATGCCGTTGCAGCGTCCGCATTTGTTATATAAACTGATAGAGGGCGTTCGCTTTCAATCAATATTATTGTGGTATAACCATTTTTCATGTTCTCCTGCCTCTGCCCCTGCCCCGCTCGCCCTAGTTTCCCTTTTGGCTTTCGGATTTTCTCACATTTTCCCCCTTTTTTTTTGCAGACTGTGCCTGCGCGAGTACTGCATCGAGGTGCTGCGCTCCGCTTACAACACGCTGGTGAGGCAGGTGCGACGCGTCCTGGAACGCAATGCCGGCTCGTCGAGTCACGATGACTCCTATCTATTGTGGGCCATACGATTTTTCATGGAGTTCAATCGTTTGAGTGGTCTACAATTGCAGTTAGTCAGGTGAGTGCCATCCATGTGCGGGATCGAGCGGAGCTGCGAAAGCTTGCAGAGCGTTAGAAAAGGAAATTTAGTCTACAAAAATTAAGATTGTTTGAAAATTAACGTAAAAATAGTATATATCTAAAAATCATTTTTTTGTTGATTTATTGGGATTTCTTTACTCAACTTTATTTAAAAAATGCCTAAGAAAATTGTTTTCTTTATATTTATATCCAAGAATGATTGTTTAACTAAGTTTAAGCTCTTCTCTTGCTCATAGTATAACATTTTCTCCCTATTAATTTTTCTAAGAAGTATGCCAAGTATTTTGGCATCACTGATATGTGATTTACATTTGCCAATGTCAATGGGGAGAAGATTTCCAAAAGGAGCTTAACTTTACTTGCCCTAGATACGCCCTGTGGTTGTTCTAAGTATTCAAATTAATTGCCTACAACTTGCAATAAAGATCAAACCGAGTCCTTCCCTCACAAGTGATATTATGATGATTCTACTGATGAACGAGCTCTCCTTTCGGCGCCTAATGAAACGCTACCCTCGCCTGCTGGCCAAGTCAGCAGATATGCAAATCCCCGGCGAACAAGCTGCTCACTCAAACCGCCTCCATCAAGGCTTTTAATCAAATTACTTTGCAACACTCTTCAAATGAAAGAAATTCTGGAAAAACTTTTATTCCGTTGGCCACTCTCTCGCACTTTGAACATTTTTGCTCACAGAAGCCAAATCATATTGGTGGTCTTGAAGTTTAAAATGCAGGAAAAGCGGGGGTAAAGTTAGAACGGAGTGGGTGAAATTTCCTATAAAATATATAAAGTATTCTATGTGATTAAACTGGACTTTGTAAGTTATACAACTAACCTTGTGAATAGAAAAATTAACTATACTATATTTATTTTCTTCATTTATTTTCATTCGTCAAGCTTCTGTCCATAAACTTACAATTGATTTCCTTGAAATGTTTTCGCCAACAAATAAGCTTCGAATACTTATTATGTCTCTGTCGAAAGGGCAATCCGTCATCCGATTTGTTGAATTGAGAAACTCGGGGGTCCTCTTAAATGGGTGTTTTCAGTGGTTTCCATTTGCTCCGTTTTCCTCGGCCATTTCTATTTTTATAACAACAGAGAAAAGTGCGCAGCAAATAAAGTTTTCCACCATGACAATTTCCATTGGCTGTCGCACATTTTGCCTTTAACACTTGCCGGGGAAAATGGTCAAGCGGTGTGTCAATACGGGATGCGAAATGTTCCCCAAGCTCCTGACCCTAGAATTTCCCCAAGATCCTGCTGCTCCTCTGCGGTCACAACACAATTTGTATGTCATTGTTCGGTTGTCCAACATCAGCGCTTCGTCACTAGAGTTTTATTGCATTACTTTTTGGCAGCGGACAGTGGACAGTGGACAGTGGACAGTGGACAGTGGACAGTGGACAACGGACGGCAGACACCGGACAGCGGACAACAAACACATGCGCAAATCAAAGTCATGACGCCAATTGTTGACCCACGGCACTTGGCCACTTTACAACCACTGCAGGCCAGCTCCGTTTCACTTTGGACTGCAGAACACATCAAGCTCCGTAATATTCTTGGCCAAAGTTGTCGTCAAACAAAACGAACCGGACCGCGATTTTGTTACACAGTGAGAAATGTTGTATATTTCTTTGAGAAATTAAAGTAAACTCACTCAGCAATAAAACTCAACTGAAAGTGGTTCTAAGGGAATTAAAACCTTATATATTTATAAGAAATTATGATCCTATTAGGGTAATAAGACAGTATATAATTATATATATTTATATGTGCCATAGCGACATAATAATTTTAAATTTGTGCAATAGGCATAACATAAATTGAGGAAATCCTTTGAAATGAATTCTATTATAATTTTTTTCTCTGTCTATGCGCTTCCCCTTTGGAATTTTGCTGTCCTGTTGTTGTTTTCATTCTTGTCCAGCATGCTGTTAATAAAATTTTGCGTTCTTTATGCTGTCATCCGACTGACGCTGCTGCTCCTTGCTCCAGACCAGGCTCCGGCTTCGACTATGGCCCTGGCTCCATCTCCCTTTTGCTTTCTTTCGCTGGCTGTGTGGTGGGAAATTTCTTTAAAATTGTTTTGGTTACTTTCAAATTAGTTTCTGAATGACAACAATGAAGCTTTGCAAAAATGTTGTCATTCCGTTGGCGCAAAGTTTTCCCAGACCCGCTTTGCCCCCGTTCCCAGGAGCTGGTGACTCCCTCGCACTATTCTAAGTTGGTCCCTGCTTCCGCTCCCACTCCTGTTTTTCATTTTCCGCAATGTCCCTCTGCTTTTTATCATACTTTTTCGTCTCATTTTCTGGCTGTGGCTCACTGCACCCTTTCCCCCACGCATCTATATACTTGCCAACCATAAAACTTTCTGTTTATTTCCTCAAATGCAATTTGACGCTGCCCCCGCACCGCCCTCAACTTTCTTTATCGTCTGCCATTTTATACTGATTTTGCACTATATAAAGCATGGCATTGCTGTAATGTATGGGCTTTCGGATGGGCAAACTTTTCCTTCCTTGCAACCAGTTTCCAACCCGAAAAAAGTGAAATTGAGTTTGTCATTTTGTTTATGCGAGTACACGTACCCGGTATTGATACAGAAATCAATCGCCAGAGTCGGAAAATAATCCGGCTCTCACAAAACAAACAAAATACACGTTTACTTTCCTATAAAGTAGCATATATCCGATTGATCAAATCATTTGTCAGGCCAAGGAAAACAAAGGCCAAGAGCTTGCTTGGCCAAGTTTTATAAAATTTGTTTCTCGCCTTTGAAAGACTTTTAGAGGCAAGTTGTAAAAACTATAGCCTTAACAGGAGCAAGGCCTTCTATATACCTCCAGCAACCTATTAAAGCATTTTCCCTGGGCACCCATTGGAAATTTATTTCCCAAATTTTCGGATGAAAGTTTGAGCATCAATCAAAGTTATTTCCACTCGCTTCCCGCTGCTCCACGCTGCAGCAAATGCTCATTGCACTTTTATTGATTTTGTAATTTATTTATTTAGGTTCTTATTGCCGCCGCCGCACATCTGTAATTAATTTGTTTTTAATGCCTCTTCAAATGCTCTCGACGTTGTCGCAAAACTTTAATGGTGGTCGCAGCAGACGTCTCGCTGCTAATTTAGCCAAGTTGCAGGCAAATGCTGCAGTTAGCGGGTTAGTGGGTGGTGGAGTTCAGGAAGTGGTTCGGTGGCTGATTCAGTGGGTGGCGGCAAATGTCAACGCCCACAGGGGATACCCGGGGATCCTGAGCGGAAAGCGGGCGGCGGCGAATGGAACTTAGGCTGGCTGGCGCTCAATTCTAGCGCTACTTAAAAATTAATTTTGTTAATGAGTTTTTCGCTGGGCGAGTTGCAAGTGACTGGCGGCTAGAGGCTGGCGGCAAGCTGCTTACCTGTTTTGCCGTTCCTTGCTGCCAACTTTGGCCAACTTTAATTCACAATTTCCCTACTTAAATATGCGCTCGCACATGGTGTTGTGTACACTTGTAATAATTTATAATGGGGCTTGAGTAAGATCAATATTTAAGAGGTTCATAATCTAAATAGAGGATTAAACCATTAAGACCATAAGGGTCAGAGCAATAATTATGAATTTATTTTAAATAATTTTTGCCTGAATATTTTACTCTTCCTATGAAGACATAAAGTTTGAGTACTTTATCTGTCTTCGCTCTTTGTAAATTAAGCATTATTATTATATTTATTTAACTAAACATTATTCTTAGTCGTAAAACAAACCCTTTAAGTCTATGAAAATTATAAAATGATGATTTTCTTTCTGTGCACTTGAATTTAACGGATCCGTGTTGGCTTTTTCCATTTCATTCGCAGCGAATCGTTGAGCGTGCAGTGCTTCCACTGGGTCCTGACGCGCATGCAACATGACATGGACATGATTGTGAGCGACAAGAAACAGGCGCGTCTCTGGGCCAAGCGCCTGCATGTAGCCCTTTTGGTAAGTCACTCCAGTCCCAGTTCCAGTTCGAGCACCAGTCCTCAGTCTCACTCCCCCACCCAGTTCCAGTTTCAGATCCTGGATGGATGCTTTTGCCCCAGCACCTCTTCTGGTGGCCATCTAAGCCGTGTGTGTGGGTATGAGTATGTAAGAGGGGTCTGTTGTTGTTTGCCTTGGCACTGTAAGTGCACTTTTGGGGGCACTCTTCTGGCGCTCGACGTTTGCCTTGGATTAAGCTCGGTGCCTGGTACTCTACACTCTGTTTTCTTCACTCGGTACTCAAGCCAAGCTCCACGCATCCTTAAAGTCCATCGGAATGAAATGGGGAAAAGTTCAAATGAACAGCGGGCTTTGTCGGAGATTAGTTACAATGCCAGGCACAAAGGTTTCTTTGATCATCCTACTGGGAAAATGCGTTTATTTTGCACAGCAATTAAACGGATAAGAAACCAAAAGCGATTTTAAATTAGATGTAGGAAGTATTACACTCAACAGCAATTAAGTGGGTAGCCAAAGAAATGCAAAGATAAAGGGATTCAGAAATTGTAAAGATATATAAATATATATATCGAGACACTGTGTGTGTTTGACAGCTGCAAAGCTAATGATTAGATGTGTCAATTAATGAATTCACTATCATTTAATCCAGGCAGGACTCAGTTCGAAGCTTAATTAAACTTAATCCACTTCAAAGTCCAATCAATTTAGTTCACGCCCAAGATATTTAGACTGGCCGAAGGAGAATGGTAAACATATATCATTACTCCTTCTGGCAGGATGTGTGTGTACTTTCATTCTAATTGTTGGCACCCATACTCATTACAATGCACAACACACGATACCACACCACACCACACCACTCCACATTACACCTCGATCCGTTCCAGTCAAACGCCTGAACGTCTACCAACTTAATGCTTACCAATTTTTTAATTAAAGACATTCCGGGAATTGCTGCAGAGCCTGCTGGCACTGCAAAGGCTCAAGGATGACAACAACGCGCGGGCCCTCTTCGATATGTTATTGAACAACGTGTGCTATGTGCTGGAGTATCGGGAGACAGTGCTGCATTTGTTAATGAACTACAATGAGGCGCACAGCACAAAGTGAGTACCCGGGCGAATAACCATTTCAGCTATGCACATACATTCCTATTGGAAATAACTTGCCCTCCATCACCCCCATTGCCCTATCCTCCGTTTTGGCCTGAGCCTGGCCTGCAGTTCTGATAGATAACAGCAGACGAGCGGAGCGTCGACCCCGCGGCACACCATCCGCAAATAAGCAAGCCAAACACACATCCTGGTAATGGGATTACTACGAGCACTCCATGTAGTTGCCTCACCGAAATATGCAGCGTCTGTCAGGATATCGCCCTTACTGCCAGACTCTCGCTCCGACAATCAGGCATTGTTTGTCTTAGCGGCATGCCTTTGTCTTGAGTTCTGGCCTGTTTGGTCGGCTATTTGCACAGATGTCAGCCGGGTCGCCAAAGCTCCCATGCCAGTTGTGCGAAACTAGTTTATTTTCCTTGAATTAATCTTGGTTCGCTTTAAGACATGAGTTTAAAATACTGTCTACTAGTGTCTTAAAAGTAAAAGAGAACGAACCCAGTTGAAAAATAGGTGAAAGGGAAAAGAAAGCGATGTAAATGGTATACAAAATTAGTCAAATATGTATTTATATATCGTCCGTAATATAAAATATAGATGCAGTATCTGTATATTGATATTTTCTGCAATCTCTGGCTAGTTCTTCTTATAATGGCATAGATCTAGATTCGAATTCAATTTTATTAAAGAAATCTGCTCGTTATATTATATATTCCCAGCCCTATTAGCCAAACTGCACTTGGCATCACTGAACTTAGTGTTCATGCGTGTTTCCCCCTCAAAAGCAGGCTACGCTAAATGAACTAGTTGCACATTCCCGAGGCGACGGGATCGGTAGTTGGGCAAAAGTTTAATTGATTTTACAAGCATGTGCTGCACGCGTGCTCTAGCATAAAAATTATGGCATTTTCTGGAAGCCAGAGCTCCGACTCCTTAGTGTGTATATTTTTGAGAGCAAATCGCGCACCTTGGCTGCATCCTAATTGCCGAGTTAACAGCGCTCGTGGCCTGCACCTAAAGGTGAATCGAGATTATTTCAATCGAAGTGTGTGCCACACTGCGGATACTTGATAAATCGCTGCAGAGCACTGGGAGGTGTGGAGTACTTAGAACTCATTACCTGCAGAAGGATGGTGTTGATTTCTAAAATCATATAAACCTACTTCTGTTCAGTCTTCAAAGGACACCAACTATCGTATGCCTGCACTTTAAAATGTTATCGAAAAAATAGAATAAAATCATGGGTCTGGCATGCTGCAATTCACTGCACCATCCATTTAGATAATTGCAATTTTTAGTGCCGAACATGAAGAGTTTGACTCACTTGAATATTTCTAAATGACTGCGCAAATTCGGCTGTCAAACAGACTCAACTGCGAGTGCTGTGTGTTGAGTGATACCTGCAATAAGTGCCTGGAAATTTATTTCTGTGTCACAGAGCCCTGTGACAGTGGCATCAAGTTGAAACTTTCAAACCGTTACAATCTTTATTTAATTAAATTAACATAAACTTTAAAAGTAAGAACGAAGTATAGTTGTCTTTTAAATCTATTTATGATTTGAAAATTATTTATCCTGAAGGCTTGTAGTTCAAACAATAAAATAGCAAAACACAGAACTTTCCTGAAAGCGTGTTACAAATTTAATTAAATTTAATAATTAATATTTTGTTTGGTATTTGTTCTTTCAACCATCTTTTTTATATTTTTTTGTTTATTAAATACTGGCCTCTAAAATGTTTCCTACAACTTGTTCCACAGTATTCGATGATATCCCAGATATAAACAAATTGTTGAGTGACTGTTGAGTTTGACTGTCGACTGTCGACTATCAGGACGCATCACATCGGCCCGTCGGACGAGTACTAGTTACTCAGTCCTGGGAGTTTGTTGGTCGGGGCTCTGGCAATTTCAAAGCTTTGACTAAATTAATTTAGCGCGCAAACATGAAATTGACATCCGGAGAGGAAGAGAGTTGGCATCTAAAAGGGCGGGCAGGATTCAGAAAACTACATAGCCGGGATTGCAGATATCTGGAATCCCAGAGACTGACTGGCATGTAAATGCAGCTGGGAATGTCGGTGGTGCAGCAACTGTTGCTTAATTGGAGCATGATTAATGCGGAACGAGTTGGAAATAGTTGGTTTAAAGAATTAAATCGATTAAACATTAAGTTGCGTCGTCACAGATCCGAACGGCTTTCAATTAAGCTGGCCAATTGGCAATCATGTAAATGCTGCTGCCTTTTGAACTGCAATCAGTGTTCGAGTGCCTGACAGATTAAAGATTTTTCGGTGTCAAGATGAATAATTTATGATCCCGACTGGGCGCTACACGCCACCTTTCTGCGCCCTTCGCCAGATTATTGCCACCCATTTGGGCAGCGATTTAGAGGCCCAATCAGTGCTGTCAAAATTGTTCCTATTTAACAGTCTACCAGCTCGGAAAGGTCGGAGGTATATACATAATAGCTATATCAGCAGCATTGCTGGCCCTGTGCAATCGACGCCCATCAGTCATTGTTGTTGTGGCTGTCATAATTAATAATATTTTCATTATAAACGTCTTATGCCAACAACGTCGCGCGCTACTGCCCGCAAATAGTCGGTCTGTTTAGGTCTGTCCGTTGGCGGTGGTGTCTGGGCGCAATTATATTTTATCATTTATTCAGCATGCGCTCAAACTCGTCGCGAAGACAATCCCCCAAACTGCCACCCCAACCTCCCAGATTCCCGGGAACCCGACCGCTGACCAGACCCCCCTAACCCTGGCTAAAAACACCCAAGTGTTCTAATTAATTCTGTATGCCCATCCTGCTGCTGCTGCTACTTCAACTTCTTCCTTCTCATTTTCCCGGGGCTCAGGCATTGTGGCTGTTGGCGTCCATTTAATCAGCGTAAACGCGAATATCAAATCAGGCACAACAACAACAAGAACAATAACAACAAGAAGTTACAAAACCGCGTGCATACAAATTAATTATAAATAATTTATTAACGATTTATCTTTGTCCTGCTGCCAAGCTTCGTTGGTCACATGTGCTTGAGATTGAGTAGTTGTGCAGAGAGAAAAAATGGTTGTATTTAGGGGTTTAGGAAAATCAAAGCTACATTTTAGTATTTATTATAATTTATGCATTTATTTAGTGTAAAAGTATTGCATTTTCCCTAGAGAAAAACAAACGGAAGCTTGATTCCTTGAATATTTCTAGTTTAATATAATCCCTACATATTGTTTATGGGTCTTTGAATACTTCTTCAACATTCTATTTTCTGTGTAATACCATAAGTGGGCGTTAAAGTCAAGGTGGGGTGACTTGATTTGCACCTGCGCATCATTAGGGCATAATGGTAGGTGGGCAATCGATTTGGATCCGCTTGTAAAATGGTTTGTGGCATGCAATATGTTGTGCAACTAACCCACCGCTCTTACCCGCTTCTCCGCTGCGGTTACTTGGCGTTGTGGTCAGGTGGCACCGGCATCAGCATCATCAGCATTCAAACATCTGCAGCGCCACCACCATTGCCACTAACCTCGTCCACTGAAAGCAGTGTTGTCTGATTTTCATAGCTCGAAACCAACAATGATAGACTATTTTAAAAGTAAAATTCAAAACCCTGTAGTATAGAAAATGTTAGGCAAAAAATAGTTAATTAATATTTTTATTCATTTTCATTGAAATATCTATTTATTATTTTGAGGACCCTATTTAATATCTTAATAAATATATTTATTTATCTAAAAGTATAGTTTTGCCGACTTGGGGTCTACTTTTTGTTTAATTTAAATTAATTTTTAAGGCACGACCATGCCAAAAATGCACAAAGATCTGGTCCGTAGCCCAGAAGCAGACCTTTTTGGGAAATTTGTTTTTAGTTCTAGCCAAGAAACCTAATCAATACCAATCCCAACCTCAAGACTTAGCTTTTTGCTTATCAGTTTCTTTTTTTTCTAATATTTAACCATAAGGGATTTAAATTGATTTCCTATAAACATTCTTGTATCCACAACATGGTCGTATTTCTCGAGCTAAATTGTCACCACCAATCCAATGATAGAAGTCAGTACAAAGTCCGCAGCTACCAGCAGTTTTTACGCTTCGCCTGCTGTTAATGCTGCCACCACATGCATCTTTGCGGCGCAGCAGTGTCGCCGCCAACGGGGCTGCGCTTGATTCATTTCACATTTCAGTTATCATCAAACGGGCACCGCACAGGCGGCACCGGGTTCCAGCACCCTGCACCCACTAGCGGTTGACAGGTATGGAGTCTCACACACACACACACACACACACATAGCACCACTCAAATTTCAAATCCATGCGGCACCACACTCCGCCTTTGCAGTCAACTGAGCCCCTTTACCATCAATTTGCCACTAGCCCCCCTTCCGACGTCTAACCGCCCGTCAGTTGTGGTCTTTGCTGACAGTTCTTGATCAATACAAATGGCCAAATATCTTGCAATTGGCTGGTGAATGTTAACAGGCTTCCATTCAATGGCTGCTATATGCGACTATTCAATCTCCGACTTGGTCAGCGCCATTATACTCATCTAATTTATGGTACTAAACATGAACTGGGTTGTATTTAAAGACGTGTATCCGAGAGATGTATCTGTTTAGAGAACTACTTAAATTTTTATTTGCAGCTTCATTATGCTTTGTTTTCAAGTCGTTGAATTCTAAGATTTGTTAGCAATTGCATAAATCTTTTATAGTTATTATTATTATTATTATAATTAAATGAACTGCAAGGAAGCCGCCAAACATTTCTGCCTTGGGAAAGCCCACATAATCAGTTTTGTCCATCAAAAGCACCATCACTGCATTGCATTGTATGCCTTACGTGCGTTTGATTTTTAGCGGATGCTCGGATTGGCGGAACACCAGCGCTTTTGAATTATTTGCCCGTTTAATTTGGCTAAATGTCTATGCATCTATGCCATCGATTCTCGTGTGCCGTTCACCGGGGACCCCTGAATGCCGGATAACCACTTTCATTACAAATTCATTTCCCCGGACGCCGGCTCCCAGGATCACCTCGCCAGCTGCGTTTGGTGGCACATTGACCGCATTTGCAAAATGCCGATGGAGGTAAGCTCCTGCAGTGTGTCGCTTGCGCGGGGCATTAAAATTCGCAATGAATTTGCATAAATTTTGGAAAGCCCGCCAACGCCACCGTCGAGTGTCAATGGAGCGCGCTGCCGCGACCTTTTTGGCCATTTCGCATTTTTCACCACCCACACGATGTTGCCATTTTTATGGACCCAGGACCTGGCAATTAGAGGGCTGAACGCGGAACTGTGAGCGACTTGAATAGGGATTACGCCCACATATGCTCAGGCAAATATTGGAAAATCGTGTTTAAAGCCAATTTGGTTCATACATGCGATTTAATATTTGTTTTTGGTTTCTATTTAGGCCATGTAATTACAATGTGCATTCTTTTTGGTTTGGTTCTTTTCAAAAATAGAAATACTCTAACCTTCTTAATTCATTATCCATTTCTGGTTATTGGTTACTACTATATTTTTCAGCCCCGCCTTCTCTGCATACTCGGCCTGCTTTGCATTGTCCTTTTTTCGGTGACTCGCGCGATTTTCATTATTCAAACGGCAATCAATCATTTTAACAAATTGACGTGCACAATGACGCTGGCTTTTATTTTTCGGCTTCGGGTTGGGGCTAGGGCACGGTAAAAACAAAGCGGAAGTTAGCTTTGCATAGCGGCAGCTGATTTTGGCATTTTAGCGGCTGTCTTCTGCCTTGTTTTTTGTCGGTTGGCGGCAGCGGCAGCGATGCCTTTTGCCATTTTGAGGGTAATTTGCTAATTGGAGGCGTCATCGGTTTCGACAGCAAAGGCAGCGACGACAGAGTGAGCGGCCGCATCATCAGTCAGGAATCAGGCCCCGGAATCGAGTTGGGTTAGTTAGTCATTCACGGTGGCAAAATTTCCATTCCGCCTTTGGGGCCGGTTAGTGGGCGGACGGCAGAAGGGCATCTGTTGGCCTTTTTAATGTACTCGATGATATTCAATAAATATTTTGGACCCTCGGAAGAGGTTATTGATGTTAGCCTTTGATTTATTCGTCAGCAATTCGGGTTGAATGCTGGAAATTGATTGAATATTTCTCTGCTTTTAATTTAAGAACTTTAATATTAGTTATGCCTTTCTTTTACCTAAATTGAGTTGAAATAAATTGTAAATTAAAAATTAACAAAGAAAAATATATTTAATTTATGTTGTTTGATGCTTGAAGAGTAGGTGCTCTCTTACATCGAGGTTCTGTTTTGGTTTAAACTTATTAATTGCCAGAAATTGATTGAAAAATGATTTCTATTTGAATAAATGTGTGCCAATTCATTGACTATTTGCGATTGCGACCTGTTAATTGCTGCGAGTGTAGAATAAACATAAATATTTCCAATAAATTGAATTCGACAAAAAGAAATTGTGTTAAAAAAATTATGCATTTGCCACATTTAATTGAATTCTGAGCATGTGGTATGCATTTTTCATATGGATACGACCGGGGTCCAGCATGCAACAAATTCAATTTGGATGCATGTGCACCCACACATATTCGCTATTATAAAGAATTTAATTACAATATATTCTCATTTCGTTAACTAACCTCTCCGCACCGCCTCCACACAGGGTGTTCCTGCGCGACGTGGTGGAAACGGCCAATGTATTCATTAAAATGATGGAGCGCTTCTGCCAGGATTCTGTGGTGGTGCAGGACAAGCGGCGTGGCGGAGGAGCCGGTGGCCGGAAAAAGAAACAGCCGGCGGCCAAGTCCAAACCAACGCCAACGGTCGCACAACCCACTGAGGTAAGTGGAAAATGGAAAATTGTATTCTGGCTTTTAGTTTGGGAAACAATAAGCTAATTTAAATTGAATTTAGTTTACTTCTATAGATTCAATTATAAATTATTAACTTCTGGGTATCAATTCTGTTTAGGCTTTAAATTTTTGCATTTTTCAAAAGAAACAAAAGTATAAAATATATTTTAGGTATACAAAAATCCCTAAGAAGCTTTAAAATTTCAAATTTAAGTTCAGTCAAAGCCTGAAAAGTTTAAATTTAAATACATTGAAATACAAAGTTTCCCAGAAACCAATTTGAATCCACTCTGGCCAAATGCGAAAATAAGAACCGGCCTGATATATGCGCTGTTTAATGTTTTAAAAATAAATTGCCGCATTAAATAACTTTATTTGGGCCTGCTGGTCAGCAGCACCCGCTGTGCCAGCCATAAAATATACCCTAAATTGCCAATAAAATTTTAAACGAATTGCAAACAAAAGCGGCAAGGGAAAAAATGCACAAAAAACAATTGTCGTCTATGCTGTGACCGTTTAAGATTTATGTGTTTGATCGTGAAATTTAATTGACTGAAAATATGGAAGAAAATGTAAAGGAGGGAGTGAGTGAGGGAGAAAAGTTGGGTGGTGTCTGGTCCAGCGAAGTTTCCATTTTATTCAATTTTTACAACTCTCGTCCCAAACTCCCCGGTTACTTGTGTGCGTATTATTGTCGTGGTGCACACACAATTTCATGTGTCCTTAGTGCACGCACAGGCGAACTAACTCACTCCTGCGCCTGCGGAAAATGCGGAAAACTTTCGCTGGTGGGGGCTGCAGCCAGGCTTCCGTTTGTTTTTCCGCAGCTTTGACCCTTTTCAAGCTGCTGCTGAGCCCAGCTTCTCTTTTATTTTCCTCAGATACACTTTGGAAAGGGTTATGTTGTATATAAACTTTGTTACATTTTGGCTAACTAAACATGTTCTTTATTAAGTTGATTTATAATTCAGTTTGCAACTAATATCAATAGAGTAATTTGTTTATTAAAAACGAAACATTAATATCCAGCACTTTACTAATTAATGCTAAATCTCTTGCTAATATATAAACCACACTCTAACCTTTTGCTCTCTAATAAATTTACTAATTATGCTTGGCTGGTAATTTATTTGCCTTAAATTGAGTATATATAAAAACACTGTTAAATCTGGACTGAATGTACTTAATGCCAATTTCGGAATACTTTTTATATATATATTTTTTTTTGGGCGAGTGTAGGCGTACCTGCCACACTTTGTCAGGACATTTTCAGCTACCATTGTTTTGCGGCACCAGTTCCCTTACAGTTTTCCTAGCCAGCTTTTGTTTTTTCCACACTTTGTCGCGCTGGAACAGGACGCACCGCTGAGCGTGATTTCCGGCCACTGGCCACTGGACTTTCGGAATGCCGACCTCCGAATGCCGACTGCCAACTGCCGGCTGCCATGTTCCACAACCATTTGCAACTGCAGCCAGCGAAAGGTCGGCATTTGCTGTGCATTTTTGTGGCCGTCGATTTGGGCCTTTTGGGCAGGGACACACGTACATGGAAAAGATTAATTTTTGTTCTTTGCCAGCAACCTTCGATTGTGTTAATTTTTGACGTATTTGTATAGCTGACCCTGGTGTAGCTGTGCTATTGTTATAGGGAACTGGCATACGCACACGCCTTCGAAGCATCAATTTTTCAACAATTAATTTATAAATATTTGTCATTGCCGGACGAGCAAAAAACATGACAAAAGCACACAGGCGCAAATATTTGCATGTTTCTCCCCCTTCAACAAGCAAAAGTTAAACGAGCGATAAACAAAACGGATGAAATTGTGTAACGTGTAAAATAAGCAAACATCAAATAAAATATATAAAAAACCGGAAGCCAACTGAATCGACTTTGAGATACTTGGTAGTTTTATTTTAATCATCCTGTTTTATAATTTCTTACATCATTTTTATAAGTAGCAGATGCAAAAACGAACCATAATAGATACATAGTTATTAAAAAGATCCTCTTATCTTATCTTTTTTATAAAAAGATTTTTTAAATGGTAGATGAGAAAGCATTTCGTGATACATATTTTTTGTAGTTTAAATCTTACACCACTATAACCTTTAAATACCCAAGATAAATAATAATTTCCCCTTGCCATTGACTTTGCATTGAAATTTTAATGAAATAAAAATACGTTGCCATATGTGACGTCCTTGTATTTAGAAGGACTTCTCCCATCGATGTTTAATTAATATGCATTGTTAAAAGCTCAATGCAAAAAAGCAACCACATAATGATTTAATGCAAACATGAATCAGCAAAAATATAAATTGAAGCTGTAAAATACTCTTTGAGTGGTGATAATTATCATTTTTGAGGATACAATTTGAGGATAAAATTGAAATTAATTTAAGAATTTAAATCAGAATTTCCAATGCATTCTACAACTTCTATCACAAATAAAACATTGATTTGACATTTAGCCAACTTAAAAGCACCGCGTGAATTCATATACAATATTAACAAATGTATCCAATATTTCTTTATTTGGATTTTATATCCATTCTTGAACAATAAAGTATAATTAGCACATTGCAAACCAAAATCCAAATGCCTGTGGGCATTCCAAGTAACGATTGCAATTAAAAAGAATTCCAATTACTAAAACCATTTTATTTGTATTTTAATCTCTAATGGAATATGTTTATTCCATTGAATGTTCTTTTTTCGCTTTTTGGTTTTTTCTGTCACCGGCAAATATGGCTGACATGTATTAGTGGATATTTGGTTATAATTATCACTGCCTATGGTATAATTAATTTTGCACGTTATGACTTATTTCCCTTTGTGATTATACATTTGCAAACAATTGGTTCTCAGAAATAATTTATTAATGCATAATTCCAGGAAGAATTGTCCAGCAAATGGGCCGAACTGGCAACAGAAGTGTGCAGTCTGCTGGCCACAGAAATGGATATGCCGGAGGATGAGCTGCCTGTGCCCTTTGATGCCGCCTCGGAGAAGTCCATCGATGATCAGCGGTGAGTAAGAAGAGAGCTCTCCCACAGCCCCCAGTTCGATTTTCCAATTGTCCAACGTGCTCTTATTATGTTTCTTGGATTTCCCCCATTTACAGCGAGGATTGCATGATCCGCATAAATAAACTGCTGCGCTCCGAGAAACTGGACCAGGCCATCGCCCTGCTGCGGGCCGCCAGGTAAGTCCTGTTGGGTGGCCGACATTAAAAATGCCAAGGGAGTTGCCAGGACGGCTGGCAGCTGCCTGAACTCTCGGTTGTTAGGCGGCCCCAGACGTAATCCCTTTAAAAGTCCCACTTTTAATAACTTGACATTGACTGGGGCAACGGAAAAGGTACGAAAGCAATTCGCATAATAAATTAACTCTAGCGAAAACGGGGAAAAATCCGCTTGGCTTGTGTCCTTTTGTGAAACTCCACTGGCTGGCTTTTATCGAATTTTATTTTGCCTCTGTTTATTTTTCATATTTTTTTCCTCCACGGAGACACGATGCTGTGTGCTGTGCTGCCCCTCAAATTAAATAGTTTTTATTTATTGTTAAGGCAGAGCACGCTGGCACCACGGTAACTACAGATAATGGCTAGGGTCCGGAATTCCATGTCCTTGCTCTCCTTTTTCCCAGATAATAAGAGTCGGCGGCGGGGCTCTGCATTTCAGACAATTTCTCAGTGCCCGGTTTTTGTCCCAGCCGCCTGCAATTTTTCAGTCAACAAACCGCACTGTTGGCCAGGTGAGGAGACAGGTCAGAGGCTCCTCTGAGCATCAGCAGGAGCAGGAGCAGGAGCAGGAGCAGCTCCTCTGCGCTCCAGTGGCTGTGCTTGCCTTTCAATTTAATTGCCCGCTCAATTATGTAAAGCCCATTGAAGACGCGCTCAAGAAATGTTTATTGTTTGCTCGGGAGAATTGCGTGAAAATAATTTATCTTTTGCGCGTCAACATTTAAATAAGACCAATGCCACCCGCACACACAGAAGAACCATGGCCCGAATCGGCAGATGTCGCAGTGTCAAAGGCTGTCCCGAGCAATCGAAAACGTGGCTTAAATATTTCCAAGTCATTTAATTACAACCTCATTAAAATTTTCCACCTGCTGCCTGTTGGTTCTGGTTGGAGCGAGGGCCGACTCAAAGGGATCCAATCGATGGCATCTGTAAATAGCAATCTTACGATGCTGGAGAGTTCTGTAGCTTTCAAATTGATGGGAAACATTAGGGTATATCGAGGTGATATACGTTGATATATTACCTGTAGAAATACCTACCTAAGGTTAATTGTTATAATTTTAATATACATAAAATTGAATGTATTTGAACATTTTAGATTTTATAATCTGTCTGGAATATAATAGAAATAAAATATTATAGCTGAAGGGGTTATATAAAATGATTAAATATAAAAAAATATTTAATTATTACATAACAATGTACCTTTCGATTCTAATATCAGAGCTACCTTTTGAAACATCCTTAGGAGATATCCAAGTGTCTCTCAGAAACCATTTTTTCATTATGTTCTTCCCCTTTTTCTCGTTTGTCAAAACTTCCTTGAAATTTATGTACATTTTAATTGTTTTCAACGAAAATTGCTGCATTAAAATGTATACAATTTTTGGTATGCCTTTTGGATGCCGCTGTTGCTGCTGCTGCAGTGGCAGCTTAAAAAGGTCTAGACGCTTTTTGTGCTAATAAATTAAAATGCGATATGCATATAGG
This sequence comes from Drosophila mayri, assembly GCA_008042485.1. Taxonomy (NCBI): domain Eukaryota; kingdom Metazoa; phylum Arthropoda; class Insecta; order Diptera; family Drosophilidae; genus Drosophila; species Drosophila mayri. Next base: position 193,518 of record VNJN01009931.1, on the reverse strand, counting down.
AGCTTGCACCCACTGCCGCCACCGCCCACGGCCACGCCCCGGGGTCCCACTACCTCGTCTGGCCATTGTCTGGGACTTTTTTGTGCCCCGTTGTCTAGCACTTTGGGACCGTAGGGTTACACTCACTTTATTTTGCATACCCTAAAAGGGAGTCTGAATAATTCGTTTTTTAAGTTGGTAAATATATTGTAGGAAATTCAATATTTAACGTGAAATTTGATTAAGGCTTTTATATATATTTTATATTTTATATAGTTTAAAGATATTGAATATAAATACAAATTAGCACGTTTTCTCTTGGCTAATTGTTTTGACTATCTGAAAAATTGGTTTCGTTATTATTTTAACAGTTTTATAAATAATAAGTGGAATTGTTTTCATATATTTCTCATAAATACCATTTGATTAAAATGTATTCCCTATCACTCTTTTTATCTTTTCTATATATCACTCTCTGAAGTAAAAAGTACATCTTTCTTTACGGCTTACTCCAATCTTTCGGATATACCCTTAGATGTTTACCCTTTTTTATCTCGTTTCATTTACTCTCTGGCTGGCAATGCGAACATTTTTTGGTGAAACAAAATATTGAAAATAAACTGGAGTCTGTGAACAGGACACGCACATAAGGAGGTTCATATAGTATGTCTGGCTTGGCATGTATGTAAGTGCATTGTGGGTGATGTGCTCGAGTGTGTTTGTGTCTGTCCAGAATTTTTAAATACTCTTTTACTTGCCAAGTCGCACTATTAGGGGTTTCCATTTAAGTTAAGCCAAAGGGAGGGAGGAAAAAAATGGAATTGGTAGCGTCTCTGGTTGCTTTTGCTTTCTCGACGCTGGCTTAATGGGTGCCCAGAAATATCAGCGTGGAAAAAAGAAACTTTTAAGTGAAGTAAATGCGCAAAATGTTTATTCAAACTTCACTTCGACTGCAACTTTCAGTTCTTTACCCGCCGCCATCCTGCCCCACTAGCTCGCCTTTTAACTAAGCTTATTTAAGCGTCTGCTGATGCGCTTATTTAGCATAGCAACCGGCAAGTCCCACTCTTGTCTTTTATTTCCCAGAGTTTTATTCCGCTTCTGCCATTGCACATCTCTTGTTGATTCTGTTGACTGGAAATATTTAGCATTTGCTGCTCTTAAGCCGGCGCACAGTCCGTGTTTTGCCAATTCAACAAACATTCATTAGCACAGCTGCTGGGACTTGAAGTTCATAAAATTCTAAACCAAAGTCCCAATTCCATGCTATAATCTGTGGCTTCTGGAATCATGCTTTCATAGAAAACCTTTCTAATTAAGTTTTATCTTAGCTTTCTTAACAAATAAATTTCCATTATTTATTACCTAACTAAAAGGAATAAGTATTAAATTGAGTGTTCTTTGGAAATGAGAAACACAATTACATTTAATTCACCTGAACAACAATTAAATAAGGAAAGGGAAGATTTTTGTTTGGATATTCTATTCTTCCAACAAATCTCTTTGAAACGTTTGAAATTTAAAAAAGAATTTAATCATTGAATTTCTGGACAAACACCTAGAGTTTTAGTGCCTATAATCCAGAATTGGCCAGCATATCGATTCATAATTAATCCGGTTTCACTCAATGTGATTAAAAATGCTTAGCCTTGCTATAGAGTTTTTCCCCTATATATATATTTTTTTATTTTTTGCTCCAAAATAAATAGTTTATCTGTGCCAGGCAGCCTGCGCAGGAGAACAATATGGAACATAATCGAACTAAAAAGCCAAAAGTCCCAACCAGCAACCGCGCCCAATGGTTTCCATAGATTTAGCTTGGTGCATAATTAACCAATGTTCGTCCCTGACCAGGATGCAGCCGTGCTAAAAACCGCTAATTATCGCCCAGCCGCATCGCTGTAAAAGTTGCACACAAAATATGTCGCATAACTTTTAAATGAGCGCACGCAAATGTTGATGTAAACCGAAAAATTCTGGCCACCCAGCAGCAGCCCATATCGTACATATAGTACGGCGCATTATTGTATCCTGCTGGTGGCCAACTAACGAGCTCTGAAAAAGAGACCCGCAGGATTACAAGCGAACGCTAAAGGCTTTGCGCGGCAGGACGGGGATGCGGGCTGGGGAGTAGGTGTGGCCATGGCCATGTCAGTCAATTTATTGGCCAAGACGACAGCGGGAAACATAAGTTGCACTATCGCCTACAAGCACGGCCACAAATAAGCATAAATATGTCGCTTAGAGATACTTACTTTCTCTTTTCCGTTCCGGGTGTGCCTGTGTGCCGCTGATATGGCCGCCAAGAATATGGCACAGCGGGCAAGGGCAGTATACTATGGCTTTAATATATTTCATATAATATTTGGAAATATATTTCCGAAAAATTGGGTTAAAAATAAGCTTATGTATAGAAGTAAAAGTGCCTTAAACCGTTTTTTAACATATTTATTCTAATATTTCTCTAAAAAACAAACAACTTTTGGCTGCCAAGTGTAATTAGAGTCAGGGGAAAACTCCCAATAGTTTCCCCTCTCTTTCATTTCGAAGTCCATCTCTTTCTCGTTACGTTTTTGCTGTGCGTTGCATATTAAGCTGCTTTCAAATATTAAATTAACAGCAGCGGCAGCGTTGGGAAAACCCTGAAAGCGCCGTTGCATCATCAGAATGGTGGGGATTATTTGTTGTGTGTGTGTGTGTAGAAGAGAAAAGGGAAGACGGCAAAAGAAGCCACCCAGGAAAATACACACAAACACACCCAACATGTGCAAATGCGTTGGCCAAGAACGGGCGGCGTGTATCCTGGACGCAATTTTAAACGCATCAATTTCAGTTTGCCCAGGACCACCGCACCGAAAGCGTTCCGATTTTTGCAACATGACGTGGCGGCAGGCTGCTGCTGCTTGTTATTTCAGCTATTGTTTTTACTGACGCTATCCCGGGCAGGATAATAACGATTTCTATGGGCAGGACCTCTTTCTGCTATAGAGTTATGCTTGTTGAATTTGCGGGGAATTTTCGACTAAATCGAACCATTTTATTAAGCCGGCAACAACCAATGCAAGTATTAGCTTTTGACTGCCAGTTTGCCATGGTTCGCAATGGAGATTAAATTGAAAATTTGGCATTTACATGGAATTTTATTTGCCTCTACATTGGCCTGTGAATTGAACAGAATTCGGAATGAACTAATGATCAACTGCTAATCAATGTGCAAAACAAAGGGATTTTTAAGCATGCAATCAAAATGGATTGATCTTTTGTAGTTTAAGGGCATTTTTTGGGATAAACACAAGATATATTTTGAGCAATAAATTTTTATTGAGAATATAATTACATTTCCCTTTATTTGTATATAATTTCGCTCCCGTTTAGTTTCCCCTCTCCCTTTTACTTAAATTCAATTTATTTTTCTGCTTTATCTCTAACGCCTTAAATTCATTCTTATTCCGTAGGGAAGTTTGGCCCGAGAACGACGTGTTCGGTGCAATTTCCGCTGCACCGGAAGACGAGCTGCTGCTGCTGCGTGAGATTTTCATGCACAACATTACAACAGGTGAGTGCCAGCAGAATGAAAAAATAATATGAAATATATGTAGTAAAAACGGTCAGAGAGGGGAAAAGCGTTGAAAAACAGGGAAAGTCCACCCCACTGCCAACATTTTAATTATTGTTTATTACTATGCATTATGGAGGAGCATGCTCGCACAACCTTCGCCTGACCGTTGTTTTAATTAAAAATGAAAATCTGCCACTTGGCTTTTGCGTGTCATTTATCTTGCGCTGTCTGTGGCCCTTGTCCTGCATCCAGCGTCCTGCCTCTTTCAGTCCATGACTGCCTGCCCCAGTTGGGGCCACTTCCGGTGCAGCATTTTGCATCTCTACTCTATAAATTTGCCAGCTGAAATAAGCCAAATTATAGCGCAACTTTCAGTTCTGTCTGTCTGCCTGTGTGTGTGTGTGTGTGTGTGTGAGTATGTCCTTGTTGCATTGTCTAAGTTTTTGCAGGCCCCGTTTTGGCTTTTTGCCTTGCTGGCCAAGAAGCCTCGTCCTTCGGGCCGCCGAAGTTCGCTTAACAAATTATCCAACAGAAATTCTTGCGCTTCATTAAAAGTAAAAAATGAGGCAGCAGAGGACTAGCTTTCCCACTCCTGTCCCTTATCCTTATTTGCGCTCTGCTCCTTGCCTGCCAGTTCCCCGGCCGGCTGCCTGGCTGGCTGGACTAAATGAAAATATATTAAACGCGTAATTGTTTTATTTCATTTTTGTTTTCCCATCCTGCCAAGTGCATTGGCTTGTGAAATTCCTGTTGTTTGCCTTCGTTCAATTTGAAAGCCAGCGAAGCGTTGACAATTTGCCCTCCGTATTCCGTTCTGTTTTCCCATTTTCCCAAAATATATACATATTTATTTTATTTTTGACATGACTTTTCAATTTGCCTTCGGTGCACCTGAAATGCAAGAGCCGCGTGATTCTGACTTTGTTTAGACAAAAGCCATTAGGTTTTGACAAGCTCCTCCGTCCGACTTCGACTGCACATATCCATATGTTGCATCTTCGGTTTGGTACGGTCCTCTCCATGTGGCGGTGGTTCCTTATCGCCGCAGTGCAGTTTACTGTTTCAGTGACTTTGGCAGCGCTGAATTTGAAGGCTACAGTGGCAGGGAAAAGTTTTTGACAAGCACTTTAAAACGCATCCATGGCTGACACTTTTTTCTCTCTTTTTTAATGAAATATATACAATACTGGAAGGATGTCGCAGCCAACCGAAAAGTTTCCAACTTTTGCTGCGCCGTGCAGTTAATCGAGATTTTTGTGTGCGAGAATTTATGATTTCCGCTCAAGAAGCAAACTTATATCAAGGCTTTTTGTGCTCGGCATATAACTACATACATATATATATCGGATTTGGTCTTTAAAGAAAGAGTTATGAGCAAAGTGAGCTAAACTTTCTTGATAATAAACTTTTAGCATGGAGTGATAAAAGCCAATAATTTGAAACAGTAAAGGATTTTAAGACAAAGTTGTCTTTTAAATTAGGTGGTTTCTAAGGAATTTTAGCTAGATTAGATTAGATTATGAATTAAAGGATAAAAATCAATGTTTTGGACTCTAAAAGATATGTGAAATGCCATGAAAATATTTTTAAAACATGGAAAATGTTGGTTTCTCTTAACTGAAACTAAGATAACGTTATTAAAGCCATGTTATATGCAATATTAAGATGCATTTGCATTTTATAATGGCAGTTAATATTAAATACCTTAAAAAAATACTCTTTATTCATTCTTAATTAGATCAAAAAGGATATATACTTATATAAAAAAGTTCCCCCAACGTCTTTGTTTGATAAATTTAATTAAGTTTCAATTTAAAGAAACACACCCGTGCTCCTTTGCAAGGGAATTGAACGAACAATCCGGAACAACAATGGATCCGGTTTGGTTGTGTGCGTGCGTGGATGAGGTGCGCATCCTTTTACGGTTCGGACCGTGTCTATGCCTTGGAGCGCCTGCCATGCGATCCGTCCGTCGGCTTGTCCCTGGGTCCACATGAAAGAGTCCGAAGTCCGGTACGCCCGTCTGTCCGAACGCAGTGCTTAAAGCATTTGAAACCCTCTTTTGTGTCTGCGTCATCGGTTTTATTTATTTTTTACCCATCGAGCGGGTTGAGCTCGTTAAGCTCCCGGACAAAAAGCGTGACCCGTTCGTTCTAACAGCGACCAGGGGATTTGATGGGCAGCTTAACGCCCGCCGGCCGCCAATAGATTGATGTTCAGTTGACAGTTTTGCCGGCTGCAACAATATGCAATTTACCAACGGCGAGGCGGCCGAAAAAATATATGTGTATATATATATATATCTTGCTCTTCCCCACAAACTTATGTAAAATGCTCCCACTAATGTCGGGCCATAAAAACACAGAATCAGTCCCCAAAGTGGCCATTGAATGGGACTGTATTGTGTCTCTGCCTATCTCCCTTTCTCTGGTTTTTGTCCTCGAACATTTTATTAATTACCGACAACCACAAAGTTCATGTAGTATGCTCGCTGCCTGTGGTTTGGCTTTAATTAATATTTTTTATGTGAAATACCCTAGAAATGGCCGTGCATATAAGCTTTATAAAATGGATGAACATGATTTAATAAATATTTTCTTTTTATGTCTTTAGAAACTCCTTGTTATTAGCAATAATAAAACATATCGAAAAATATTTTTAAATATGTGAAATACTATTATAATATTAGAATTGAGTTCTCTAAAGCATCCTTTCATATTCTGATGTATAATATTTGCTCTATTTATAAATTATTTCCTTATTTATACATACTTCCCAATTCTTATTTGCTTGTTTCCATTAATTTATTTAGTAATTCCAATCGAATTTAATCGAAGCTGAGCCGAGGTACACACCCTTCACATTTAATTAATTCACTTGATATTAATTTGGCTTTGTGTAAGCCGCCCGCCCCGTTCGATTGGCAAGACAAACGGCAAGTGCATTGACACTTTGCATAATTTACAGCTCATGTGTCTGTACTCGTACCTCTTGCATATCGAATCCTTTGTATATGCAATCCTTGTTTCAATTTCAAAATGCAATGCAAACTTAATTCCGGAGAAAGAGGGTAAAGAATAGCAGAGGAGGTGTGAGACTATCCTGCATGCGAGTCTGTTTGCTTAGTTAAATCTTAATCAAGTTGCTTCGTTGATTTCGATTTGTGGCGCGCATAATAAATGAGGAGTCCTTTGTCCCTCCGTTTCCGCATCGTGCCCCTCCCGGAGAAGCCAAATCAACGCCCAGGACTCGTACAAAAATAACACAAAAATCCACTCAAGTGTTAAAACAAGAACAACAAAAAAGTGCCGAGCGCTAACGGGAACAGTGAATATATTTGTATATATTGCTGTGTCTGAGTGTGTGTGTATTATTTCAAGTCCTGCCAAGTCTGTGCGCCAAGTCCTTAACTGATTTCCCAGCGCAAACAAGTTGGTCTCTCCAGTTGTCGTTGTTTTCGTCCCGTGTCCTGTGTCCCCTGTTCCCTGTCCCTTGTCCCCTGTCTCCTGGCCCTGCTCTTTGTCTCGCATAAAAATACAAAGTTTATGTTATGAACACAAATAAAAACAAAGGCACACAACAATGCTCGCCCAAGAACAACAGAAAGTGCGCAAAAAATACGAGCCAGGAAAGGAATAAAATACAATAAAATGAAATAAAATATCCACAACGCAGCACACACAGCAAAGAACAGAGTCATTTGGACACAACTGAAGTTCGCACTGAGAAAAATCTAAGGCTATATAGAGTGGGGAATTTCAGGTATATCTTTCTTTAGAATTTGGTTTGCCTTTTCATCTCTTGTTTGATCTTTTCAAAATCCATTTATCTAAAAAGAGGCTTAGAAAGTGAATAACAAATACAACTTTATTACATTTATACCATCAAGGATAACCAAAAACTTTGACTAAATATATCCTTTATTTAAATAAATAAAAACCCAGGAAGTTCAACCTATTTTTTTTCTGTGTATAAGATGTCCCATTCCCCCCTTTTAGCAGTTTATTTGCAAGTTGACGTGTCGTGTCTGCTGTCCCCATTTTCCAAATCCAGTGGCGCAAAGAGTGCGATACCAGACGTCAACCACAACACCCGGCAGCACTCAGTCAGAGACACATATAGTATTCTCCGCTCAGAGTTCCGGATCAGGATGCGGATGGTCCGGTGATGACACTTACTCAATTAGGCGACTTGGCTCGACACTGATTTGCCTTTCAGCTGGCCATTTTTATTGGGTCATAGTTTTTCGTCTTAACAGCTTTCTATTCGTTTACCTTGATTAGATTGGATTAGATTAGTCACTTGTGTTGGCTATTCATCATTCATATTGCAGTTGGTGTTTTTCAATTTCAATAAAAAGTTAATTATCCTTACAAGAGAGCAGGTTATTTGTTTATCAGATTGATTCCTTCGATTAGAAAAAACATAAAAAAATATTTCTGCTAATTTTTTATAGATTTAAATCTGCACATTTTAGTCAGTTAAATTTACTACGCCATTAACTAGTAGATTCATTAAATTTTAAATCAATTTAAAACAACAAAAGTACCTGTAAATACTTCTGTTAACAAATAGTTGATATTTCGTGTTGAAATTCGCGCAGGCTTTACAGCATCCGATTAAATTTACTTATTGCTGTTTTTTTTTTGTGCCCTTGTGCCTTTATCCCTGGCTTTTTGCCCCATCCATTCGTCGCTGTGTTTTTTCTACTATTCATAAATAAATACACACAAACCACACCTGTGCTCTCACTTTCCTCCTGGGATTTTTGGGCCTCCAACTGCCGGACACAGTTGGTGGCAATGACATTCAAAATATTTAATGCGAAAAAGTAACCGAAAAATTTAACTTTAAATTGAAATTCAAAAAAAAGTTAGTAGTTGCCGGATGTTCAGCGAGACCTTAGGAAAAAAGGAAAAACTTGTCATGTGTGCGAGTGGAATTTCACCTCTGGTAAACATAAAACGTTGCATACTTTGGGGACACTCGCCCGCAACTGGGCGACAATAAAAACCAAGCAAGGCGAGGATACCCGATGGAGAGCTATTGAAAGGGGTAGAGCGTAGAGCAGCAGGAGTCATAACGAGTGCAAAACCATGAAATGAAATCGTTACCGTCCCCATCCGCAAATGGTTCTGAGCAAGGAGCGTTCTGCAGTCAAATGTGTTAAAAAAAAAACGGGTAACAGGAGGCTAGATTAGAATACCCTTATCAGGACGTTCCACATATGGCTCTAATTATTTTTTTTTTACATGAAATGGTTAGAAGTTTCTTGAATTTATTACTTATTCTCTAAAAACCATATAAAAATCCTTTTTTAAAGCTATCAAGGACTACTATTTTAGTCAATATGCCAAAGTTCAACATCTTTTTATTTTATTATTTAAATAAATGCATCTTTCATAGATAAAAGTTTTGTAATTAAACCCATATAGATTCCTGTACAAATATTTCTTGTCTTTAATTGCAATCCTTTAAAAAATTTCCCTACAGGTATTTACAGTTTTTATAAAAATGAAATCACCAGTTTTTCACCTGACATTTTTGTAAAGATGAAATCACAATTTTTTTTACAAATATATTTATTGGATTGCAAACTTTCGGGAAAGTTGAAAATACCCACTGCAAGCGTATAAAAACTTGGGGTTTATTGTATAATGCGAGCTCGCTTTTTTACATTTGACATTCGTGTGTGTGTGCCGGTGTGCTTGGGTGTGTGTCACACATGGCTCCGACACCCTCAGGATCGTTGCTCCTTGTTCCCTGCTCCCCGCACGCACTCGGTCGGCTGATGACGAGGGCGGGGGTGGGGCCTGAAATTAAGCAATGTGTCCCTAGAGTGCACTACGTTGCGTATACGTAATGTGGCCGTGCTTTTTGGCGGCGCTGCATTAAAAATGAATGCAATTTAAAGTTGCCAGTCGGCGGCCACCCCCTCGGCGTATGGCTATCTGTGTATGTGCGTCCCCAAGCACATCAAGAACCCGCAGAATTTTTTACATATTTAAATGAAAAGCGAAAGCAAAAAAAAAAAACAAGTAAGTTTGACTTCCGTTTTTCCTTTTTCTGTTCAGCTTGACTGACGCTAATGGAGCACCATTTGGCTGCACTGCTCCGAAATCAATTAGATAAAGTTTTTCCCCAGCTGCGCTGCTCTCCAACAAAATACAACAAAAAATATTGTTCATACACTCACACAAACAAAATCGAACATTTTTCACTTTAGTTTGGGCAACCGGGGCAGTAAATTGCATAAAAATTAACAGTTCAATGGTTGCCCAGGCAATTATACCGCTGCCCGCCGCTGCTTTCCTTCTAATTTTCGTCCACTCTTCTGGCTTATTAGTGGTGAAAAGTGGACCATCGTAAAGTGGTTTTACACTGGAGAAAAATACAATTAAAAATTAATAAATTACTTTCAAGGACTCAGATTTCTGTTCGTTGTTCATTTGAGCTGAAACTTTGTGCAAAATTTTATCCCTTAATTATTTTGTTTTTTATTAAAACATCTTTAAAGTAAGCTTATAAATTATTCCACACCTTTTTTCCTGGTGTAACCTTCTTGCCTCTATTACCTTTGTCCAGCGCTTATTTGGGTTAATCAGATTGTGTCCCTGTGGCCTAGACCTGGCATCAGTCAAAAGGCAACTGCATTAGGGCCGCTGACAGGACACTTATGAACCAGCGGCAAATGGCTTTGGCAAAAACTAAAAGAATTTACCCTGTTTGGACTTTCCGGGAAAAAAAGGATATCAGAAATGACATTTCCTCATCAAACTGTCGCTTCGCCGTGTCTGAATACATCTGTTGACACAAATTTCGTTATGTTTTTATTATTTTACCATTAACCTTTTTATTGCTCACGCATTTCGGTTAACATTTCCCGAATCCACTCCCGTTCGACCACAAGGAGGAACTTTGTTGTTATTGAATGTTCTCTGTGTGTGTGTGTTGGCTGCGATGCAATATTGAATATTTAATTCCCGCCCGAACGAATGAATGTCCAAGGGCGCATAACAATTTCTTGACATGTGCGCCCTCAGCTCCCCAATGTGGCGACAGTTTTTCCTTTTATACCCCCCCCCCCCCCCCCCCTCGTTGTTTTCCCCGATGCCGACCAAGGAAACAAAAAGGCCGGGAGAACAAAAAGATGAAAACAGAAGGAAAAAAACAAGAAAAACCAATTGACTTTCATTTTGTCGGCCATTTTCACACACACACACACTGCCATTGATGTACATGTGAACGCTTCCTGTTGCTGAACGCAATCATCTGATTGCAGTTTCGATGTGAAATAATTGGATTTGAAATAAAAATGTTCCCCGTTCTGTTGGATGTGTGGACTCCCCTCCCTCTCTTGGGATTTGTGCGGGGGGTGGGTGGATGGGTATTTGTATTGGCATAATTTGGTCGTGGCTCCATTCACATTTGCGTCAAGCTTAACTGTCGCATGTGCCACTAATTTAACGTTTATTTTTATTGTCCTGTCCGCCTGGTTGGGTCTTCATTTTCAATATGTCCTGACATCCTTAATCTTTAATGTTTTGTAGAGGATACAATTTTGAGGACAAACAGGGTTTAATCAGGGAATATTTCGTGGGGCAGCATTTCAAGGGGTTTCAGTGAAATTTTAACAACAAATTTAATAATTAAAACGAAAAAATATTGGTTTAAAATTTTAATTGCGGTTTTAGATTCAGTCGGTAATGAAGTATTTAAAGGAACTAATGAATTAAATGCAAAAATAAAAGCTTAAAAATAATAAAGCAGAAACCATATCAGTAGAATTATTGTACAGAATTTATTTAATATTTTTTCATGAATATTTATTGGTTAAAGCTACATACGTGCTGTGCTCTCCATTGCTTTCCCACATGGAATCGCCTTAAATGGCTGACATTAAAACAATATTATTTTCCCGGTTCCTTTGTCTTTTCAACTTCTTTATTTTACTTTGTTTTTAATTGATATTCTCTTTCGTTGCCCTGCGAAATACTCGATATTATTGAATATATCGCAACTTAATCCCTCAGTAAAATGAAAATTCCAGAGCGAGTTTTCTCTTTCAAATTAAATTTCTCAATTTTATTATTTTCACAATTCTTCGGTTTGCATTAAAACTGTTTGTGTGTTTTCGAGAAGATTTCATAAAATGTTTGCCATGTTTATCTTTACACTTTTAATTGCTATCCATATTTGCTATATCAATAGTACACGTCTCTTAACTCTAATGCTATTTTTCATCATCATACATATATATATATAAACTGTAGTTTGTGTTATCAACCCTTTACGCTACGATTTGGCAGCACTAAATCTAACATTAATACGTAAGGTATATGCAGGACAACTCCTCCTCGCCCAGCAAATATTTCAATTCGAACAGCTACCACACACAGATATTGTTTGTTTTGTTTGGTTTTTTCCGGCTTGTCTCGGCTTTTTTCTCTACTTTCACATTCGGGTTTAGTTGTCTATTTACAAATACACACGAAAAATTATGCTGCAACTATTGTTTATTTTTACTTATTGGATTTTTAGCCATATGCATCTGTTTTTGAGAGCTCCCCAACGGTCGTCCGCCCGTTGTTTAATTAAAATTCTGCGCGTCATTTTGGCTTAACTAAATATTTGCTGTGATTTTTGTAAATAGAAGTATTTGTTTAATAATTATTTGATCGGCTTTATGCTGCTGCTGCTGCGACGATTGTATGTCTTTATTACTTTTTTTTCTGTATACATATCTGTAAACGTATATATATATATATCGATTTTAATGGCTAACGCTACAAACTGTACGTCAAATATTTGGCAATTAGTTTTTGTTGCTATTATTGTGGGTTTTTATCGCATTTTACTTTGATTCTCGACAAATTAAATGCAAATATTAACATTACTCGAATTCTATTTTTCGTTTTATTCTTTTGTTTCGCTTTTTTTTTGCTGGTTTTTGTAAATTTTAAATACATATTCTATGGAAATTGTACATGCAATATTCAGAATTGAAATGTTAGTTGAAGTAAACTCCGCTACAAGTAAATGTTAATAACTATAATTTACAGTTTGACGTTTCAATGTACAGAGCAATTAAGTTTAATTATTGTTTGCTATCCATACGGCCGAGATGGTTATTTCGATTTCTGTTTGCTTTTCCCCCTTCCCTCGACCACTTTTCGAGTCTGCCGCCCAATTATGAGCGTTATTTACGGCTCCAGCAACCGCCAACTGCCAACTGCCAACGGGCAACGACCAATGGCCAACAAACAAAAGGCAACTTATTTTCACATAATTTTCTAAATCGCCCCCATTTACGGCACCGAAATGTCGTCCAAAAGCCATTTAGCAGGCAAATAATTACGTCCTGGCCCGGACCAAGTTTATTAACTGCGCAGGGAGACAAAAGTCCAGGGTCTGGATCCCATCACATCCCGAGATTGTGCGGAATGCGAGCTCCGAAAGTGTCAAATATCGAATTAACTCATTTGAGTTGGTTCTTGACTCTCCTCGCTCCCCTTCGGGATCCTTGAAAAATATCCTAAATCTTGGCCAGCTGGCCAGTGTCATGAGCAAAAAGTCGCCCGAAAAGGAAACCTTCATTAAATTTGACAATGCTCGAGGACTAAACCGGACCGGACTCTGGGTCACTCAACGCCCACCGCACACTTCGCTCTAGGGCTTCTTTTGTAGGCGATTTTTGTGCTGTGCTAGCAAGCTGAAAATAAAAAGGTTGCCCACCACCGCAACTCTCTAAAAATGCCTCCCACTGGCTCCACAACAGTTCGACACTTGCCCACTTGGAAGTTCCTTAATTAAGATTTTGTGCGTCCTGGCAGAGGAGGATGCCACTCGACTGGAGACGGAGATGGAGACGTAGACGAAGACGGAGATGGAGACTCCCATCTAATCCCACCCAATCGGGCGTGGGTTGTTGGTCAGCATTACTTTAATTGTTGTTCGGAGCGCTTTGTCGAGCATTTCGCTTTTGTGGCCAAAAATAAATCCTTCTGAATTGCTTAAGCGTACTCCGCTTGAACGCCTTCCAGCCCCCTTGCTCTTCCATAAAAACTTGTGTCTATCTACACTTGAGGGAAAGTACTAGTTCGAAATTTGTGTTACTAAATTTTAACTAGTTTTTTGATAAAGTTAGTAAAAGAAAATACAAGTACTTGTGTGTCAATCAATTTTAAAGGGTGTAAAGCTTGTCCAAACAAAGGTACTGAGAAAGTTGCAGTTTGCTATAAAAGTAACTTGTCTTTTCGGTTCTTTTTAACATTTTTAGGTGTTTATTTCTTCTAAGGAATGTTATTAGAAGTGTAATAATTAAAGCAATGAAACTGTTTTAGGAAAACTAATCAAAACTAATATTCTTAATTAATTTTTTTAAGAAGAATTGTCAAATTTGTTTTATTAAAACCTAGAAATATAGTTCTTGAGTATTTCTCTGAGTGCCCTCTATCCAAAATCTAGCTTTTTCTGTTTCACTTTCTCCGACTGCTTCCTGTTGCTGTCGCCGCTTGTGTGCACGCGCCTTCTTCTTGTATTCCAATTACAAAGCCACAAAAAGTTGAAAAAGCTGTGCAATGACTGTGGTCCGTCCTTCAGAGGGGTCGTACCCGCACCCTCCCCAGCCCAGCCCAGTCCAGGCCCAGACCCAGGCCCAGCTCAGCTCAGCTCAGCTCAGTTCCGTTCAGTTCGGTTTAGTTTAGTTCAGTGGTTGGGGTCGCAAGCGAGATTGTTGCACAAGTTTTTATCGTGTCTTAATGTAATTGTTGTGTTCTCGGTTCGTAAGACGTTCCCCGGACCATTTTGCCACCCTTGGAGACCCAGAGGCAGCCGCGTGTCCTGTAATTTGATTTGCTGCCACATTATTTTGATGTCCGTTAGATATACGTGAACGCGATGCCCCGCACCGAAATAGTTTTACAACATTTCACTTTTGGCGTGGCGGATTAGATGTCTGGCCATTTGGCTGGATTTACACCATATGTTGTGCTGGTCAATTTGTAAAATGAGGTTAAGTGCGGGCTGATTCCCACCCTGTTTCCCCATCTATGGAGGGTGGAGAATGCTAGATGCCAGCGTTGAGATAGCCCAACACTTGGCCGACTAACCGAAGGGTGAACTTGCTGAGGGACAGAGACGAAACTTTAATTAGATTGCAATTTAAACTCGGGAATCTGAAGCAGCTGGCAAAGTAGGTTAAGTTGTAGTCAAGCATCGAACATCGAAGAGCAGGAGTAGGGCTTAAAGGATACTCAAAGCAAAGGCTTGACAGGTGGGAAGTTTGGAGCACCCTACACATCTCCCTTTTAATTTCTTAATAAACTATGTAGGTGCAAGCCCTTAAAAAATGTATATTAAAAATTCGAATTGCCAATTTGTTCTGTCACAAACAATGTCCAATTATAGGGGCACATTTTCCCCATATTGATTTTTCTCTCAACCAATTCCCTGCGATTTATCCGCCTTACTCAGCATCTGCCGCCACAACTTGTGATTACTGAATTGGGGCTGTCATAAACTAAATTGTTATTTAATACTTGATCGATATTTCATTTTTATATGCATGACTATCAAAACACTTAATCTTGGCAAACGGACAGGCACTTATATAAAGTTAACTGGCGGCCCGCACACGGCACTCGGCCAGTAAACTGACCCAAATACGACCACAAGATGGACATCGACTCCACTCTGCTGGCCGGCTCGAATGGCTCGTAAAAAGTTTGCTGGCGTTGGCTATTTGGCCGCTTGTCTACGCTCGTCGCCTTGCCGGGGCTACACACGCGGCGTATACGTAACAGAAATTTATGACAAATTGTTGCTGCTAACCGAATCGCTAAGAGGTCTGCAACGTGTGGGCGGCGGTGAGGCATCATAAATCAAGCCAGGGAGCCAACTTGAAATAATATATGTTCTGCTGTTGGGATATATATAGATCTTGAACCCAGTTTCCAGTCCTCTACAGAGTTTTGAAAAGTTGCATTTGAATGAAAGTGTCTATTCTGTTTATATATGGCTTTAAAGATTTATGGATTATGTTTAACCTGAACTTTTGAAGGGGTTTTAAAGTTTCTTAAGTGAAATTTGCTTCTTCGGAATCTCAGATGAAAGGATAAATTTCTCTCGTTTCCTAAACCGTTAATTAGTTGGCTTTATGAATCATTTGGCAGATGACAGTTACCGGGCCTTGCCTTACTCTATTTCTCTACTGGAAGGGCGCATATTGTCGCTGGCCGAAGACGGTTTGTCACCAAAGGCCCAGCCTCCGCGAACTGGGGGCCATCAGCCTGCTGCTCACCGATTTTATGCCTACCACCGTCGAGGACGCAGCCTCCGCTGTTGTGCCGCCAAGATCAGTGGCAGCCATGCGATCCGCCCTGCTGGCGTAGTTGTTTCCGGAACTCCTGCCGCCCAGTAGCTCCATTGGCAGGCTGGGCATGGCGGCAGGCGGACTGCTGGGTGCCATTTCTATGTAGTAGCTGTCATCTCTGCTGGGCGAGTGCAGGCTGCTGCGACTGCTGCTGCTTCCCGAGGACGTTGACCCGGCGGAGGAGCACTTGTCCGCCAGCGAGGCGCTGTAGAATTGTTGGCAGCGCTGCTGCTGCTGTTGCTGCAACTCGCGGGCCTGGAGATTGTGCAGGGGCGAGCTGTAAGGCGCCTCTCGCCGGGTGCTGTGATGCCACTTGTGTAGTCGAGCGGGATCCCCCGTTGAGTTCAGGGATCCCTGATAGTGCAGGAAGCTATGGGCATCCTCAGTGTCACCGAGGTGCCGCTGGTGGTGTGGACGCGTATGTCCAGAGCGGTTACCTCGCTGCCAGGGCAACTCGCAGCGGTAGACATGCGCCAGGCCCGCCATCAGAACGATGAACAGAATGCAGGCCACCAGCAACATTACGCCAGGATGATTGCCCGTCAAATTATGCTGGCTCTCCTCCCGCTGATCCATCAGGTGCTCCGGCTTCGACTCGCTCTTCAGCTCCACATAGGCTTTCAGCTGGGCAAAGGTACTGAGCTCCTCCAGAGAGGCTTCTCGGGGCGTATTCACACTGCTGTGCTGGTGCTGTGGCTTTACCGATGTCGCCAAAGTACTAAGCTCTACTGTAGAAGGTGCTGCCATCACTTCAGCCGGCTTTACCGCATGCTTGGTGCTGTAGGTCATCTTCTTAATGCTCAGCGATGGCTTCTTTTTGTGGCTTTTGGCCGGCGCCTTTGTGTCGCCGTTTATTGCTTCCGCCAGCCGCTTATCAGCTGCTGACTGGCGCTTTTCCGGTTCTGTCTGCTGATGCTGCTGCTGGCTCGAGTCCAAGACGGTAGTATCCGCATCCGCGTCAACGGAATCCGCCACGGTGGCCGTGCCCGGTAGCAGCAAATGCTCGGCATCCACCAGCAGGACATCGCCCTTGTGCATCAGCAGCGGTGTGCCAATTAGATGGCGATCCTTAACGTGCAGCTGCAGTGTGGCATGCTTGTGTGTCGGTGCTGAAGTTGCTACTTGACCGGATGTGTCGCTTGTTGGGAATTTTAATAAAGTCCCCTGTGCCTTATCGCCTGGCATTTTGTCAGATTTTTTGCTGGCCAAAATTGTTTGTGGCAGTTCAATTGCCGTGGTTGCTGTTGGTACAGCTACTGCCGCTGCTGCTGTTGTTTTTGTGGCACCACTAATGTTCGCTGGCTGGTCGGAATTTATTCGTGTTGTTGCCGTTGCCGCGATGGCTGTTGCCGCTGGCATTGCCAAAATGGTAGATGCTGTTGTTGTCTCTGTCTGGGCCGAACTTGGCAGGCTCTCGGCTGGTCTAGTTGTTGTGCTCTGAGCTGGCATGCCAGGGATTTGTTGTTGCCGTCGTTGCACTAACGAAGTTGTTTCTGCTGGCCGCAAAGTTTTTGTGGTTAACGGGGAAGCGCTGTTGCCAGCTGATTGCATTGCTGTTGGGGCTGGCGATGTTGTAGTTCGTTCTGCTGATGTTGTTGCCGGAACTGGGGATGTTGCTTGGGTTGCAGGTGTTGCTGTTGGTGATGTCGCTGCTGAGTCTGCTGGGTCTGCTCCCTTTGACTTTTTCACTTTTGGCATAGTTTTCAGTGTTGTTGCAGCTGCTGGTGCTTCTGTTGCTCTGGAAACGCTGCAACTAGGCGGCCTTGTGTCATTTTTCGGTTTCCTTTCCCCGCACTCGGATCGGCTAAAGTTCTCATAAAAGTCATGGAACTGCAAATATTCAGCCTTCAGGTTCCTCTGTCCAACGTCACTCCTTGACTGTCCCACATCCACTGCCCTGCAGGGACTGGCCCATTCGGCTATGGCCAGCAAATCGCTGCACTTGATGGGATTGTCCTCCAAAAGCAGATCCCTCAGCTGGGGAAGAGTGTGCACTATCGACTGACTGACACTCTCCACGCCCGAGGATTGTAGGTTAAGGGTTAGCAGTTTGGGCATTGAGAGGGCAGGCAGGAAAATCAAGCGGTTTCCAGAGAGATCCAGGGTCTGTAGATTCACCAAACCAGCAAAAGCTTGTGGCGGCAGCTCCATGATTTGGTTGTGCTGCAAGAACAGGTGCTCCAGCGACGGTGGCAGGCTGCTGGGCACGCGCATCAGCAGATTGTGATCCAGGAAGAGGGATGTAAGCAACTCCAATCGGCCCAGGGCATCATCCTCCACTTGGGCGATGCGGGAGTGCGAGAGATCCAGGTATTGCAAGAGGGGATAGCTGTCCATGTCACCGCAGTTTATGGACTGTGAAGAGAAAATCAAAACAAAATAATATTTTAGAAGATTATACATTTTTTTAATGAAGTAAATTTAAAGCAAAATCATAAAGAAATGTCTAAATTAAATTATTGAATTCGCAAATTGGCAACGAAAACTTTTAAATCCCTGTCTAGCCACTGACTTTGCCAGCACTCTCAAAGTTATTGTTCTGGGCAAAAGTCTGGGGAAATTTGATTAGCGGCTGACAAAGAGGGAAAGTGCGAGTTGCATGCCCGGTCGACATTGTTTAAAAATTAACTTAAATCTGCCATTATAATTACTTCAAAGGACTCGTAGCACTCGCGCTTGCCCCTTTCTTTAGCTCCTGCGACGGCTGCAATGCCCGGGAGCAATGCTCGTCTAGCGCCAAAGTAAACATAGACGCGACTCGTTAAATGAGACGAGTGCCGGCCTGGCAGCCAGGCAACCAACCAGGAAGCCATCGGCCCAGACAGCCTGCCGTCGTCTCTGTCCTGCGGCACCGAATGAAAGTAATGGTAGTGTGGTGGCCCAGCCGGGAGGAGGATTGGCATTCAGCAACCAGCCACCAGCGGCCCCTAAACGCCATAATTTGCCATGAAAAGGCTGCGTGTTGACTGCCGATAAAGGCAGTAGCAGTGGCAGTAGCTGTAGCAAAAGGCAGTGGGCCCAGCCCGGCCCAGCGAACAAATTAAAATGGTTTGGCTTGGCAACAAAGGCGCCCGGGAGCAGTGACGAGCCACTCCAGGAGCAACGGAAGCATCTGCCTAGATAGTTGGCTAGTACACTCAAAAAATCAGTGGTAATTAAGGCAAACCAAATACTAGAATTATATAATTTTTAAAACAAAATAGGGGCTTTATTTAAATATAAGTTATAGTAGAATGAGTCTCAATCCAAATGGTTTTATAAGCTAAAAAATATTACTATTAATTGGGTTTAGAGTTAGTTGGGTTTTAAAAAACCTCAATATTATTTCGAGTGACAACTAACTGAAGCAATTAACGCTTATTTTTCTATCTCGCTTGTAGTAAAAAATCTACAAATTTTAGGGCCTGTTCTCTTTTATTTCGTAATGAAAACATAAATTAAATTGATGCTTTTTAAAGTGTACTTCTAATTCCAGCTTCTGTCTCAGCTGCACGTTGGCTGTTGGCTTAAACGTGACTATGCTTATGCCAATTATCCTTATTTTATTAATGCCCAGGCCCGGGCTGAAGCTCCGGCACCATCTTTTGCTCTTGCCACAGCTCTGGCTCCGGCCTGGGAGCCTTTGTCTCTGGCCCTAAACAGCTTACGAGGCGGCATTTTTGCACCTTTTATGGCTTCCGCCATAATCGACTGAACGACAAAGGCAGCCAAGGTAGCGGCGGCAATTTATGCGCCGCATTTGTTTGTCTACACTTGAAGCCGTTTAAGGATAATGCCAGGATACCTGCGGACCTGGGGCGCTTTATGCTCATAATGCAATCGGGATTGTCTATTTTTGTGCCCTTATAAATCTGTTTGCTCTGCCGCTCTTTGTGTAAGTGTTGGCAATTCGAGGAGCCACGCTAATCTGCAGCTCGTGTTGCTGCTTATGTCAATCAGGCTCAGGGGTCCGGGTCCGGTTCCGGCCTCCTCACAACGCTTCTATATTTTTCCTACCATGTTTATCCATCCAGCTCTTCTTTTCCTATTAAGACTCAAGTTGAGCGCCCATTCTATTATTTTCCTTTTGTTTTCCACTCGCATTTGGCTGAAAAGTGAGAAGTGCACTTTGCTATTCCATTGTGTGGCCACATTGTGTCTTAATTACGTTCTTAACTGGACTTGAGTGGCGTGTCCTCTTAGGCGGACTAACAGCTTAACAATGCCTGCAACTGCCACTGAAGAGAATTCTTTCCAAACGGCCCTATATATATTATATATACAATATGTCTCAGACGGCTAAGACTCTGAATTGGATTATTTCCTGGGGATTATTAGCTATAATATCTTATTTCTTTAATTTAAGCAGTTTTTAGGTTGAACTTTAATTAGAATAAAGGTCCTTTCAAAGCTAAGACATGGCCTGAGTTTAATCAGCATCATTTAACTGTATTTAAAAGTTTATCCACCTTTATTAAATGCAAAGAGACTAGTATCCCGGTTTTACTTCCCTTTCAGCTTTATGATTTCCCCTTTTATGTACCTTAATAAACTTGAATATTTATAGCCTTAGATTTAGTCTCACATTATTCAATTACTCC
Organism: Drosophila mayri; assembly: GCA_008042485.1. Lineage (NCBI taxonomy): Eukaryota > Metazoa > Arthropoda > Insecta > Diptera > Drosophilidae > Drosophila > Drosophila mayri. Next base: position 173,027 of record VNJN01009931.1, on the reverse strand, counting down.
TTTTTCTCTTTGCATATGATTAAGACCCACATTTATTTATAGCCTTATTGTCAATATTTTCCCTTTCGTATTAATATTCATTGAACTTCCCAGATTTCTGGAAACTTTTTGGCCTTGAACCAACGCACAGATTAATATTCATTCCCTCCTTCATTTTCTAGCAAAATCGAATGTCGAAAGAATCAATAATATACATTTCCTCTTCTTATGTAATGGCTCCCAATGCTAAAATTAACAGCACATAAAATTTTCCAGCCTCCTGCGAAGGCGGAAGTGAAAGAGAACTCCGGGCAAAATGGCGCGGGGGCGCAAATTTAAAAATAACAAGTGTAAATCATACGCGTGGTGAGATTGCCTTGCGGTTGCTCCGTTGGCTTGTAAGCTGGCGGCAGGCGGGGTGGTGGTGGGATGGGTGGTGGAAAATTGGGGAGAGGGAAAATTCACGGGGCCAAAGGAAAACGCACTCAAGCACGCAGCGAGGCACAGGCCACATAACAGATGCTAATTAATGGCGGCTGCGGCAAAGGGAGCTGCCATAATGGAGCTGTGGAGACGCAGAACTGAGTTGGCGACTGCAGATGCTGGAGCTGAAGCCAAGGACAAAGATGGCAAGTGTCTGTTGGGAATGTGCCGTTAATTGCCGGCAAATGCGTCGAATTGCGGTTCATTGGCTCCTACAGACCCTATGAGTTGGTAATTTATCGATCACAGAGTGGAATAATTTTAGACCAGCTTCTCCCCGCATATTTTACACCTTTATAAGCATTATTTATACCAAGTATTGACTTTTATTTAAAGCAAAAATCAGTAAAAATTAATATAAAATAATTAAAACAAGCATTCTATAATATAGAGATTTATTTGGTAAAGATTTCCGTACTCACCTTCAGCCAGTTGTCGGAAAGCTTCAAAGTCCTCACTGATTGAGCCAGAGCTGCTGGCACTTGACACAAGCCAGTGCCGCTGGCATCCAACTCTTTGAGACTCCAGGAGGCCACGAACTCCTGCATGGCCACACCCACATCCGGATTGTAGGCGATCGAGAGGCTCACCAGATCGGGTATTCCCTGCAGAGCTCGAATGGCAGAGCCACTCAGGTGATTGTGCGACAAATCCAAATGCTGGAGATTCGGCAGGGCCAGGAATGTCTCGTAGTCGATATCCGAGATGTTGTTGTGACTGAGTATAAGTGTTTGCAATTCCAGTAAATTGTAAAACGATTCCCGCGAAATATTCAGCAACTGATTATGGGCCAAGTTGAGATTCTTGAGTTGTGGCAGGCGCTGAACGAAGAAGTTCGTGGAAAGTTGTCGGAATCGATTGCAGGAGAGATCGAGTGTCACCAGGGGCAAAGAGTTGCTGGAGTCGGCCAGACTTAGGGGTATATTGCTGAGGGAATTATTGCTCACATCCAGCTGCCACAGCTGCTTGAAGTTGTCCAGGCTTACATTGCCCAGCTGATTGCCACTGAGATCTATGACTGTGATCGCCTCGAGGTCGCCCTTCCACTGTCCACCACTGCTGTTAAAGGCTCTCAGCTCCCGATGGGTGAGATTTAACTTGTTTGCTGGAGCATTGAGCTCTAAATCTCTCTTGTGGCGCTTTTGCTGGTACCTCAACTCCCCCCGAAAACTGGCCGGTTCGTTCTCATCCCGCAGCATTCGGTGGATGCTCGGGTAGCTGAGACCCACATCCTGCTGGGACAGCTGCTGCTCCTCCCATTCAGCCGCCAAGCGCGATGAGGTGATGGGCACGGGGAGGTCGACCAGCTGGGCACCCACCACTAGCCTTGTTAGCAATGTCCAGGCCAGAAGTAGGGCCAGGCCTAGATCACAGTGTTCGTTCACGATTTTCACCATTTTCGCCCCACTTTCTGTCGTCGGTATTGGTTTTTTTTGTTGTTGTTTCGGGTTCCTTTATTTTTGTTGGAATAAATGGGGGTTTTTGGTTGTGTTTTTTTTTCTGGCTTTTATTTCACTTGGAATTTATGCTCGGTACGTGCGAACGTTTAACGTTCAATTTTGAATATGGCTGCTGGGCTCATTCATTTCCTCGTTGACTCGTTCATCCGCTGGTGCGTCGGGCTCTCCTTTTCTGGCGGCGTCACGTGCGCCCCTTTTTGGCCAAACATGTGACAAGTGTCAGCGGCAGTCAGAGGCGGATGTTGCCCGAGGGCAATGGCTGCGTTTCCGGTCGGCCGGCCATTGCTCAGGCAGCTTGTTAAAATTTCATGGCGCACCCCCTCCAGATGCCGAAATGCTGAATTTTTAATTAAATCAACTTGATCATTCTATTCCGGGTCGGTTGTCGGTCGGTTTGGTGGCTCGTCTGCTATTGTTCTCCCTTATTTTTTTCAATTCAGCACTCTGCAATTGTTTTACAATTTTAATTGCGCTCCTTTGTGTGTTGTTTTTTCTCTTTTTTTGTTGTTTTCGTAGTAATTCCAAGTTTTCCTTTGGCGGGCTAATTGCTGTTAAACAAAACGCAACTCAACTCGAGCAAATGTCAATTAAAAAGCGAGCATTCCCGCCTCTCCTGTTGCTGTTTCGTTTCGCCGTGTTTTTAGCCAACTGTTGTCACATTACAATGCCAAGTGCTCCCCAGTCGTTGTTGTCGTCGACGTCGTTTTCGTCGCGTGCTTAAAATCTGTAATAAACGTGAAAAAATTGCTTGTAATTACGCTCTCGTTGGGTGTTGTGTGAATGCAAAATGTGCCAAAGGTAAAACTTGCTTTTCATTCGCTGTCTGTCAATGTCTGCCCTCCCATTGTCCCAATTTAATTTCTACTTTGGCTTTACGACTTCAAAGCGCCCTGGCAGTTGGCTTTAGTGTTATTTTTATGTTGATTGCAGCTAATGAAATTATAATTTCAACACGATTTTCACCGGACTGACAGAGGGATGCCCCTCGAAAGCCTGTCAGCCGCATGCCACTAAGTCCCGGTTATAAAGCCCAGCCCCCGGCATGTGTGTGTGTGCGCGCGTGTGTTTGCCATAAATCATTTAACTGGGTCATTTCATTTCCGGTGTAGACAAGCGACAGGAAGGCCACTCTGAGCAACCCGACTGTCAACTGACAACCCACAGCAGCTGGCCCCAAAACGACGCAAATTTGATTTACTCATTGCCGGCCTAATGACGCTCGAATGTATGCTTCGCTCTCAGTCCCAGTCCCAGTCCCAGGCTCAGTCCCAGCCTCTGCCCCGCCTTAGTCCTTTACTGTCTCTCTTCTCTACTCTTGGGAGTATTTTTTTGTTTTTTCCTGCGGACTTTGGACAACCCAATCCGGATAAATTAATTTGTCAATGTCTACTTAAAGTCGAGCATGGCATTTTGATAACCCAACAGCCAAGGTATAATAACTTGTGAGGGCAGATTGCAGTGCATTGATGGATGGCCTAGATGGGTGATTGGAAAGTTTATAAATGCTTTTATGATTAAAGAATATCTATGGAGATTAGTGTGTAATAGACAACGTGATGGCTTTGATTTAAAAGCTGAATATCAATCATTATGGTGTTAGGAGATCAATATTACATTTAAATGTTTAAATAATTGAGAAAAGTACTAACTAAAATAACTCTAATCTTTACTATAAAGGAATATATTTATTTGTCAATAAGTATTTGTAAATAGCACATTCAATTCTTTTCTCTTGTGGTTACACAAAAATTTAAATCATTGATTTCCTTGAATTTAACGCCTAAATTTTCCACAAATTGAAGACGAAAATATAGCCATATATTAGCTTTATTTGTCGATGCTTTCCCTGCCATTACACACAAAAATGTTGAGCCACAGACATTGAGAAAAGGCCCTGTGCCTGGTTTACGTTAAATTTATTGACAAATATCATCAAGGAGCTGGCGTTTCATTTCATCTGCTGCCGTTTGCTTACATAACAGTAAAATTTGGGCCATAAGTTTGGCGACATCCTCCCCCAAAAAGCCCAACGCCCTCCTCTGAGCCGTCCTTCCATTCAGTCAGATATTCAGACAGGCAGATGTACGCAAGTCAATTGACATGAAAGTCGATTTCAAAAACCAACAACAAATAGGGGAAATATCAACAGCAGAAACAACGTGAGCTGTCTGTTTGCTTGGAGAAGATTGACGCAACCCACAACGGCTTCCCGCCGGGGTGTCGTGTCCCTTTACCAGGAGGGGAAGGAACTCTCCAAGGGGTGTGGATGCCCTGTGTGCTTTGCCTGTCAGTTTATTTTATGCCAGCTTGAAAATAATTTGCAAATTGCTGTGCCATATTTTCGCCGTACTTCTGGACTGTATTTTATGATCAGGCATTAGCGAGGGTTGCTTTTCAGGAATTTGTCAGCGACTTTATTGCATATTTATATGACAAGTCCTCCATCTCATCTGGCTCCCCTGAGATGTCCTTTAAGTTGTGTATTTTCACAGTGCATATTTTTGTTGGTTAATCAAATGCTCAGCACAAAGCAAATAACTTTCAGAGCAACTATACTCGAGGATGGAAATGCCAGGAGTGCACGAAAGCAAAGCAAAAGTGCAGCAAGGAGGACAAAAAAACAGGCACTTGGAAGGCAAAATAACTTTTGGCAAGCAGATTTGTAAATGCTCTTACAGGGAAAATTTCAATTTCTATCTCAAAGCATCTTTTTTTTTTAAAAAGATAAACTAAAAATTGTAAAACAAACAGAAAAAATAATAAAGAAAGCAAATAACAAGCAATAAATAATTGCAAAGTTGCATCTTTGTAAAATTATTTTATTTACAGATTTATTTTGCTTAAGTTTAACATATTTTAAGACCCCTTTGACAGCGCACTTTTGCGCACAAATTTAGCATTTTGTAAAAGGGTATAAAAAGCGAGCTGCTTAAATAAAATCCCAGGCGCACTCATGGTGAGCTCCGAAATTGGATTTCGCATCCTGGCTTCTTTTTCCCCAAACACCAGCATACGTCAGTGATTTATTCTATATGTATTTAGATGGCCCGAACTCGAACCCACACCATGCCCTTGCCCTCGCCCGAATCCGCATCCGGTCCCAAACATGGCTTTATCAACGGATGCAGATGCAGTTGACAGAAAGGACAGCCATATGGCTATTCCACCCATTCAATCCCACATCCCATTCCATCCGGAGTCCACCATTGCATTTCATTGAGTGCTTGAGACGGCGGCGGGGCTGTGTTTCCGCTTTTTGCTTCAGTGGTGCGCTCAATGGTGCAACAAAACACACACAAAATTGTATCTATGCCCGTCGCGGCTGACTGCATTTTTTTTCCGACACGCTGGCGTATACGTAATGCGCTGCACTTACTTCTCCGGCGAGCTCCCTGCTTTATTTGTATGGAAATGTTACTGCTTTGTGCGCCCGGCTTTTCTTTTGCCCAGCACGAACGGCATGTTTATTGTTTAAGTGCGCTTCCTGCGCTTTTTTCATGCATTTCTCTTCTACGTTTTCCTACTTTCTATCCCTTTGCGTCCTTTGTTTGCTGTAGTTTTAATAAACTTCCGCTTTGCCCTTAACATCATGGAGTTCGTCCTGTGTGAGCCACATGCTTTCGATGCTGTAGTCGCAGGACACTCAGGAAAAAACGATGTTGTTTTTTAGAGAAGAAATAAAGAAACATAACAGTCATTTACGTTCAGTTTTCAGTTTTTTTTCTCTAGGTGTTTTTATTATAAAAATTCTTTCCCTTTCAAATTTTGCCTACTATTTGTCATGCCACTTTTTTTGCAGTGTAAATTCCCAGGGATTCAGTGCTTCTGCCATCCCACTGAATCCTGCAAGCCAGCATCTGAGCTTCTGTGTCAATGTCAGGCACGTGCGGGCACAAGGATATGCATGTGGGACTTAAACTGCGTGGAGGTCCTCTGGCATCTTTAAGCAAAATGTCCAACACTTGGCGAACAATTTGCCACGACACTTGGTCGATTTTCAGCCATCGATTTGCTTTTATTTGCTGCGCATAAAAGTTTTCAAATTAAAGTTTATTTCTGGCTTTCGACTGTCAGGCTGAACGAGCTGGCAATTTGGCAGGCAGCATCAGCAGCCGAGACTGACTGAGATATTGGATGGAGATGAATGGAGAGTGGGAACCGGAAAAGATTGTTTTTGGCAGAAAAAAACCATATCGATAACGAAAAACCGTGGAAACGGCTGAGGTGGTGGTATCCCTGCCTCGAGTGTAGGCCCACTCCAAGGTGCTCAGTTTGAGCCTCGAAATTGGTTTCCTTTCGTGTTTTACCAAAAGTGGGCTTTTTTATGAGTATTTACTGAGGATGGCTGGCCAGATTCGCGACTGTTTCTTTTTAATGTTTTTAAATTTGCAAAATGTTCAAATGGAACAAGGGTTTCATGATGGCTTTAATTATGTAAAGAACAAAGTTTTTATAGCAAAATAATCATTAATGATTTATTATATATTTTCTTATAATTTTTACCAAAACTTGAAGCAAGTCAAAAAATATGAAAACAATTCTTTGTAATCTTATTTTATCCTTGGTCCATTAATAAATGCGGCCTAGCCAGGCATCAAAGTTTCAAATATAAGAAGTCTAAGGCCTCCATATCAGCGGGATCTGTCATTCCCATCAGCGGGAGATTTTCTGGAGGCACATGTCATTGACTTCCACTCGCATTTTGCCGCCATGTTGTTCTCTTTATTAATGCCCTGCGGTAAAACGGGACCACTCGCACTCGTAGATCCCATTTCCCATTTCCCGCCCACCGTACACCCAACACCCAAGCAACCAAAAACACATAAGTAAAATCTGTAATAAACTTGTTGTAGTTGTTGTTGTCAGTGGGCGAGTGTGTGCGGCTTTTATTGTTTTATTTGTGTGCGTCTTGCCAGGCAAGTTTTTTGTTTTCCTTTTTATTTATTCTTTTTGGTAGTTTTCCGTCTGCTTTTATTTGTTAAATTGTGTTGTGAAAAATCGCTGAAGGCTCAGGGCCGCCACAACAGAGCCCGGGCCCCTTGTGTATGTTTATTTGGTTGCTTTTTGTTCCATTTCATTCTATTTTGATGCGCAGGACTTGTACAAAACTAGGGTATATATAGGGGACTTTAAATAATCTTTAATCGAATTTAGTCTACAAAAATTTAATTTTCCTGCAAAATTATTATTGTTAAGTGATTTGTTCCTAAAGCCCTTTTATGGTATACATTTTTCGTTGTATGAAAATGAATATTGGGTATTTCAAAGTCTGGACTGTTGGTCCTTCACGGTCTCTCCCGTTATTTATATATTTTTTTTTTGGTTTTAGGCGTTTGTGTGCTTGACTTCGTCTTGGGCTTTATTTTGGTAGCCCAATTTCGGTTTTGCTCGCAGCAGCTTATCTGGCCAGGGACCTTGAACGCGGCGAAACCGCACACCAAACAATTCTTTTTAATAAAAAAAAAAAAACAAGCACGTTGACTCGGCCCGGAGTGGGACTGGGGCTGCACTCATTTTTATTATCTAACTCATATTCTTAACCCCTTTGTCGTGGCTTAGTTTGGCTGCGGCAAAGCTTTTTATGAAATTGAAAAACTTTTTCAATAAATGCGCATAAATTGTTGACCCCAAACTCCCTTGTACCATTGTTTGATTACGCCAAGTATCTCCATCTTGGCAGCTCATTTTGGCAGGCTCTTAAGTTGGCATATTACTCGTGGTTAATGTACATGTATGTGGAGTAATGTACGAAAGCCAATTCCACTTTGGGTCAACAGCCGTGCGTCTGTCAACAAATTGTGCGTCTGACAGATACTGAAGTGGATACTGCCCCGGAGCCATGGCCACTCATATTTCCTTGTCCGGCACATAAAGTGACACAATGATTTTCTAATAATTTGCCAAATTGCCTTTGGTTGACCATTAAATCTGAGATACGTGTCTGCGTGATAGCCAGATTATGTTCGCCCAGATACCCGCCCGAACACACGCCCCCACATGTCTGAGAGGCCAGCTAGACAGGATTCCTCTGGCTTGGACATAACTCGAGACTTCTGGCATCGTCCTGCCACTGTGCCTCGAGTGTGGTGTCATCGAGTTTCCGGTCCCTTTAAGCCGTGGCCCTTAAAGCTCCTTGCCTTTGCTCAACGGGCCGCACAGAGAGTCGTGGAAATAAATCTGTGACTAGTGCAAAATCAATAACTTGGCTGGTGGCTGCTCCTGTTGGCTGGCGGGGATGCGTTTTCCTCCCTTTCGCTCTTTCAAGTGGTTTCATATTGCAAAGGAAAATCAAAAAATAAAACTAAAAAGGAAAAATGCAGCCAAAATCTTCTCGGATAGGATGTCGTTAACTTGGCCCAGAGCCATTGTTCACTTGTCAGAAAAAGAATTTAGTACCGAAGCGAATAGTACTCTTGAAAAAATATATAAAGCATATATTTAAGATGTATAAATTAGATTGGAATTCAGGAATTTTATAAGGCTTAAGATACTATTCTCCAGATTTATATAGTTATATAGTACCAAAAATCAGCTGAGTCAAAATGCATAGCCTGTTTAGGAAGTATTATATTTTAGATTAGAAAATGTCATGAATTAGAAACATTAATAAAATATTCCTTTGTGTTGAAGTGTCCCAAAAGTAGTGCAAATATTACCCAACTCCTGAGGATTTGTGTCTCTATCCCGGCCTCACCCACTCCACCGAAACCTCATCCGCAAATTTCGTCTGTTATTTTGATTGTGGTTGTCAACGGCGCTTGTTGGATGAGCAGCATCCTCCTCTTCCTCTCACCCTCTCTCCCCCTCTATGGTTGTGTCGTCAACTTTTGGCATTTTGTGTCTTTTAATTTTCATAGCTGGCGGGCGCTCGGTTGATCCCCTGACAGATTTGGTAGCTGGCAGAGAATGAGATAGAGAGCTTCTCCTTGTTTGCCTGGCCAACTAGTTCTGTCATTGATATGGGAGTGCTTTTGGTGCTCGTCGCTTGGGTTGAGTTGCAACTGGCACTGGCACTAATTTTGGAGCGGAAGTGGAGGCGCAACTGCTTTGACAATTAGCGCATGTGTCTGCGCATAAATCTGCTGATGGGTGGCAATTTATCAGCCGGAGCGACGAGGGCACTTGTCAGTAATACGCGCCATTTACATTAACGCACATTACGCTCAATTTTTCGAGTATCAAATTATGGCAAAGCTCTGGGGCTGTTTTCTCCGAGGTTTCGAACAACAAAAGGCAGACGGCAAACTTTAAATTTTTACGACATCATTTCATGGGCCACAAGGCAGGACGAACCCAGGACGAGACAGAGAACGACAGCCAGAACGAGACCGGGAACAAGAGAACCCTTAACGATTGTTGTTTTCCCCGCTCAACTTCAATGATAATTTGCCAGCTCCACCCCGCGCCTTGCCAAGGTCCTGCCAGTCCTGGCAAAACGAAAAATATTACACGCATAACTGTCGTATTTTTTGTGCGTGAGTGGGAGTCGTCGTCGGCCCTTCGCTCGTTTTGTCTTTGGCGCTGGAAAACAAAAATTAGGCCATTAAGGCATTTACCAAATGCTCCGTGTCCTCAACTGGCCTGGCTTTGGTATTTTCTCTAAACAGGGCAGGGCTTTCCAGGGCTTTCCGGATTCTTCGGGGGCGTCTTTTTGTGAAATTGAAATTAATGTGGCGGAAATCACAAGTTGAGCACGCAACGCGGCCTGGCAAGGGTTCACAGTTCGGTTTGGCAATTGTGCCGCTTGATATATGCTGGTAATTCCCGTTGTGCGCCGATGATTAGACTGGCAATTAGTGAATTAGCATACGAAATATGTATAATGTGTTTCGAATGAGGCATCCTCGGTGGTCTTAAGGCAAATGGGGGATGAAAAAGAACCTCAAATAAGTCGGCAAATAATGAATTTTCTAAATAACTTTAAACAAGAATAAGAGAGTTCTTAGAGTCGCATGACAAATGTGTATAGTTGAATTTTCATATTTTTAGCAATTTTTAAAATTATTTGGTTAGCAGCAAATCGAATCCAGAACCATCAGCAGCCATTGCTTCTGGATTGTTTTCCTTGCTCCGCTGCTCCCAACAACATGCCCCCAGGCCCGGCTGAATTATTAAGCAATTTTTCATATTTTAATGGCAAAACATTTTGCTCTGGCAGTTGAGAATGGAAGAAAAGAGATGAAAAAAAGGAAGAAAACTGGCCAAAGTTTTTAATTTGTTATGCTGCTTGCGTTGCCGACGCCTCCTTTGAATCGCCCGCCCACTGGTGCTGTGCTGCATTTCGCATATTTTATTTCCAACATTTATTGTGCGCCTTTCTCCGAGCCCGGCATTCATTATAAGCCATAACAATTTGACCGTGAGGCATAAAAGTGTCGAAAGTGCAGGAGTGGGCGGGCGTTCGGCCTGAACCAGTCAAGTGGGCGTGCCACGAAACTTTTGTTGTCCAACAATGCCAAGGAAACAAGGAAACAGTTTAAACAACCGAGCCGAGTTATGCGAGGATCGCTCACAAAAATGTAAGGCAAATTATGCGCCGTGAAAGTTGCGTCTTAACTTTATTTGATGGCCTGGCATTTAATTTGATTTAAATTATGAATGCCAGCGAAAGGAGCTGTGAGCTGCCACTTACGATGTGGCAAAGTGCAATCCGTAGCCTTATGAATGCCTCGTGGAATATCCTTTTGACCCGCATATATAAACGTGTGCCGGCGTCGGGCCTGTCCTTCGAGCCAAGCGAGAGCGAGAGGGAGAGCCAACCAAACTTATAAATCCCAGATATCCTGACCTTAATGCCACGCTGAATACGAAATGATGATGTGCGTCTGTGTCGGTGTGCGAGTAACCGTGGGAAGCACTAAAAGCCAAAGCCAAAGTGTGAAAATAAAAACAAACAGCATTGAGGCAGCTGGCAGATAGCAGCCACCGCAAACGCAAACGAAAAGCAAGAAAAAAAAGGCCGGGAAAATCGATGCGAAAGTGTTTGCTGTCTAAAAAAGTTTTCTACACACTCACCGTACCCTAAACCCACACCCACACCCCTCCTCCCACAGAGACATGCCCACAGATAGGTGCCTGGTGACTTGTAGGTGGCGCCCCGGGTGTCCTGAGCTGTGATGATGCCAGGTTAACTGTGCGTATACGTAACGCAGTTGAGTGGCTGCTAAATATTTTCAAGGATAACTTTACACAACCCACTCATACATGTGCATACGAAAGAAGGATATGTATGCGACCCGAAACTTTGTCGCCCAGCTGCTTATTGTTTTTGTTTTTCGCTTTTCCTGCCAAAGGATTAACATTCGTTAGAGGGGTACTCAACAAAAAGGTACAGAAAAAGGCAGAAAAATCTTATAAAAAATATAAAATTTAAATGAAAAAAAAAGAAAATATATTTGAAGACCGAAAACGTATCCTTCGTTTAAAAAACAAAAACTCTTTTCAAAATGTTTTAAAATCAACTTTGATAGATCCAAATGAATCTTATATATATTATTTTTATATCCATCTTTATCTCAGTGTATGCATATGATATATCTAAATGGAAAGTTTCTAGCAACAGAGCTAACTTCAAAGCCAATACAGGATATCCGAGGGCTCGATTTTCTCGCATTTTTTTATGGATAGTAGCTGGAGACCTTGAAATGCGATACGCTCGAGGTGCCTCACTACTTTGCATATTTTCACTATTTCTCTTTCTGGTTTGTCGCTCGAATACGTGACTTTGTGTTTAAAGGATGCCCAAAGGCATAGAAGATAAGGTGCCGAGCACGGAGAAAATTTTAAAAACCTAAAATATACATACTATATAGTACTAGCTTCTGGGTAATTATTCTCCTGTGAAAGCCCAACGAAAACCCAACCGACGATGATGCAACATGCAACATATGCAGCCCCTCGGCAGCATCCAAGGCTTGCCGTCGTTTTTATGACATTTCCGATGAATACAAAATGCTTAATTAAACAGCCGTTGCGGCACACAAATTGCGATTTTCCTAGAAAATCCTGCCAGGTCTACCCAGTATTTCCCTCTCCTCCCCGGATTTCTCGCCTGTTGTCGGTATGTGATGACACGCATAATTTATTCAATTTCCATGTCTCTGGATGTGCGTGTATGCGTCCTGAGTTAAGGTTTTACGCGTCTCTAATGCTTAAATTACACATTCAGACACATACACACGCACACACTTGCCGCAGTCATGTGCGACATTTGGTTCGCAGGACTTTTTGCCAACGTTTTGTTTCCCACTTGGGCAAATAATGATCCCCAGACGGGGGTTTTTTCTGTCCTCTCCATTCTCGTTGCGTATTTACTGCAAAGATTATTTGCACTGCCGTCGTTCCCATTGTGCGATGCTGATGAAGGGGAATAATGGTGATCCAGAGGGGCCTTCGGGTGGCATTATGGGGGCAAAGGAGGCCGGCTGTGTTTGTGTGTGTGGTGTGTCTCAGCATGCGGCCGCTTTGTATACAACAAATCACTTTGTTGGCGCAACACTTTAATGTCGGGGATTAGGCATTAAGGTGAGATTTCCAGGAGTGCCGCACTGTGGAGCGTAGCCATAAGGGGGAGCTCAGACTGTCAATTCAAATATATTTATTTTACCTTCAATCGAACATAAATCATTGCGGGGCCTAACATATATTGCTTTAAAATCTATTCAAAAATATTTAGTATAAGAGAATGGGTAGTTTTTCTGTTACTTTACAAGGTTTATTAATGTTTTTATTGTTTATAATTCATGAAATGAAATCCTATGCGTATACTTGATTTTCCTTTCATGCTGCTACTAAATTTACGTCTTAATTTACAAGCCTGAACAATTTTGGGTTTATATTTTCCTTGAAAAATAAATAAACCGTCGAAAAACTATGTTTTTCATTAAAGTTTTAATTTTCCTTGTAAGCTACCCTCGAACTTTATTAGTAGTTTTATTTCAAGTAATATAAACTTAATGTTTACTACATTAAGTTCCCATAAAATACCCCCTAGAGTACGCACCTGTAACGCTCTTGGTAAAACCTTATCCTTTATATATGTATATTCGAGTGCTCCATTTGCATTGTTTAAGTCATTTTGCTGCAGGCTAATGTGTCTCTGTGTGTTTGCCTAAGTGCATGGAAATGTGTGCGGAGAGCAAAAGTTGGTTTTTGGTAATACCAACCTCATATGCCAACTGCTTACCCATATTTGCACTAAATGCGTACAAAGTTATGCACACACCAGGGGTTAGGGTAGGAGGTAATATTGAAAAACTATGTTGACACAGTTTTGGGAACATGTCAAGTGGGAGAGCTGAAAGGCTTTTACTCGGCAAACCTAAACCAAAAGTGAATATTTGCCCCAAATCAGAAGTGGAAGTGATTGCGCAATGAGTTCTTCATACAGACAGATCCAGGTGAATTGGTTGGGGGGCTAAACGCACTTGCTGCTAATTATAAATATTTGTACATCCAGACAAGTTTTCTCATTGCAATCAGGAGAGTAGAGCAAGTGTGGCTGGATTTTTAATTCGAAATGCAGTGAGTTTAAGTTAATTGCTTTACATGCTGTCAGAAAGACTTTTAAGGAAGTAATTTGTGGTAAAATATGGCAGGATAGGTGGAGTTTTCTTGTATTTTCTACCATTAAGATAAAGCTTCTCTACCTCAATTTGGCAGCAATAATAATAACTTTAATGTAAGGATTTTCCTTACACAAAAGGCTTATTTTTAAGACCATTTTATTTGGCATTAAATTTATATATTTTCCCCCTTTTGGATGCCTTGAAATGGTTTATAAAATGTGAATAGAACATTTCCTGATGCTTCATTGAGTCTCGATTGCGCTTTAAATGGCGGCATATTTGTGCAGACTCAGCGTGAAATATATTTACGATGGATAGACAGCTATCCATTTGCCATTTTCCGCTGAGAAACGATCAAAATCAGTGTGTAATATTTTTTCGCTTTTTCGCATTCGCAAAAATGTTAAACAATTTAGCCGAATTGGGGGGTGGCCTTCCTGTTCTCGCAGGCGGGAGTGAGGCATGGGCGTGTGTCGCCCATCAACTGCAAATTGCGCACGCAAATTGTCTGCCGCTGCCTCATGCCACCGTGGCGTTGTCTATTTCGCGCCTGTAAATCGTAAATCAGCGCAGATTATTGCTGCTAGCCCCAGCCCCAGCCCCGGAGACCCAACGGCTCACAACCATTTACATTTGTATCTTTTGCCTTTGCTGTCTGCGTTTTTCAATTTGGAGCAGCTTAAAGCGGCCGCCGTCTTGCAGCTTTATCAAAGGCCGTTCTTCTTCATAAATATGCAAATTGTCTGGTGCCTTTTTTGGCGTTTTGCTTCCGCCACTGCCGGTTGCCCCTTACTGCCATTTTCCAGTCCTAAATCGGATTTACTTTCACTGGCTTTAAGTTTTAGCCGCCTGTCTGCTTGCTATCTGTCTGTGTGTGTGTGCGTGTGGGGGAAAAGGGAAAAGGGGGTCCTTTGTAGTCACGAAAATATTTGATTATTCGCTGCCGCACATGGATGAATCTACCCCATTTTCCAGGGGTTCCAATTCCCGCACTTCGCTCCTCCCCGGGTTGCAGCTAACGACTTTGATTGCCACGAGACGAGGCACGTGATTGCAAGTGCCCGAGTTGGCCGCAAACAATGGCATCCCCGGCTTTGTTCTGCCGGGCCCTGTGAACCCGGCAAGCCCTGTTAACCTGGCCCATCTGGCACCGCTTGTCTCGAGTGCTGCGGTTGCCACCCGCATCACTCATACGCACTGTGGTTGCGGAACGAATGCGGATTGCGTGATCTTATGAAAGTACTTTGCAGACAAAACGGTTTTGTAATAATGATTCATGGTTTGCTTAAAAATATAAGTATTATTTGTTAATTACTATTTGTTGATGTATTTAAATGCTGACTGCTGCAAAATTAAATTTAAACTTAAACAATTTCATCGCGGAGCCGCTTCAGCAGCTAATTAAATAAATAATAATTGTGCTGCCAATGGAAGCAATTTGCCATAATTCCGACTTTGCTGCGACATGCCCGGAGTCTTGATTGAAAGTCAAAATAAATTGTGTTGGCTGTGTTTTTGATGTGATATCAGGTTACGATGCCGGGGTGTCTTGCTTCTTAACCGCACAAGAGGCACTCACTCACTCACTTGCTAGCACGACACCCGGGCACCCTTAATTGGGCAACCTTCCCTCCATCCCCTTCCCTGCCAGAAGCCAGCTTTCGAAGGTTGAGGGTGCGTGTGCTATCTGGCTTGAACTGGCGGCACTTTTGCTGCCATCTAATTGGATGTTGTGGTTGCATTAATTGCCAGGAGCTTGGACTTTATGACTTTCCCGGCGAACAGGTAAAGATACTCGGCAAAGTTTTATTGCCGTGGCAGATAAAAGGCGAATTAGCGTTCGCTTAATTTGGCGCTTGACATTTCGCCAGAGCATAAACATACTCTCTTTGTGTGTATATATATTTATGTATATTGAGTGTGCGGTGTAGTGGCATTTATATATATACCGATTTGCTGTATGCTGTTGGCCCGCCTGTGTACGCAATATACTCGTAAATAAATAAATGGCCCACAGGAATTTCATAATACTTTTGCGAGCAGCTTTGCATGCATAATTCTGGCGTATGAATTGTATGTGCCGTCATCCGAACAAAGCAAAAATCAATCAAATTAAACTGAAAATGAAAATTATGAAGCTGCCTACTCTCGATTCCCTCAACCACGGCGGGGACTGTGAGCAAGCTTTCTGATGGCCACATTTCCATAGTTTTCCCCAAGTCGATTCCTATGCAGAGCTCAGAATTTCCCAATTTAATTATCGATAGGTAGAGAGGAACAAGCATAAAGTTTTGAATGCCTGCCGGCATCTGGGAGTTTCTGTTTTTGTTTCCATCAGCATTCGCAAGTTTGTGTTAGCTTTGTTCGAGTCTGAACCCCTGACCTCTGACCTCCCAGGAGCCTCGGACTTTTGGCCAAAATTTGCATTCTGCCCTCATGCATTTAGGCCTGAATTTATCGAATTGTGCAATTGACTTGCGTGCCAGCCACAATTGTTCCAGCCATCGTTAGTTTCCGAGTAATATTTGATAGTGTTGTGGTTGCAAATTGTTTTATTTGGCAAATCGAATCTAAAAGCGACCAACTTGACACAGACAGTAACCAGTTGACCATAAAATGTCAGCTGTTAAATAAATTATCGGCCCACTAATTAATTTCAATTCCATTAACAGCACTCAAAAGGATTTCGATTTGAGTAATTTTAATTTATATTTTAATTGTGTGGCTGTGAATCGTTTGTTCAAGTGCCAATTGCCAATTGCATTTATTTTTCACTTTTCAAATTACTTTTTTGATTAACTTGCCTAATACAGCCGGCATTTACCCAAATAATTGCAATTTGTGTTTATTTTTGAAGGCATAAGAGACGTTGTAAATTAAAGAGAAATATGTAAGTGGAAAACTTTTTCAATTTTCGTCTCAGCTGGCTCATAATTATGAGTTCTTAACTACAAATCAGGCTGGCGAAGGCAAAAAATTGTCCGGCAATTAAAGCGGCAAATTAAAAACTGAGCAACGGCTGCCGCCAGATGAGCAGCGGCGGTGGAATGTGAATGAATTAGCTCGATTTGCATGAAAATTTCATAAATATGTAAGCCGGACGACAGTGGGCGCTGTGGTGGCTATATAAAATCGAGGACCGGGCATAAAAAGCGGGCGAAAAGCAAACAAAATTGCACAGCCCCCAAGGTACGAGTAATCAAAGCAAAAATTACCTAATTAACATAATCCGCAGTGGCCAAATGAGGCGGCTCCTGCTCCAGCTCCTGCGCCTGCTTCTGCTCCTGTTCTTGTTTGCCTTCTTCTTTTTTGTTTTGTGGCGGACGAAGGATGGGCGCTGGGTGGGCGTGGCCAGTTGGGAGCAATGTCGTCTGGCTTGGCCGTTGATTAGCACTGCCTTTTGCTTTACACTCGCAAACTCGGGACTGGTCTTTCGTCTGTCTGCGTAAATCCTCGGTGATAAGTTGTCTAGGACCTGATCCTGTTCACGTTTCCCTCGTTCTGATTAATATGCAGAGACGTTTAAATTTCGTTTTTGCTCTGCTACGCTTTCGCTTCGCTTTTGGGTTTTGTTTATGGTTAATTCACTTCGGCTGCTGTTTGCTTTAAGGTTTTTTTCCCAAACACTGGATGCACTGCAAATGGATTTTTCACCGTGAGCTTAACGAGCTGGCTTTTACCTGGTTTTTGGCAGGCGAGCAGGAAATGAGCAGATTCTTGCACACTCACACATTATGCACACTCCAATACACCCGCAAACACACACACACACACACTTACACACCCAGGCACAGGCACACACGGATGCATAGAGCTGGCGGAAATGCGGGAGTTCGCAAAATACTATTTCCGGGAGGGGCAGCGGAAACTGTGCAACTGCAAAAATAACAGTTTGAGGGCCCAAAATTATGCAATAAATAATTATATTCTGCATGTATTATAGCAATAACATTAATAATAATAATAATAATGCCAGTTATTTCTTAGCAACCAAACATGAAAGCTTATTCGGAAATTAAATGTATTTTGTAGTGAAAGTTTTAAGTAAACATTATAAAAGAATATTAAATATTAAATCAAGTTAGTGTGTTTGATTTGAAATATTTTAAATAAATTTTCTACGGTTTATAAGCTTAAGCTTGGGCACCACCGAACTAACTGGCTTTATATCTTCATATAGCTTATCCATTTCTATTTAATTCTCAGCCTTATAAATTCAGTTAAATTCCAAACAGAACTCTAAGAGCCTCAGAGTATGCTCATAAAGTTTCATAAAGGAAACTCTCTGAAATAAACTCCAAAGAATAGTAAATAAAATATGATTACAGCAAAATAGGGAAGCTGAAACTAAGCTACTAGGAAGCGAGATGCCTGAATGCTCCTATCTCAATCCCAGTTTCGACGCCTTGCTGTCTGCCAACAACACAAAAAAAATAAAACTTTAACGTTTCGCCTTTTGGCCACCGGAAGTTGGCTTACATCCCACATCTAAGCACACACACGCCACACACCACTCAAAACGCACGCAAAACACACAATTAAGAGCTCCTTGATCTGCGCTACCTGGTCTCTTTTGTTTTATGTTTAATTCGCACAATTGCAATATCTGGAGGCAGATAGTTAGTCGCTTGTTTTTGTGGCCTCTTCACTCGGCACTTGGCACTTGGGGTTTTGGTTCGGCACGGCGCTTAAACGGGTCGCGTGTCCTGGCCTCGATGGATTCAGCACTAGACTGAGCTGCTCTTTCGACCGGGACATGCTTTTAAGCCAGCCTGAGCACTTCGAAATTCGAAATACAGGAAGAACGCCTGCGCGGACTCTCTTTTTATTCACAATCTACGCTCTTTTTCGGGCTTTGCTCTTTGCGTGGCGTTGCTGAGTCCTGGCTGCGCTTTGTTATTATTTTGTTTATGTCCCTGCCAGCAGGCCGTCTCCCGATGTGTGTGTGTGTGTGTGTGTGTCATCACCTGTTAGCATTTGGGAGTCCTTGAAATCCGGCTCAGGCTCAAACTTACACAACCTGAGCCACCGAAATCCAACCGCCCGCACACCCTGCCCAGTTAGCTGCTGTCGTTGACAGTGTCTTGGCCATTATGTAATCACAAGGACACACACGCACACGTGTTAGACTTCAAATTAATTGCTACCCAAAAGTATAGGGATATCCTGTGGGGAGGAGTCTGTAGTTGTGCATGGCAGGACATTGTCTGCTGCTGACCACAGGCCAAACACCAAGCACGTTCCCCTTTTTTGCATGCTACCACCATCGGCCAGGATGCCCATAGCCACATTCTGGCATGAAGGTCAGTGAAGGAGGCAGGTGAGCTGACATGGAGCTGCCCTAGGTGGGGCTCAGGTGTACGTACTCTTGGTCCTTTTCAGGTGGGAGTGACGCGCAAAAGTCATTATGTGTGGCCAGTAAAGTGTGATGCACAGCCAAAGCTAAACATTTTATTTTCCATAAATAAGTCAACTTTTGAGTACCTCTTAATATTATAGATTCATTGATTTGCAATGTAAAATAAAAAATAAAAAATAAAATTTTTATAACAGTATTTTAAAGGGAAATCCATTAATTCAAACCTATTTGGACCCTTCTTATTCTTCCCCAATTCTCTGTGTTTATTTTGCCGTAAAACCAGCCACATTTCTTTAAACACTCTTCGGTGTGAGTTCCAGAGTGCCATCATGACTTCCAGACTCCCATTCTGTTCGGGGCATATTCCTGACTACCCATGAAGTTACATCAGCAACGCCGTAACGAGGTTCATGTTTAATGGCCGTGCAGTCGCAGCCTTTCGGGGAGAGGTGCTGTTGTTGTCGTTCAGGAGCTCCAGCAGGAACAGGACACGAACTGGGGCTATATCCACAGTCCTGTCCTGGATGGTGTCAGGGGGTGCCAGGCGGGACAACAAATGCAGCTACAAAGGCAGCCCAAAAGACATGCACTAATATCGTGCTGTCCGTGTTGCATGCAACACCATCTCCTCACCAGCAATGCCCCCCTGTAGCTCCACACTCCTGTGTGCCATGTTTTTGGGCTTACAGCTTGAACCTGACACAGAAAATTGTATTTTAATGACGGAGCATAGCGTCACTGCCAACGACAAGGACATCGCAACGCAACGCAACGCAACCGGAGGACCCCCCATTCAAGACGTTAATAAAGCGACGCACACGCAGCAAATTCCATGGTGTGGCCCACAAAGGACATTGTGGGGTGCGAAGGTGGTGGCACTTGCACTTCCAAAATGAAGTTGTTAGTGGCCCGAGAGTCCAGCTCCGGTCGGCAGACATTTTTTGGGACAGGTAGCCTGCAGCAGGTGCAACATACCAGCTGCCTTTTGGCCAAATCCCCGGGTCGTGTGGCACGCATGCATATTCCATTCCAATTGCAGTGTTTCACAAGGGATCCTGGAAAGTGTCCACTCGACTAGCTTTGCATTTTATCAGGACTCTCGCATACAGCATGTGGTTCGTTATTGTTGTTGTTGTAACATAAGTACACTTGTTTATGCAATGCAGCAGTCATAATTATTGTTAATGGCCATTTGTGTGGTTGCTAGACCCGCCCGAGAGTCCTCATCTATCTCTACAAATGCAACTCGTGCAGAATTGATCGAATCGTTATATGAGCATGACTTTAAAAATAAAGGGAAAGCTTTAAATTTTGATTTATTTTGGCTTGTATTTATTGGGTTTATAATTTAATTTGATTTTTTTTTTTGAGTTTTCAGTTTGAGTTGATTGTTTTCCTCCATCGTTCGCCACAATCATGTTTTTCCAGTGAAATTCAATCAGCGTTACTGGCATTCTGATTATAGATGATATTTAATAAGTATTTTTCTGATTTCAGTCGAGCCCCAGGAGAAAGAGGACGAAACGAACGTAAACGAACAGGACGAGGACGAGGACGATGACTTGGATAACGAGGAGTTTGGCGAGCAGGGTAAGCAGAGCAAAGCACTCATCGCATAAATCTGTGATAAATATGAAAATAATTTGAGGAAATTTCAACTAATAAATGGCATTTGCCTGTTTCCCCTACCTCTCGCACACAGATAATGGACTCACCGAGAAAACGTTCAAATTTGATGATTTCGCTCGCAGGTAAATAGGCCTAGACCAAGGACCGACCAAGGACCCTACAGAGCATAAAGTTTTCGAATCAAGGCCAAACCGCTTGGACACTTTTCCATTTGGGAAACAACAAATGGTCGAGCAGGGGTCGTAGGACGGGGATTTGGGGGATGCTTAAATTTTACTGCCCTTATTTGAAAAGTTATCATGGTCGCTCGCTCGGTTGAACGGCGGTTTCGGGCTGATGGTCGTGTTGAAAATTGTAATTGTGTTTTTAATTGAAAGGCGGTCCAGAGTCAGTGCTCGTGGCTACTAATTAAGGATTAGTGTCAGAAATTACTTGTGCCAAAAGTTTTATGGCCGCGAACTCGAACTCGAAACCGGCGCCCACACAGATGCCGCGGGCAGCTTAGGACGAACAACAGCAACATCAGCCGCACAGCAGCAGCAGCAACATCAGTCGCACAGCGGCAGCAACAGCAACATTAGCAGTCCCCGACCCGCTACAACAATTATAATAAAATGACGTCAAGTTGGTTTGCCGGTTGTATTTTAATTGCGCTGCCATTGCTGCCATTGTTGTTGCTGTTGTTTCAAATTTTCCTAAAACTTTAGCGCCGAGTGTAGAACATTTGCGGTTGCGGTGCCTCGCCTCTGCTCTCGATGCTGGTTTTCGGGGGTGGCTGCCTGGATAAACTCTTAAATCATAATTAGTTAAATTTAGCATAATTTAATTGGAGTTCTGCTTTATAATACCCCCGTTCCCGCAGGTTGCTGAATCCGAAAATCGTTCGCGCCTGTACATTAGTGCTGACGGACTGGGCAGATATACCCACGCGATCCCTGAAGGCGGCAGTAACTATACTGCATCGCATCGCCTACGGCTGTAAATGTCCGGGAATGCTTTACCAGGTGAGTGAATGGCGAAGTTGTTTACTAAGTTAACTAATATAGGTTGTAGAAGAAAAGGAATTCTGGAGGAAAGTTAAGGAAATGTATTTTTTAGCTTTAGTACTTTTGAGATGAAAAATAGGTAATTGGACAGTCCCTAAGTGTATTTGTTAATACAATATTTTTAAATGACACTTAATAAAACTTCATTTCATTAATTTTAATTCTTTTAAAGCTTAAATTTAAACAGAAATAAATATCTTTACATTAAAACCAACCCCTCACCTGTAAAATGCATTCTGTGAAACCCCAAACGGTGGCTTTTTAAATATTTTTTAAAAGGACCTGCACATAAATCAAAGTCAAATGCAAAAACAAATGCCACAGCTTAGCTGGCGTTCCTTTTCTGTTATTTTTTTTTATATATATTTTGTGCCTTGCTCTTTCTTCTACTGTCGCTGCTTTCATTTCATTTTTATGGTAATTTGTACAAATTAAGCGGACCTTTTTTCTATTTGTCCAAAGCCACAAACGATATTTACTGCGGCGTGCCCGCGTACGTATATATTTTTTTAAGCGGGTTCGTTGGGTTTTCGGAGGACTCCCTTCGGGTCCCCGGGTCCTGTCAGCTGGAATTTGAACTTTTTAAGCCTTTCACGCGCTGCCTTGAGCCGCAGCATCGGTTGGGCTGCGACTCAAATATTCAAATGTCTGTGTTTGAGTTTGAGTTTGAGTTTGTTCAGTCCCCTTGGGGAAGAGTCTAACGCGATTGTCTTGAAGTTGGCCCTCAAAGGTATTTTCCAGATTTAAATTGAGGCTTTTAACTTAAATTTAAAGTGACATTTGGTAATATTTCAGTAAAAATTATATTATTTGCTGAAACTGCTTAGCTTTGAAGATTACATTTTTAAAAAGAATGAAGTCAAAACAACTTTAACTCTAAAATCAATACATTTTCTTATTTCTTATTTTGTTATGGTTTGTTCTGCGGCCTAAAATGTGTAATTAAATGCTCCTTATTTCATAAACCTCATGCTGTAGAGCATTAAATATTCTGCCTTTTTCGCGATAGGTTTTACTGCCTTCCGGATTTCTTTTCAACTGCTTATGCTGCTTTTCACGGCTGGCAATTAAACTTTTCTTTTCGGGCTGAGTTCATAAATCACATTCAGCAGCAGGCTGCTGCGCGGCCTTCGCGTTTCCCGCTCTGCCCTCCTACCCAAAAGGCTTTTCCATTTTCATCGGCTTTAAGCGGCGGTTAAAGCTCTTTCGGTTTTTGGCCAGCCTAGCCAGCAATCGTATGCAGAAAGCACTGCAGAGTCTCTGGCGAATGGCTAATCACTGGAGCAACCAAAAACGCCATCGCATTTTGGGGGGAACAAAGCCGATGTCTAGCGTCTCCTGTTGCCCCGCTTCTGGCCAGGCTCTTGCGCGGCAGGCACTGCTCCCTATCAGCGTCATCTAAGCCGGCTCAGTGTCTGCTCTGCACAAGCGACGATTAAAAGGACGACAATGACGATGACGAGAATGAGAAACAGGACACTAATAGAAAAGAAAATCTAAAAAAAAAGGAAAAACATTTAAAAAATCAAGAGAAAAAGTTGTCAGAAGTAGCAGCCCTGCACTATAGAATCAGCGTTACCTTTAACTTTATATTGATCTTATATTAACGAATTAATTAATTTTTTAGTTGCATACAAATTTCGGAATATTTTTTCTAATGTACCTTGAGAAAATTAATTAATCTCCCTTGTAGTCGTTTTTTTTTTCCAATATTAAGACATTTTTTGTGCAGTGAGCGGCTGCAGCCAGGCATGTCCATGTGGCCATCAAAAGGAGCAGACTGCTGCTTGCCAGCCTGGCCACAAGCAAAACAAAAGTAGCATCATATGCAAAGTCAAAACCACTAATGGGTCTGCGCAATCATAGGATAAATTAAATTCCAAATACGGACGACGACAGTCGACAACGATACAGCATGAGACGAGTGTCTCTTAACGCTGGCAAGGGGATTTTTAGGGTTAGACGTGGGCTTGGGTGGCGTTTATAAAGTTTTTGCCAACTGCAAATGATATCTTGCTCGGCAGAGCGACAACCGCAGGCGGCAACCGCAGGGAGGGGGTTGAATAATAGAGGAGGAGAGTAGTCTGCTGTTGTGGCTGTCTTTCCAGAAACTTTTCATTTGAATTTCAAGCACAACCTCACCGACATTTGGCCCCCCTCTCTCTCCGTTTCTCTCTCCACAGGCCAAGCTGTTCCGCATCTTTCAACAAGTCTTCAGCGTGGAACGTGACGCCCATCAGGAGGAGCTGCGTCGCCTGGCCATCTTTGTAGTGCGCAAATTTGTCGAGGTGGCCCCTGCTAATCCCAAAATCTATGCAGAGTTATTATTTTACAAAGGCATCAGGGAGGCAAATGAGCTGGAGTCGGGCTATTGTGATGCCTATGAAGCGTGAGTATGGGTGTATCCCCCGGCATTTTCTGGGGTTAAGAGGGACCCATCATGACAATGGGCGCATGATTGACTGAGCCGGGGCTTCATCGTCTGTCGTTTAGTCGGCACATGATAAATGATGGCCAGCGGCCGTCGTAGCAGGGTCTCCAGCCAAGTCATTGTATCTGCATCCCCGGGCGACTAGTCAAAGGGTCATATACTGAATCGTTCGGTATATATCTACAATCGGTTGACTTTACTTGCAGCGGCACCAAAGGAGCCTGGAGCGAGGAGCAGGAGTCGGAGCTGCGATTCCTCTTTGAGGAAAACCAACGCAATCCCGAAACGGAAAAGGGTAAGTATTGGAGATTCAGGGATGCAAAATGGCTCCAAAGCCTGTTAACTTATTCCCTTTAAAATGAGTATTTATATAAACTTGATTAAATTACTTGCAAATTTATCAACTATTTTCTAACTTTATTAATAAAGAAAATGGTATTAATTCGTTAATATAAATACTTTTAAAAGGGATTGAAAATATCCTTAGGCTCCGTTTTCAGCTGTTTTGTGTCCCTAGACAAGTTCCAGCTGCGGTTGGAGCAACTCCTCCGGAGTGTGAATTAAAAAAGGATTCGCAGTAAATGAATAGAAGCAATCAGAGCTCCGGCACTCGAGTTGCTCCAGCGGCAGCAGGCACAAAATGCCTAGCCCAGTTGGGATAGACTGAAAACAACAACCCAATTGTGTCTGCTCTTTCAGATGTGATTGATTGGATTCTGGACAATTTGGCCGACAAGACGCGCAATCGCCGGACAGTACTGAAGAAGCTTAAGGAACTGGGCCTGCTGTTTAAGGCGCCCACCAAACGTTCGACCAAGGCGGCCCAGGGTGGCAAAAACCTCTGGCAGCCGGAAGAGGATGAGGAGCTAAGGAGCTTATACGATCAGCATCGCACCGAGCCGGGTAAGTGGACAACCAGTTTGAGTACCCAGGACGCAGAGAGGAACCAAATTCGTTCGTTTCAATGTTGGGGCAATCGCTTTGCCTTGTTTTTTCAGTTCTTTCATTTGAAGTTAAAGCAGATAAAATTATAGAAATAAATCAAGATATTATAATTCTGAAAATGGATATAGTTATTAACAAAATATTCAATTTTTTTGCAGACTGCCTGGACCGCATTGTCAAGGAATTCGAGGAGCGCCGCTCTAAGCAACAAATCATCAAGCGGATGCTTCAGATTCATCTAATAGCGGACAAATCCGAAATACTGCCTCCCAAAACCGCCAAGGGGCGCGGCAAGGCCAAGGCTAAGGAGTTCGATCTGGAAAAGAGCAACGACGGGTACGATTTTATGGAGGAGCCCATGCCCGAGGAGAATGGTTATCGAAAGCCCGCGAAGAAACCCAAAGCCAAAAAGCGTCAGGTGGTGCGCACTCCATTGGATGTGGGCACAGTAAGAGCATTAGTTGCTCAGGTGGATGCGGAGAAATACCAATCTGCTGTCGAATGGCTGCAGGAGTGCCTGCAGGATGCCAGCGAGGATACCGAGGAGCCAGCAGAGGAAGAGGATGGTATACCACTCCTGCCGTTAATGCAGGACCAGAAAGATGCCATGGAGGATGGGGATTTCCAAAAGGTTCTCGTTGCCCTCGGAATGCAGCCACCGATTGCGGGCATAGAGAACTACTGGCGCATTCCCACCTATTTAAATCACGCCGATTTGCAACTGCGTTCCAAAATTCTGGCCGGCGAAGAAGTGGAGATTGAAGCCGAAGAGGAGGAGGATCACGAGAACAACGAAGATGAAGAACAGGAAGAAGGTTATGAGGATGAGGATGAGGAGGAAGAAGACTTTCTGGACAAGCACAGCAGAAAGCGGCAGGAGAATATAGCCGCCGAGCAGCAACGAAAGCTGGATAGCCTAATGTTTAACCAAAGTGATGACGAGGCCGAGCAGCGAGGTCCTCCAAAGGGCAAGGCCAAGTCCAAAACAAAGGCCAGCGAAAAGAAGGCCAAGCAAAAGGACAAAGGCAAGGCCAAGGAGTCAAGGGATGAGGTACCAGCGGAGCTGGAGAAACCCAACACGGATGATTTATTTGAGCAATTGAGAACCAAGCGAGCCACTAAAATCAAGCTCGGCGATATGGTTCTAAATGAGTCAACAAAGGCCGCTCAAGAGGCGAACGACGATGATGCATTCGACTTTAACTCGGAGGACTATCGTGCTCGCCTGCTCGAACTGGAGGATGAGGACAAGGAGGAGAAGCAAGGAGATGATGCCGATGAGGAGAAGGAGAACAATACCAACAAGTCCTTGCAGCGTGCACGTCGCGCTAATGTAATTGACTCGGATAGCGACAATGATGATGATGGCGCCTCGCCCGCTGACAAGACAAACAAACGCCCACGCAGCGACGAGGACGATCAGGAGGATGAGGCTGCCGGTGGAGGTCACAACGATGCGGAGGAGGATAGCGACGATGAGGGAAACTTTCTGGCTCGCAAAAAGCCAGCTAAAGTCAATGGAGAGCCGTCCAAGCGGCGTCGCTTGGCCATCATCGATGACGATGATGATGAGGATGATTTTTAATGCAGTCCAGTTCAGCTTTTGATTTCATGGCTCACCGGAATGGGAGCTCGAATAAATGTAACTTTTAATTTGCATATCGGCTTTTGTTTGTCCTTTTGTCATGTATAAAAGGATTGATGCAGACATTTTGTCACAAAAAAGGGTATAAGAAACTATTGTATAAATAAAAGTCTTTTTATAGCTGGATGAATCGGATGAATATGAATTCATTTGTATGTTCAACCTTGACTTAATAGATCAAGAATCATAAATAATATAGAAAATCGTTTAAATTTTCCATTTTTAGGATGAAGGAATTCCACCTTTGAACACCCTTTACTGCCTACTGTGGCGACCGGAGGCCACCACATGGGTAGCAAAAGTCAACCAACTCCATTGTAACTGTCTGGCAGCAAACATGGCCTAGACGTTCCATTACCTCTACACCATTCCCACAGTTGTCCTGATGGCATTTTGTGCTGGTCCATTGTGAACAACGCACACGGCTCCCATTCGAGAGTCTTTTGTGTGCGTCTGCTAATTTGGTGGCTTTTGTTGGCCCGATGCCCCGGCTGGTGTGAGGATTGGCTTCGCATCGTGCAATGCATTTTGTTAATTTCTGGCCAGGACGACAGGGCTCAAGTCACACAGATTCAGTTCGAGTTCGAAGGTCCGAAAGAAGTACACTCTGGAAAAGAAAACAAATACTTTTGGAGTTTAAAAATGTGGAAAAAATAGGGAAATATAAGGACATTTTGTCGTAGAAAAAAAAGAGACGATGTAGACACGTCTGCTATGCATAAAAAAAAATGTTTCATAATTTTAAAAGGTATATTTGATGCTTTAACCTCGTTGCTTTGTTAAGTGTAGAAAGGCTGCACAGGATTCCATATGCAAATGCTAGATGTGAGCATTGTGCAATGCCAGTTGCAGTTCCCACACAATCCGCATTGTCGGAAGGAGTAATCGCACTTAAATGCATCGCATTGTAGCAGCTTCTGAGGCCGAGCTGAGGACAAAACTGGTTGCTGGACTTATTGTGTTTTTATTGGATTTTTCGGGCTGCTCCTCTAACAAATTTGTGGCAGCCCGAGGAGGAGGACTTTTATTCTGTGTCTATTTTATTGGAAATTACTCGGCCGCAGATGAGAATGCGGTTTGATTGGGGGAAACCACTTTAAAAGCAAATTCAATTCAATAATCAGAGTCAACTGTCTGTGCAGCTTCCGCAATCACCTGCAACACGGGGCGTATACGCGATGTCGCAGCGATCGCATTAATGAAATTAAGTGAATAAATTTAAGGCCGGGATGGGGGCTTGTGAAAAAATCCAAGTCTGTGCATAAATCAGTTTTCTGTCCTGGCAGACGACTAACGTCTACACGGGCTTAGGCACTTCATTTATTTTGCAGCAGAATTAAAAGGACTCGACACACGTGTGTGGCACCTGCCAAAGCAGAAGACCTCTGGCTGCCCCTCTTTCTCCTCCTCCTGTGACATGTCACATTATTAATTTCAAGATGGCGCGCACTCAATTTAAAAGGCAGCAGCGAACGAGCCGGTGATGAGCAGCTCATAATTTATTTCATTAATTTAATCAACCTCCTTGGCACATGTCAACTGCATGAGCCCTCAAAAGAATGCCACACCTTTTTCTGGGCCCCGCTGTAGGGGTAGTCACACCTCTGGGTGGTGGCTTAGCACAGTTGAAGTCAAGAAAGTAGGGGTGAATTTTCAAAGAGAATATTTAATAGAAATATTTGTCAAATAGAAAGAAGTCCTTATAAAAAATTGACCCATCTTTACTTGTAACAATTAGTTTATTACTGGAGAATAATTAATAAATATATTATTTAATATTCTACACAAAGGACTATCCTTTGAGGAAACCCTTAGGTTTTCTCCAGCTTGACTGAATATTAATATTTTGTCGCAAACTGTTAGTGGGTGTAAGTATGTCAAAGAGGTCGCAAAAGACGGCTGTAATAGCAATAACAACAGCAAGCATAATGTTTAAAATCACTTAATACATCGTAAATTATGATAAAGCGAGTCCTGGGACTTGAATTTCCCTTTTTTCGTAACGAAAAAGCCGGCTGGAGCGGTTCATTAAGTCCGCGTTCGCCGTGGAATGTGTGTGCGTGAGCACAATAAACTGTAACGCCTTTCATTAGGGAAAAACAGAAAACAGAAAGAGTTATTGCCCGGGCTTTTCACACGCTTATTTCCATCATTAGAACAAAGGCCGTGCAGATAGCGATGCCAACAGCCAGCGGATTAACCTAATCTCGGGACTATAAAGGCGACTTTATTGTGTCACAGACGCGAGCTCGGAAAAACTTGCGACTTTTCATCATAACGGGAATGAGTATGTCGCTGACAAGGACGTGGCATATGCAGATGATGGCGTTGTTTGATGAGTTCGCTTTGCTTTTATCCAGCTTTTCCCCGCTTTTCTCTCATTATACATGCTTGTGCGAGGGTATTGTTAGTTGGGGAAAATGCTTGTAACGCAAGGAGATGGAGTTTTACAGAGATGGAAAATATTGTATAGAAATATATAAACTTGTCTGGAAATACTTATTATTTCTATAAAGTAATACCAAAACTAACATAGCTCTTCTGTTGATCAAATTCTTTAGCATATTTTGAGGAAAAATAAAATGAATAAGAGTATTCCAAGATTCGATATGATATCTATCTGCTCCTTGTGAGGGCGTTATTCTTGGCGAGCGTCTGCCTGTGCCTGTGGCACATGTTTTTCTAACAATCACACAATGTTTATACAACACAAACTTTTTATACGCCGCTCATCTCGGCTCGTATTGAAGCAGATTTGGGCAAAGACAAAAAGCGCCTTTGACGTGTGATAAACACACTGCCAGATACGCAGGCTTCACAGGACTCGCAGAACGACGAGCGAAGAAAGCACTTTGGCAAAAACTTCACCGTCTGCCTGTGGAGAGGATTTGCCGGTCTTCGGTGCCAGCCCGATGACAAACACAGTTCACTGTCCCGCCTTGGCTTTTTGCGAAATCATAACAAAGACTCAGGGCAGGAGGGGCAGGCAGTAAAAGTTTGCTTTTAAAACGCTGAAGCCGAAATACACTTGCCGAAGCACTTGGTCGAGTGTTTACTCTGCGGATGAAGTGCTTTGATTAGCGGCTCTCAACCGAAGAGTTTTCTGAAGAGCTGAGATTCTCGACTGGAGAAATTAAACAACTCGGACAACTTAAGATTAAGATTAAGATTTTTCTAACAAGGTTTGGAATTTGAGTTGCTATTTGGAGCGTAAAAAAAAGAATTTTCAAGGAAAGTAAAAGTAAATCTTGTAGTTATCCTTTACATATTATGAATTCTTAAATATTCAAATATTTTAATACCATTTTATAGTTTTTACAACCTTTTTCATCTATGTACCAAACTCACAGTTCCTTTACAAGTCAATCCTTTGTTTTCTGTAAGCAAAAAGCTGGCCTAAATCTGTTCACATGCACCGCCTTTGCCTTCGGTTCCCTTTGCAGGACACCTAAGGGCGTGACTCGGAAGTGTCAGTAAATAATTGTAAAAAACCGTATGTCATGCACTCTTTAGCCCGGCCAACTTCTGGCCCAATGACAGTTCGGAGTGGCCTTTGTTAACCCCAATGGATCGAAGCCACCGACCCCATACTAGCCACCCTGCTCGCAGCGGCTTACGCACAAACTTTGTGGACACTTTTCTTTTACGCCTGACGAGGGTTTGGGGTTCGGGGTTTGGGGTTCGGGGTTTGGGGTTCGGACCCCGTAAGCCGACTAATTGTTATTGTAGTTTATGTTTGGCCCAGTACAAGGGGCTTTTAGTGGGCCTCGTGATCCCATATTCGGTCTTATCGTTTCAAATGCTCGCATGGGGCTTAACATTGTGCTGGGTCCTGGCTAGTGGAAAGCTTATAATTAGCCTAATGGCTGCCAACTTGGCAGCCGTTTTTTGCCCCGCTTTTGGGAAGAGTCACTAGGCCTGCCACCATAAGCAGACATATGATTTAGATCCGAGTTTGGGTTGGAGCTGGGAGTGAAGCGGACTCCCCAGCATCCTTTGATTTTCCGCCAAATATTTTACACTTAACGAGTCATAAATAAATGCGTCTCTTCGATGTCTGCGCCTCTTGCCTCGGCTTTTGCCAATTAAAACATGAATTATAAGCTCGAACAAATCGCTAAGAAGTCGGCCGGGAGTCCGGGCATAAATTCTCGCTTGCCAAAAAGTTGGCTTTGTCGGGATTTATTGTAGGCGAAATGTGGTTGGACGGCGAGAGTGCCAATGCCTTTGTGGGGAATGCGGTGGTTCTGTCCCGCTGGGGAGAACTTTGGTCCTAGTGCGGATTTACAGGGTTGGGCTATTGGGGATTGGAGGAGAAAGTTAGCATCTTCAAATGAATTCAATTCCTGTGGCTGCAAAAATATATATTTTCAAAGTTTTCTTTAATTTGACCAATGACTTTCCGAAATATAAATGATGTAAGAAGTACAATTTTCATCTTTCAGTTTCTTTTATTTAGTTTCTTGTTAAACTTCTTCTTCCATTCCAATTTCCGGTTCTTCAAGGTACTATACCCTTTAAAGGCCTAGTCTACATAAACCCAAATTAAACCCTTTATATGTATGTAGATCCCTATCTCTGAATATTTGGTATTGCAGTTCCATTATAACAGGCTTCTCGGGGGCTGAGCAGATGAAATCCGAGGGTGGTCGCGAGGTGGGGTAAATTACCGGTGCATTGTGGAATGCATTTCATGTGCAATAAATACATACAAGCTGAAAATTGCCACACCATGATGCATGATGCGGGCCAACAGTGGATGACTGTGTGGAAGAGCCTGTTGACACGCCCCTTCTCCAACGCCCAAATTTATCCCCTCCCCACACACGCACACACCTTTAGCGATATGTGCACGGGCAATTTTCCCAACCATTTTCTTTTTTCCTCTTTGTAATGCCGCGTGCAACCAAAACAAGAAAAAAGGAAATTATGCAAAATTCAAGCCTCAGTGATTTTTATTTATGAACGCCATTGGACAGAGGCTGGAAATGGGAAAATGCAGAATGGGGGACCAGAGTGCAGCCAGGGGGGAAAATCGCCGACTGAGAGTCATCGCATTAACAGATTCCCGGCAATAAACCAAAATTATGGCGGCGGCGGCGGTGGCACTCGCTTTTTATTTGCAGTGGCGTCGCAACCTTATTGATTAAATTGATGGCAATTGCAATTGCTGATAGGAATCGGTATTATCCAGGGTGTTCCTGGAAACTGTTGAAGATTTAGTTATTAGCTTTGATATTTTTTTAAAGGAAGAAATTAAATAATAAAAGAGGGGATTTACAGTGACTATCGAAAAGTTTATCTTTAGTTTTGAGAGACTTGTTTTTGTATACTTTAATCGTTCCTTGCCATTTTAAAATCACTATATATACCTCGATATCTCATCTTGCATAGTTTTTGGGAACATAAAGCCTCCTCTTCGGTCTGCTCTCCTTATTTGTCCAGACAAGATGGCGTCGCAGGTGTCGGCTCGCCGATTGTCAGTTGGCATTTAAATGTCGAAAACAATTTTGGCCAGGCATTTTTCAGCCAAGGGCCCTGTGTACTATATAAATCAGATTTTCGGCGGGCACGGACACTCGCAGTCACAGTCGCTGATAAATTATGTAGCACCTGCTTGGCATGCAAATCGGCGGTGGCTAAACATTAAGCACTAAACAAATGTGGAATTCGGCAGCGTCGCTTTGCCTTTATTCACCTCTGCGGCGGCAACGCGTCGCGGAGAAATATGTTTGCCATTTTGTTTGCCATTTTTAATGTGTTGTTTGCTCGGATTTTTTATACGTTTTTCTGTGTTTCTCTGTTTTTGTGTGTTTTCCTTTCTGGAGCCTCTGCAGTCTGAGTCAGGTACGTGGCAGTTCCCACTGCTGCTGCGGGCGAGTGCGTGAGTTTACGGTTTATAGGAGCCGGAATACGTGGCCCGTACCTGGGATTACCTTTATAATCTGCCGCAACTTTGGTGTCGCCCGCTGCGCTGTGGTAAATTTGCAAAGTGCGTGAGCAGACTAACTGGATGCGATCTGCGATAGGCCGGTTTCAATCTCCCATTGCTCCGGTTTCGACATTTAATGTTTGCCAATAAATCCCGGTGACTGGCATTAAACACAATTGCAAATGGTTTTAATGAAGCTCCGGTGAGGAATCACTGAGTTCAGCTCACAGCTCACTATTTTTATGGGAATTTCAGATGAGAAACTGAATATCAACAAGTTAATGAGAGCGAAAATAATAAACTCTTAATAAATTAATATGGTAATCCTTCAACCAATTCTCTTGATTAATTTAAGTTTAATACAGAGTGAACATTCCTCCCAATCAATAACCAAATGAAATGTTTATTTCGTCAAAAGACAAAGCCGGATTCCTGAGCCCAACGGAGTGTGTGGAATTATTAATATGTGAATAACAATCGCCTGCCACAGGGCATTGCATAGCAGCAGAAAGGTTAAGCTAATCAACTGCTCAACATTTAACGAGGGTTGCTGCCCAGAAAATCCTCTCGAGCTCAGAATGCTGGCAGGAGAGACTGAACGGCTGCCTGATAACAAGATTAAAAACCTTTCAGCGTCGGAAATTGAATTCAAATTCGACACACAAAAGTATGCACAGAATTGAGGGCTTTTTCAATACTTTTTTTTTCATCCAGCTGCCTGCCGCCCAGCCCAACCCAGCCTCTGTCTCGTCTTGGCAGCAAAATGACAAATCGAGGCTGGCAGGCAGGCAGACTGCAGCGGCGGCAGGGAAGCATGTGAAGAAAAGAATGAGTAAATGCCACTTGGAAGTCAAGCAGCGAGCACTAACAGTCAGCCGGAGATAGGGACGTGCCCAGTCCTCTTCCGAGCTACCAGTTCCAAGCCTCAGGACTACCAGACAAAGTTGGGCCGGGCACACGGGGCGGACAAAGCTCAGTGAAAGGCTTACAGCAACTTTGCTATAACTCATACGCCTAGTGAGCCGGGAGCCCTTTCTGGGTTGTCCAGTGATGCCATTGGTTTCTTCGGAAAGAAGAGAGAAATAAAATATAATTTTAATAACATTTTTATGATTATAAAAAGTGATTGAGAAGTTTATAAAAATAATCTAACTAAGCTGCTAAACAATTCAATAAGGAATGCAATTTATAGTTCTTACTTTTACATTTTCTTTAATGATAAACGAAACAATTAAGATTAGATATTTTTACATCCATAGAAAATCCTTGATAAATATTTGTTCATTTGTCTGTAATTTTCAGAATTATATTTTAAATATTTTGTAAAAAGTAAATAATAAATCCCAGAAGGACTCTCATTCCCAGAACCATCCAGATCGGCATTACTGGTCCTTGTAGCCGGCTCAACATAGTCGAATTTCAAGTTTTAAGTATTATTACATTCCTTTACCCTTTTCAAACGAATTTGTCTGCGTATTTTTTGTACTACTCCTCCTGCCCATCACTCGAACCTCTGGCTGGCAGGTTTTTTTTGTACTCCGAAACCCCCCAACTTATTATTATTGACTTTTGGCGTTGGCATTGGCGTCGGCGTCGATGTTGGGTTTGACTTTTGCGTTTTCAAGTGCACGTGTCTGGCGGTCTGTGGCGGGGTTCTCCTCAAACAGGCCGAGGGCAAAGTTCCAATATAAACGGGATGTGTGATGGAGCTATTGAACCAACATCTTTCACTGCATTGCGCTTTATGAAGGAAATCCCAGAGCCTCTGCCTTTCAGACCGTCTGCCACTTTATTTAGATTTTTAGTGGCAAGTAGCATGTTGTTCACGCCGTTCGCCCCGCACATTTACTATTCATATTTGCACATTAGATTATTGCATGCCTAAGCACATCCTATGGCCCGATGCTGAGATGGAATCAGGGCCAGGACGAGGACGAGAAAGGAGAACAAGAGGCTAACGGAGACGGCAGCTAAGGTTTGTGTGCACTTTGGCTTAAGTTTGCTACTCGAAACTTGCACAAATGTTTGCCTTTTGTTGTTGCGCTCGATAATAACGGGAAATATCAAATAAATATTACTTCCCATCTCGACTGCATATCCTTCATGTCCTGCATTCCATATTTGAGTACATTCTTTGTCAGCTTAGTCCTTTTGGCATGCCCTTCTAGTGTTTGCATAGTCCCTTTGACTGCCCAAATATTTTTGTCGTCGCTTCAATTGAGAGTCAAGTGTTTATCGCTCTCGAAAATAGGTTTGTGCTTACATATTTTGCCTCTAATCTGTCTACACACCCGCACTCCGAGGGTCATTATCCTCCCCGCCGGCAGTCGGCTGCTGTTTCGTACTGATTTGGCCATAAAGCTCAGCTGCTCGGTGAAACACATTGGGCTTATGGCGGGATTAAAGCCTTTTGTTGCATATGCTGTGCATTATAAATATTATTTTCAAAATACTAAAATTATTTACCCGATCAGACGCACATTATTTTGTTTGCATAAAACCAAAACATGAAATCAGCAAGAACAAAGTAAAAATTATGAAATTAAATTAAAGAGTTTATTGCTTTACTTAAGCTTTAACAAAATATCTTATTTATTAATAAAGTAAAATGTTTTTACAATTCAACAGCTGGGTTTTTTATTCAAACTTGGATATATTCGTCTTTATATAAAGCTTTTTAAATTAAAGAGGTTACTAGTACTTGCCTTACAAAATCCTGAAGACTTTTACTTAAACCCTAGATTACTTTATATAATTACGCTTTCCTCGAACTAAATTTGTAAATAAAAAAGTTCTCATGCCCAAGTTGAACTCATAAAATAATATAGTAATTAGAATTGGGAGTTTCTTTTACATAAAACCAAAACTCTGCACGTAAAGCATAACGAATTTTACTACACAATTATTTTGTTATGTTTTCTTTCAGGCAAATTGCAATTTGGCAAAAGTTTGTAATAATCCAGGAGAGGGAAAAGATAATTTTTGTTGCAAAATTGCCGCATCAAGAATTTACAAGCCCAAGAAGTTGGAGATGAGCAGCATGCAGAAAGGGCAAATATAATAAACAAGCAACTGTTGTAAAATTTTTGTCATACGAATGCATAAATATTTCAGCTGAACAAAAGGACTAAAGAATACGTAAAGCAGGATGACACAGGCAGGGGGGTTGGATGGTTGGTTTGTTGCCACCTACAGGACATTCTAAAATTTCAACGGCTTTGTGCCTTAGTTTATGAAAAAACATTTTGTGGCCACACACACCCACAGATGTAATGGCTTTGGGTGAGTGCCATATAATATTTCAAGTACAAGTGTGCGGCGGGGCGGGGCTCCTGCTGGGCTGCCTGTATTGTTGTTGATGTGATAAACGCGTCTGGAATTATAATTAAAGCAAATCTATGAATGCTTGCTGGTGTGTGTGTGCGGGTGTACTCATGTGTGTGTGCAGGACTTTTTCGCATTTTACGTGCCTTCATTAAAAATGAAAACATTCCGTCGTCGGCTCTTCTGCTTCTGCTTCAGCCTCGTCCCATTCTTTGATTCTTATTCCTTTCCTGGAAATGTCGCTAAATTCTAAGTAGACTATAAATGTTTGTACATGTGTAGGTGCGTCTGCACGAGTGTGGGTGTGGGTCGTATCTATGTGAGCCGACTTCCCTGTGCGACATGTTTCTCTATCTTTTCTTGACAGTTTGTATGTGTGCACAAGGAGAAAATGATGATAATTAAATATAGTTTATTAAGAATTAGAATTAAAAATGATTGCTGCTTATTGTTTAAAAATAAAAATAATTATATTAATCATAACTAAAGCTTTTGCAAGTGCAAGGAAGAAACTCCCAAATCTCAGAAGTCTTTTATCTAATATTAAAGTTTATTTTCAATGTTTAAACAACTTTTCCTTTAAAGGTGTATTAAGAAATAAATCTTTTAAATTTCCTGTAAATTTAATAACTATTTTTTGTTTAGAATTTAACATACGAATAGTATTTCTTTACGTGTAACTGCTCTGTGCGGGGGATACAAAAAGTTGCCACTGCCATTGCCGCTGCCGTTGTAATCTTGGTAATAACCACAAAAATTATTATTGTTGTTGGTCTTGCTGCTGTTGTTGTTGTTGTTATTGTTGTTGCTGCTGCGGCAGCTACTGTGGTTGCTGTTATTGTTGTTGTAAGTGCCAATATTGTCATTAGAGTGGCTTGTTACGCAAAAAGCAGCAACAACAGCCAACCCCGCTCCACACCAAGGGCAACATCTTGCGGCATTTTTCGCATTTGCGTCTTTTATTTTTGTATTTCGGTGAGTATGCGACACGTTGACTTGCCCCCCAGTTTCATCCCCCGTCTTTCCCGGTAAACGCCTCCTTGGGAGCATCATTATTTTCGTCTTTCCTTTGTTCATTAAACGAACATGAAACGTTAATTTAATAAAGTCAAGCCGGGAAGCCAGCTCCGCCAGAGGGTTGTGGCATTTCTAATTGAGCAACCAGCGACAGTTGAAGTTGGCGGAGGGAAAGGGGAATCAAAACAAAAGGAGCATTAAATTGTAAGTTTATTTCTGGTGAACATTTTTCAAGAAGCTTATAGCATAAAACTAGTTGGATAAAAGTTAGATGCTTTAAGGGCATTACCTTTCTTTTGCTATCATTCAAAATGACCAAATTATTAACTTTCCAATAACATCGAAATACACACAAGAAGAGGCTTAAATTAAAAATGCTGCCCACCCTCAGCAGGCATAAAAGCTACTTACTTCTCGATAAAACGCATAAAATAATAATTCCAACTTAAAAAGCAGGGCTTAAAGTTGAAACCCCGAACACACTTCACAGGTTGCATGTTAGTTTGGCTAAGTTCGCATCATCGACCGCAGCAGTGGGACTCCCCTAGTGGTTGTTTCGCTTCCAACCGAAATCTGAACTCTGGTGGAAACTTTTTGGCCGCAAAGAGCAGCAACAGTGTTGTCAGCGGGGGACGGGGGAGGGAGCAACAACCGGTCCTCGGCATCGGCATCGACATTGGCCTCGGATTCCCCACTCGGCTGATGTCGCTTTTATTAGCATAAATATTTGTCAAATACAACAACGAAGGAGGATACTCGTAACATTCATGGGAAAAGTTTCAAGCGTTTTCATTGGAAATGACTTAACAAAGGTATGTCAGCGTAATACCTGGAGCTATAATTGAGCATGTATATTCATCATGAGGCCAGTATTCATCCCCTATTTTGTTTCATTAAAGCGACCTGTTCCCGGCTTTCCTCGAAACTTGTTCGTGCGTTCCCTGACTTTTGTTGGGGGTTAAATTGAAGAAATGTGTTCTAATTAGCCACACACGAGCCTCTGTGTTGCTCATCCCCCGCCTTTTCCCATCCTGTTTTCGTTGGGGAAACTTTAGCGTTTCTGAAAATTGTTGGGAAACTCGCATTAGCCCGTTAAAGGGAAGCAGGGCAGGCGAAACTTATTGTTTTCGGTCGATAGATATAAGGCAAAGGGCTTCCCTTCTGCAACGCCAACCCCTGGATGGGGAGTTGCTTTTAAAAAGCGGGCAGTCCAACAAGAAATACCAATTATGAGTGGCGACTAAGCAGGCTAATGCCTGATTCAGGGATGTAAAATGATAAACAAAAGGGTTTAGTGTCTTAATTGGACTCTAATTTACAATTCTCCAACTATTATTGCAGCTTGGCTTATAGTAATTTTCGAAATCTTTAAGGTTTCTCTCTCGTTTTTTGCTTTTGTTTATCTACAGATGTAAAGGATTCTTTTCAGAGTCCCTGGTTTGCGATAAGGCCACTTGTTGGGCATCGGTTTGGTTAAACTTTTGGCCAGCAAAAGCAGGTAAAAGGCGTCGAAGCATCAACATCATCCCCCAAGTGAACCATTTCCATCCTCCGGCAGCTCCATTCATGCTGGCGCTTAATACTTGATGCTCAACGCCGGAGAAGCAACAAAATTGAGCACGAAAATGGTAGTAGTTAAATTCGCGATGGACTATTTGGCTTGTCTATTGATGGCCGCGCATTAAAAAACAATTTTTGTGCACAGCGGACCGCGCATCGGGATAACCCCACTCCACTCGCCTCCCTTCGGCAGCGGGCAACAATGAAGCCTTAAGTGGACTTTTATTGACTTTAAGTCAGAACGAATTTCGGGAATTTATCGAACACAGTCCGCCGGGCCTTCATTATGCCTCGGGGGTTGGGGATACTGAGCAGGAGCAGGGGGCCCGGAACTCTGGGACTGTTACTGGTGATGAGGACGAGGAACGTGAGCCATCGCAGCTGGACTGTCATTTGCCTAGCTCATCAATTTCGCATTCGATAAGTGTCGTTGTCCTTGCTGTCAGCGCTTGTTGATACTTTGCCATTCCGCTTCCGTTTCCATTTCGGTTCGTCGTTTATACACTTCGTGGCTTCGGTAAAAATCCATTTATATATTTTTTTCCTAAAGGATATACTGAGCAAAGCGTCGTCAAAGCCTGATACAACATTTTGGATACTCATTTAAAACTTAGGTTATATTTGTAAGCCGCTGTCAAAAGACAAAGGCCTTCCTAATTTCCTTAACTAAAATCTAATAAATATTATCTGTTTCACTTTATTCAAAATTATCTTTTAAAGGCAATCATATCTTTTTTAGAATTTAAAGTTATGGCTCTCAAAAGTGTGTAAGCAATGTGGCAGGTTTATTAAAGCAATATTGCAGCTTGTTTCCCTTTTATTGCATCGAGTGCCTGTGCTTGCGTGGCAAAATGCTTTTTATATACATATTGGTATGGCTAGGGAGGCTGCAACTATGAAATATTGCTGCAACTGCGAAAGGACTTGCTCGGAATGCCTGACAACATTTTAATAATGTTGCGAGAACAGTCGCCGGAGGAAACCAGCGACAGCAGAATGCCATCTTATGTGTTGGCTTTTTGCTGCCTCACGACGTCTATTCGCTGTGGACTGTGTGCCAAGCCCAATGCCTCGAGCGAAATTGGCAAGCGCTTGAATACGGATTTGCAAGCTGTAAAATAACATTGCCAAAAGGGAACTCTGCATACACACAGGTTAAAATTGCAGGATTATTTCAGCTCTGATTCAGTTGAATTCTTTAAGAGCTCCTTTCCATATTCACTGTTAGTTGAAAACCCACATTGTTTGTCTGAGAATGTTGGCTTAACTCTTGGTCTTTCGAATGCATAGCGCCCATTCAAATGTGTATTTCAAAACCGTGCAAACAAACAGGTCCTTTTCACTATCTGTTTTCATTTTTCCCAACCAAAGTTCAAGGTGAGCCAAAGCTGGGGAAAATGCCAAGGTTGCCGGTGCGAGAGAGCAGGTTTACAAGTTATAAGTATAAAATAAATATTAAATTGAAGAATATAAATATAATCATGCACATCAAATTGTTTTTTATATAAAACTATATTGAAACCAAATAAAAACCCCGAAATTAAGCATTTATTTTTATTAAAATCATATATCCAAAGAATTTATTATTTCATTTCGAACTTATCAATTTCTTGTACTCATTATTCCCATATTCTTTGAAGATTTTCGTATCCTTAAGTGCTTGGAATGCATTTAACCATTTATGGTTGGTCTGGCGCCGCAAGTGAACCGAAATTGCTGGGCAGACGATCAATTTAATGGAACATAAAGACCCACGCGTTGTGTG
This sequence comes from Drosophila mayri, assembly GCA_008042485.1. NCBI lineage: Eukaryota > Metazoa > Arthropoda > Insecta > Diptera > Drosophilidae > Drosophila > Drosophila mayri. The sequence continues at coordinate 132,885 of VNJN01009931.1, read as the reverse complement.
GGCCAGGCCAGTGTATGTGCGTCATGGTGGCTAATAATCAAAATGGACGCTGAAACGGTTATAAATGCTGGCGTCACCAAACTTTGCCAATGGACATAATGCGTCCAAGCCTTCCAACTAGCGATGCAGACGTTGGGGCCAAAAATGGCCAAGAAGAAAGGGCCATCGAATAAGGAACAAACAAGGCGAAGGAAAGTTGTGCAAAGTCCATTAAATACATAAACCTGCCACGAAATGTTCATGGAAAGCGCATAAAGAAAGTTTCTAGCCAGCCAGCCAGCCGGCCAGCCAACGGGGCGGATGGATCGGTGGCATGTGGCGGGGCTATTTATGCTCCATACGCCATGTGTGACGCAGTTGCAAAGTCCGGCGTTGGGCCGTAATAACTTGATTTGCGCCCATTGTGGCGACACAGATGCAGCGGGAAAAGTGGAGCGGGGTAGCCACGCCCCTTCCGGTCGAGTCTGGACAATGAAGACGCCGCCTTCGACTGCCCCGTCAGCGTTTGGCTTATTTATGACTTCCTTTGCAGCGGCAATGTAAAAAGCATTTCGGTTATTATGCACATTTCTGTCAATGTTGCAGAAATTGGTGCTCGTAAAAAGCATGTAACAGCTGCAGGGACACGCCTCCCGTCTACAGAGTAAGGGTGAGTCTGGGATAACATTAGGAATTTCTCAAGCTAAATTCAAGTTATAGAGTTCAAGAAATAAAAGGTAGATTCTTACATATAAAATAATGAATATTTGTATTGTTCATTTACAGAAAGATTAAAGAGATTTTAAATGAGGACCAACATTTCCTCAGCTGAGAACTCAATAGAACCCTAAAATAAATTAACAAACTGTCCAAATTGATAACGATAAAAATGTCAGGACTGGCCATTAGGAGGCCATTAAAAGACCATTCGCCTGGGCCAGTGAAAATCGAATAAACAACTCAGCTGGTCGTGGAGTCAATTGTCTAGCAACTCAACTGTCCAAAATGGTGGGAGGATATAAAAGAAAGCCGGATATGCTTTCCAAAAGGAAGAGGAAGAACGGAGAAGGACACATGTGTGTGCCGGCTGGCAATCCTTTTGAGTGATTTCTGCGAATTAATATAAAACTTTTCGCAAGTCCTGTCGGCAAGCTTGTGCGAGCAAAGCTTTTTATCTGCCCAAGGAAAAGCCAAGGCAGGCAATAAAATCTCGCCGAATCGCATGCCTTTTTACCCCGGATGCCTCCATTGACTTCCTAGCTAATTGCCGGCAATGTTGGGTATTAACCACCAAGAATGGCTATTATTTATTTTAGCACCACTAAAATATTTATGCCGAGGACTCGTTTTTCCGTTACTAAGTTACATTCCTATTTTTTCTGGTGCCATGACTGGGGTCGTAAATTTCCATCGCAAAGTAAAGCAATTAAAATTTGCATAAAATTCAAATATATTTGCCGGCGTGTCTAAAAACTAAACATCAACAGGGCACGGGAAAAGAGCACTTGAAACTAAACTAACACACATCCAAGCAGGCAGGAGTGTAGAACATGACAGTCGAAAGGGATATATGCTGGGGAGTGGCCTGAATCTGGGAACGAAATGAAAAATTACACATACGCCATGTAGCACTTGGCGCATAAACTGTGAAGTGCACTCGTTCACGAAAATGGCAAACTTTCCTGACGCACATGCCAAATAATTACAGAGAATCCAGCCTGGTCTCTGCGTAGAAAATACGTAAATAAAATTCAATATACTCGTAAAACGAATTCCATGAAATACGACTTCGCCACGGATGCCCTTCGATGTGGAATTTATGGCCTTATACGATGGACCATCTGAAATGGCTTGTTATGAAATGCTTTATGAAATAATTTCATAGGTCTGTGCCATTTATAGACAGCCATCTAAGAGGATCAAGAAGCCCAAGAGGAATTTTAATTGGACCGACATTTTCCATTCATCACATTACGTCTAGTAAGCTGTCTGAACTTTCGCATATTTTTGAGATACTCTACGAGAAATGCCTGTAAGGGCAACCCAAAAAATATCGACATATGCAAATTTAATGAAGAGTCTTGCATTTATACACATTCGGACTGTGGCCGTATCTCTTGCTATGCCAATACTTTCCGGTCCTATTTGTTTAGGTTCTCCCTTGGCTGTGTGTTTGTCTGTTTTTTGGGAGATGGACACTTTTGCGCCCTTATCCCTTTTCACATTGTTTGGGACTTAATCTTCTGTGATTTATTCATAGACTCCGTTTTTGCGCCATTAGTTTTGCGTATATTTGCATAGCTCCGCTGAGGCCACGCCCCCAGCCTGCGGTTGGCAATTTGTGCGCTTACACTGCAATTAATATTCATAATTACGAGCTGAGACTGGTGGCGACTGGTGACGCATCGTGTCCTTAAACGCCGCCATCATTCACACTCTCGCGCGTACGAGGAGTCGTCCTGCATGACTGCAGGCAAGCAAGTCGCTGCTCCTTAAACGCAATGCACTTCATATTCATAATGGCAATTTTTTACGCTTGCGATCTTGGCCAGCATTATGCACAACAATAAATTTATTCAACACATGCCAAGACAGCCAGGAGAAGAGGACCACACTCCGAGTGTTTTACAAAATTGTCTGTGGCTGGGCGTGTGTGTGTGTGTGTGGCGGGTGTCCTGATGATTTATGTGGAGGCCTTAAATTACATACGCCAAGAACTTGCTGATATTGCAGTTGTTGATGGCGGTCCATGTAAATAATAGTGAGTATCTCGGCTGCCACTTGATATATTTAAATGCCAGCAGCCGAAGCCAAAGCCCACCATTGCCCGAATGAGGATTTATGCGGCTAAAACACATTTTAGTTATCGCTGGCAGAGCCCACTGGGCCATAAACATCGACTGCCACGCCCCCACTGCCCTTAACTTTACGGTCCCATGTGTATCTGTGTGTGTTCGTGTCGATTTAATGTCAATAAATAGTCGTGGCGGCTATATTATGCCGCCTATTGATAATTCAACTAATTAGCATTCGAGTTAATTATTTCGAATTCAGATGTTGAGCACGCGTCGGCCATTTTTGCTATTGTTATGTCAGCCGCTCGCCCGTTTATATGTGCGTGCCCAAGCGGAAATAGCGTCATTGGCCAAAGTGTTGAAAAAATTAAATGGAGGTTCCGCAGGTTAGTGAACTCACACACATCCGGTTTGTGGAATGTGGGGGAAGAATGGGATTTAATATTTCAGCAATTCTTGACTCGGGTCGTCACCAAATAAGGAAATGAACATGTCCTCCGTATGTGCGGAATTTTTCGGACACGAAAACCCTCGTTTTGTGGGATCAAAAATATAAAATAAATGAATAAATGCATACATGCCGCCTGTTGCGGTATTTGTATAATGCGCCAAATGAAAGTCGCCACGGAGAGTGCCGGGATATATTAAAAAATTCCACAAAATCAACATAATAATGCAGCGGATTATTCAAACTATTTTAATATTTGCGGTAAAGGCCAAAACGTGTCAGGCAGACCGAAGTCTAAACCGAACCTTTCTAGTGGACTAAATAATTAATATTATTAATTTAAATTCAGACAAACCTAGTTCGTCTCAATATTTAACTCAGAAATACTCATACCAATACTGCTTTGTCTATTAAAAACACAAAACACACGAAGCGAGCATTTTTTTAGAAACACAAACATGACGGACTTTAGCGTTGCCAATTTTAAGGACTACGAGGAGTATGTCCGTTCCTTCGCCGTAATCGAGGACTATCGGTACCTTCCCTGTCACAAAATAGTAAAAACCCTCGCGAAGCTCGGGTATCGTGAGCATCGCTCCTTCTACGAGGAGAATGAGTTCTATAACGCGAAGAAGCAAGTGGAACAGCTGCTAAATCCCACAGTTTCAGCCATTGTTGACTACAGTCAGTATTTCAAAGGAACCGATCCGGCTCTTCAGGCCTTGGCCCAGAGAGAACGTCTGAATACCCAGCAGGAGATATCCGTGAGTGTGCGCTGTAATTAGAAAACTGTTATTTCTAGCACAAACCTCGCAGACAATTATATTTCTGGAGATTAGTGGTAAAAGCGGTTTCGCCAAGTCCGGCTACATAGATTTCGAGGCCAGTCTGCGTAACTATCGCTTCAAGGGACCGAATGCAGTCGACTGGAAGGCAGTGTTCGAGGAGCGGAAATTGCTGCGACCTCAACAGACCGATATCGTCTACTACGACTGGCGAAGCAGGAAGATCTTTACGAACAACAATGACAACTACACGGTGGTGGCACATGCGGAATACGGCGTCATGTTCATCCACAAAGGCGATCACAAAAACATACCGATGACCACCAAAAAGAGTCCCTTCAACGCCAATGTACAACGCTCCCAGATCAAGTCTGATTTGTACGGATTCATGATATTGTACGATCACCATGTGCGAAAGAAGACATAATTGCCTTTGAGGCTTTTGTTTAATTAATTAATTTTGCAGGCATTAAATGTAGCTTTAATTAGCTGAAACTATTATGTATTTTTTATACCCTTGCAGCTTATTACACCAGTGCGTATACGTAATTTCTTTGGATCTCTTCTATAAATGCCTGATTTAATTAATTTATTTATTGTTTAATGGAATCTATATATTTTGAATAGTTAGATGAGTTTAGTCCTTTATATTTATATTAGCCTCACTTTATGCTATTAAATACACCAGTGCGTATACGTAATATTTTTGGGCTTCTGCTGAAAATGCTTTTAATTAATTAATTTAATTATTTCCTTTTTGATAGAATCTATATATTTTGAATATTTAGATCAGTTCTTAGTCTCTTATATATATATAAGCTTATTGTTTATTTTAATATATTTATACATATGTATGTGCATAAATATGATATGCCGATAATCTCTTTTCACCCCAACTATTAACCAGCCTTCGTTCAATATTAATGTCATCTGATAAAAGCCAATGCCTGCAACGCTCGAGCAAGCAAAATTCCACTTAAGTTGTCAACACTCCACAGCCTAAACAACCACACACTGGCAACCACACACACACACCACCCGACGTGGGACACGCACGCCCGCCTTTGGCACATCCATCCACACCTTAAATACCCAAATCAAAAAATAAATGGTAAACACTGGACGATCCCATTCCCCCAAAAGCCACATAGCCCCGTGTCCAGGGCGACTCTATCGAAAAATGCTGATGATATGATATTTAGAATATTTTTCCCCCTCAGCCAGGCGGCGGCAGGGGGCTAGGGATGTTTTCCGGAGGATTGGGGTCTCAAAATTCCTGCAGAGCATGGCAAATATTTATTTAATGCTCCGGAGTGGACAGCCGATAGCCAGACATGCAAACTGGAGTTGGGGCCTGGGCTATAGTAGTTGTTTTCTGCCCCCTGACTGGGGGGTGGCCTTTGAATCTTTGTCTTCCTCATTGTTTCGGGCTTGGCAACATTGTTGTTGGCACTGCTGCTTAGTTAATTTCTGGTCATCAGCTGCAGAGCTGACTTTGTTTGGCTTACAGTCAATGGCGATGCACCTAGGAAAATGTCAATGTTGTCTTTGATCCTTGAAAAAATATTTCGATGGATATTAAATACGAAAAAATATAATAAGGATATATAACCATAGTTTTTTCTTTTTAACAATCCATTTCTATTTCTGTAAACTTTTGTATTGTTTTACAAATTATTTTTATCAAATATAACACATTCTTTACCACATTAATAATGATCTTATGATCTTATAGCCATAATATTGATTAAATCAGAGTTTCTCTCTGTGTGCTGACTAAGCTCTAAACCTTGGAAGAGCTCCAAAGTGCCAGCAAACACAACAAAAGGGGCGTTTTTTCGGGGGCGTGGACAGTCTATTGTGAAAGTGTGTCTAGTTTTAAGTGCTTCCAGCGTGTATAAATCACATTGTTGAGCATTTTTACCGATGCCACAGAGGGGCAAGACGACAGCTCTGTGCAGGTAATGTCTGCGCATAAAAGTATGCAATAAAATATTTTTGTTGCCGCCAGACGTTTTAAGTGGATTTTGTAGACCACAAAATGGCTTAATAGGCGAGGAGGTGAGGGCACCGAAACTTTGGGTTTCATTAGCATTAACGGGCGGTGGTCGGCTTGTCAACACGCCCACATCCAGGGCTTTAGGACTGCCACGACCCACGGCGACCAGAAACAATATTTATGTGCAGGTTAACACGGCGCCGACATGTGGGGGTGCAAGGATGTTTGTGTGTGTGTGTTTGGGTCTGTTTGCTCACAAACCTGATTACAAAACTCATAAAGTCGCCATGAAATTCAAACAATGCGTTACGTGCATCGAATGCCAAGAGCCGCACAAAGGACAAAATGAGGAGCTCTTCCCCACACACACTCGCAATCACGTTCGAAGGACCCATGCATAAACAACATTTCTCTTTGACCCAAGGAGTTGCGAGCGGAAAACGGAGAGCTGAGAGAGGATGTGTGAAGGCCCGTTTATTACATTTTGATTATTGCAATCTCGTTTCTCAGGTCTCGGGCACATCAAAGGATCTCCAACTGATTTACAGTTGCCAAAAACTCTGCAAAAAAAAAAAAATAAATAAATAAAATAACAAACGAAATGGAAAATGGTAAATGGTAAATGGCTGCTGGGCCCCAGAAATCAAATCAGCAGTTCGAGCATTTTAACTGGCGGCCAACGCGGAATATAAATATAAATATAAATATTTATGCGAGTGGCCCGCAAAACGATTTGTCAAAAGCGGTTCTTACTTGTGGATTATGAATACTTTGCTTGAATTTAGCTGACAGCAGAAAATTATTACACAATGATTAATATTTATTTGCCCGGGCTACTGAGCAGCGGTTCCCGGCGGAGACTCTTAGCCCCGAGTCCAGGAAAGTGGCCACAACAAGTGACAATGTGCTGAATATAAACATTTTCTTTCAGCGCCTCCTTTCGACCCTCTCCTTCTCCTTGGCAGCCGCTCAAAAGGGCATTTAATTTAGATTTATGCCCTGCACGGCATTGTGACAGGAGGAAAGCAAACACAAGCCAGCGTGTCCTGCGAAAATTATGATATTTGCCATCTTCTGGGTCTGAGACGAAGGCTGCTCCTGCCGCTGCTGCTGCCTGTTTGCCTTGCCCGCAGCCTGATAAGTTATCGAACAATAAAATAGCCTCAGCCGCAAGTTGCGGGACCCCAGCAAAATAAGGATATGCGCAAATAAAACGGCAATAAATCAAAACGATTGACGATCTCATGATGCGGCTGGCCTCAGCGATTAAGGCTTCACTGCCACTGCCACAGCCACTGCCAGTGCCGAGATTTCCCATATAAATCGACTTGGGGTCGAAAAGTGATTTTGATTGTTATTTGTTTGCCATCCAGCCAGCAGCCAGCAGCGTCTTAGTTAGCTGCCTGTCGACTTTCGTCTTGACAACCAATTTATGGCGATATATCCAGGATCCATAATTTATGCCGAGCTGCACAAGAATCGCTGCAGCGGAAGTGCGAAACCGAAGCCGAATCGGAATCTGAAACTGGAATTCGGTGGGGCTGCCACTGTCAATAAGGAAACTTCATTATAAATTACCCAACTGACAGCTGCAGGCAGACGCCAGAGAATAATAATAATAATAACAGCCGAGTCAGCCATGGCGAAAGTTAAAAGCCAGGCAAAAACTCCTCGTCAGCCATTGTGAGCAGAGTGCAGGCTCTTACCCACTCCGGAGATTGTTTCAATCTGCTTAAGCATCGACCAGACCAAGTCGAAGTCAACGGAATCGAAGACCCTAGCTTCTGGCCATGCAATCCGGCTCCAATGAAAGCGATTGTTGTGTTAAAAATTGCTGTATAATTGTGCGGAAGTTGGGCGCTGGCTGCACTCGAAGGGGGGAGCGGGGAAACGGGAAAGCGGGAAAGTGCGGAAAATCTATAAAAAAGAAAGTGGGTGTAGCCATGAATCACATAAAAAGCAAATGTCGCATCGTTAGGTTAAAAGCTTTATGCAAATGCTCTGCCCTCCTTCTTATCATATTCCCTTTGCTGCTGCACTGCAAACTGAATGAAAATTATATTGAACACGGCTTGGAGATTGCATCGGTAGTGGTTGCTGTCTATATACACCCTATATCGGGATATCGGTTGGATTACTCAGAGCTTGAGGGGGTGGCAGGGAAAGCGCAACTAAGCTGAAGCGTCGGCAATTAGGTGCAATTGTTTGAGAGGAAGTGCCGCTCAGCGCTGAGCACTTGAACGCGCTGGGCACTTATTAACCCCTCTTATCAGAATTGTTATTACTTAAACAAGAGCAAATCCTAAGCTTCTTATTGAGACAAGTGATTCGAATTAATTAGTCATTATCGTATTACTGCATATGCTGATGCAGGTCAATTTTAAAGTTGGCACTGAACAAATAAAGGGGTAGGTCTAGGAATTATTTTACCAGCTGCGACTTTGGCATATATCTTTATATATTCTTTAATTTTAAATGCTAATTGCAGGTTGCATTTTTAAAGACAAGTGTAGCCAATTGTTTATGAAGTCTGTTTCGGGTTTATCCCATTTACCCTTTTAGTTAACTTCGTTCTTGAACTTCACCGAACTCAGGCTTGAGAATATATATCTTTGCAGCTTAATATTGTATAATATTTGATATATATTAAATATTATTTAAATTTATATATTACAAATAATTCTTTCAATTTCAAATTCCCAAAAGTATCTCTTTCTAGCTCCTCTTTAGTTTTCCAGTGCAGATTAGTGCCTTTAGTGCCACAATTGCTTGACTTCCCCACACAATTGTTTGTGTGGAGTGGACTTAAATTCAATTATTGTTTATACACATCCCGGGCTATCCCATCATAATCTGAGACAAGCAGCAGCTGATTGCCTTCGGGGCAGGGGCGCAATTAAACTGCCTTGTCCGCACATTACCGCTCACGTTTTATGGCAGCCGTTTTAAAAATATTGAAAAAAGCGGCAGGCACGAAATTGAAACGCCTGCACAGGCCCTGCTTTATTGGCACCCGTCCGTAGTACGCAGTGGGGCGCCGGGGCCATATCCTGCAGATGGCTGCGGTCACTGGACATTAGGAGCCGGGAGGACAACCAACCGGTGCCGGTGGGTGCCGTGGGCAAGGCCAGGATCACGGCCGCCCGGATACGGGCATTGTACATGAGATGGCGTCATTAAATACACATTACCCGGCCGGCGGGCGAGGAGGCATACCGACGATAAAGGCACAACAACCGCCAAGCAACAGTCGGCCAACGGGAGAATGGCTATTAAAAAGCAGCCCCGGCCCGAAGATAGACATGGCCGGCTACAGTGGCAGACATAACAAATTACGGCATTTCGACAGGCGGCGGGGGCTGTAACATAGTGTTGTCCTTTGGGCTACATTTGAGCCAATCCTGACTGGGTTCAGAAGAGAAAAGAGACTCTTTAACTTGCCTAAAAAAATTATTAAAAATTTCTAGAACAATATGCACATTTATTAATCCAATGAAAACTAACGAAAAGCTAGGAAAAACTTAGATTTTTCCCCAAATTGTTACGTATAAATAACCATTTAAAACCTTTTTGCTCTGAAATAATTTTAAACATCTTGATGGTTTATAAAGACCGAAAAATAGATTGATTTTCAGAAGTCACATATATTTTGTTTCTTTATTTAAGTCTTTGAAATTTATAATTTAAACTAACAAATTTGTAAATAGAAAGCATCAATATCTAAGCCTTTCCGTACCTATTTATTTATATTTATTTATGTTTTTATCTATATTTACTTTTCGTAATCCTTAATTGGCACCACTGGAGTAGCATCATCAAGGCCTGTGGTTCGATGGTCGGTGTTCTGTTTCAATTGTGCCGGCAAACGTGACTCCAAATTGGCTGCCAGCGAATAATTCATACGAAACACTTTCGCACCGTGCGCCTTGCTAATGGCAATCGCACCACCCCTGACCATCAGCCACCAGCCACCGGCCCACATCCCAGATCCCGAACCACCGACCCGCCAAGCGATATGCCCCATGTAACCCCACGATTGCATTTACAGCAAATTATTTATGGCTGCGACAGACACGAACAGGAAGCGAGTAGCGCTGCCAACTCCACGTCCATCAATATTTTATGAAACCCTGTCTGCAGGACGCTCGTCGATGCGCACAGCCCCCGGAGTGGATGGGTTGGCTCGGTTGGAGTCCTTGGAGCGGGAGAAGGGTATCTGCTTACATGGATGCCGCTGCCTCCTGCCTGGCTGTCGATATCCGGTTAGATGAGTATCTAAATTGCCTTTACTGTTGATGAATTAGCGCCGGCTGCCTGCCGCTGCTATCTGCGTGGCACGGGGTGTACATAGTGCAAGTGGCTGGCCTGCACAAAGCAGATAAGCTTCCCGATGGGTGCAAATTTCAATTTGTTCTCAATGATTTTGTTCTCATCAAATAGGCCGGCAATCTAGGAGGGGAACCCAGGCGGCACGGCCTTGCTTCCAAGAAGCTCGGGCGAGGGAAAAAAGGTGTGGCAATCGATCAAGTGGGGGAATCGACAGGGCAGCATATATTGTTTCTATAGAATTTATATATATATTTATACCATTATCGCACTTTTGCGTAGCAGTACTCGTTGAGCTCTAGAAAAATCACTCAGAAAAGGCAGAGAATGTTTGGCTTTAACGTAAACAATTTACCATTTCCCTTCACTTGATTTTTTTTAAATAAAATAATGATTTATACATACAAATTTATATATTATTTATATTGCTTTCTCTTGGGTTTATATAAATTATTGAAATATTTATTCAAAATCGTTGACAATAGGATACTGGGCAAGAGAGGCCACACCACACATATTGCCGGCGTTACGCGCCAACCTCAAGTAACCCTCCTCGCCCCAGGACGTGCCTTGAGAGTTCTTGATCAGCCAGTAGTCACCTTTAGTGGGATCTGTTCCAAAGCCTACGACCAGCATGGAATGTGTTAGCCTAAGCCTGTCTGTTGTGCAATTCTTTATGTTCAAAACACCGCCGCCGTACTCCTCAAATTCCTGATAAAGGTGATTAATGGATATGGCAACAGGTCCTATGTTGTAGACCACTTCGACCAACTCCTTTTCGTCGCCAAACTTGAGAGTGTAGTAGCTAGCTGCTCCTCTTCTACTGCTCCTGGGGCTGTAGCGACAGCTTTCGGTCTTGGGTTCGTAGTTGGGATAGGACTCCAGAGGCGCTATACCATGATCTCTGGTGTAGTTAAAGGCCACGCTTACCCAGCCACCGTAGCATCCGTTGTTGGGAGCTGGCACGCAGTCCACCAGATGCTTTGGGGACATCGCCACCAGGCGACCGTTCTTCTTGGCAAGGTGCGCCTCCAGGACACCCGAGGAGGAGAAGGCCCAGCAACTAAGGCACTCGGTGCCCTGATTTCTAACAGGGGAGATGTAACCGTACTGGCGCCAGTCGATCCCGCCAGTTATCTCATCGTAGCTCTTGTAATTTGTGGCGCCATTTGATGTAATATTCAAATCATTTTCGGCCTCAACGGGCGGCGGCATCGTTGAGCGATAAGTGTAGAGCACATTTTGATCCGTGTCCGAGAACTCGTTCAACTTCATGAAATAGCCAACTTGTCCCTTTTCGTACTCGAGGTTGTGGCTTTGCACCGCCATAACCTTCTTTTCGTAGAGCCCACGGTGATGGTTGTCATCGAAGGTGTAATGCTTGTTGTACTTGTTCTTGTACGCAGCCCATTCTTCGTCACTGACCAAGGCGGTTACCAAGTTCACAAGAAGCAGAAGGATGGGGGCAGCAAGTAGCAGCATTCGAAGAGAACCCATTGCGAATTGGAGAGACCGACTCGGCGATTTACAAAAGCTGACTGCCACCTAGACGAGCTCAACAGGCTGCCATAGCCAAGAGGTAGGCGAGCTACTTATCATCGGAGGTTATCGTTGTGAACTGTTTCCCGGAATCCCCGTTCCCCAGCTCATCTTGTCTTACGTACAATCGATGATTTCATTAAATGCATTATATTAAATATTAAAGAAAAAATAATAACAATTCTTTAATTTTCAATCCCATTAAGAATTAAACAGGATTTAGCATTTGGTAAAATTAATTATGAAAATTATATGTTTAATCTTTATTTTTTGATAAAATTTAAAGCTAATTTAGCTTGAGTTTTGCTCAAATCCGTTCTAATGTTTCCTTGAAATTAGCGTCAGTTGTTAAATATTATTATTCGAAAATTACCAGTTTAAGCTCCATTATGGCTCTCTCCCGAAAGGAAATCATAGCGGTATTGCTGTTGACTTCGGCAGTAAGTAGCACCTGGCTAGCAATTTCTGATCCTGTGAACTTTTATCGCTGTCGCCCGCAGATACTCAATGTACTGAATGCCTCCTACTTTGCGAACATAGTGCAATTCCACTCTAGTTATGAGCAGGTGGCCCAACAGGTCGTCTGCGTGGGTACCGCCTACCTCTGTCTGATTTACGCCATGAGCACCTGGCTGTATCATTCAAACTACCAGAGGTCCCGCCAGGAAATGCGATACGTGGTGGGTGTGGCCTTAGCCGTGGAGGGGATTCGGACCCAGTCTTTAATTTGGCCTCTTCTCAGCTTGCGACCATGCTGGTGATCGTGATAGTCGGCAACTGCGCGTCCACTTACTTTTTTAGGAAGAAGCTGTCATACGACAAGCTGACAAAGTGCACGGACTTGCGTCTAATGTTCACAAGCATTTCGAATGCCGGCAGAATGATTTCGTTGATCCTGTCGGTCTTCTGCATCCTACTGCTGTCCATAGCCCTGATGATGGTACTGTACAAGATTTGCAGGCAGCGGATAAGGAAATCCAAAATCGAATCGGCCTAGGCATGAAGGAGGCAACCTCTGCTCGGTACAGGAGGGGGAGGGCCCACACAAAATGTTCCTTGTCGCTGCAATGTGCCGCCGCAGTGGCAATAATATAAATATTATACTCCTTCGTCGTTTGGCACAGACAAACAGGAGCTCCTTGCCCTGGGTCCTTGTGTTCGTGTGCTCAGCTCGCAGGTGATACAAAAAAATATGAAGGTGGCTGTGGCAAAAGTGTGCATACCCTGAGATTCGGTTAGCTAAAGACCATTCAACACTACTTGCACACTTTATGTATTTTTTAAATAAAACATATGTATTACTTGAATATTTTATGAATTCCCTAGAAAGCCGTAAAGCTGGAATTTGGTTTTATGTTTTTATTAAAGTTTCCCACACTTGTACTTGTGTACTTTCCACCTTGTAGAGTAACTGAAATGCAGTTGATGTGTGAGTGCCTGGGCACCTGCTCAGCCAAAAAGAAAGAAAAATCCGAATCCATCCAGAACAAGTCGGGGAGCTGGGAGTCTCATAAGGAAGACAAGCAGCCGCCTCTTCACATCGGCATGTGTACTATTGCATTTTGCATAATGAAACCGGCAGACAGTGCAATTTGCAGTGCCAGACAAACGAAGTTAAACAGCAACTTAAAGGCTCCTCCAAAGACAAAGTTAAAGTTTACGTGGCAACGGCAACGGCAACGGGAGGAGGCGAGGGGCGGAATTTAGGGGTGGCTTGTAGCCTAATTACGCTCCAATGGCTGCCCATCAAAAGTGACAGTTGGCAAGGCAGGGGCTTACAATAAAATTTCCAGTTAAGTTATTGCCGCGCCGCTGCCAGGCCAAAGGCAATGGCGAATACTCAGTTGAAAGTAATTCCAAATTTAATTGCGCACAATTTAGAATGGCGAAATGTTTGCGTGCGTTTAATTAACTGAAAAATAACATAAAAAGCAAAACGAAAACAAAGCGGAATGACAGCCGCGGCGCTACTGGAAATGTTTAATGTTAAATGCCAACTAATTAAATTTCGGGCATGCCAACGGACTGGAGCTGCTGGGAACTGGGCTCCCGAATTTATTGTTGCATTTAATGGCCAGCGCAGACGGTTGTCCCATCCGATTTGGCATGGTTACACTCCTTTTTCGCTTTTTATTGCGTATACGCCACCGACAAAGTCGCCAGCGCGTATACGCAGTGTATTACGCCCGCAACGAACTGGGCAATGCAAATGGACTGGGATGTAGGATGCCAAATGACGCAGAACCACAGGCATTGCGATTGTAATTGCGATTGGGCCAATGTCAGTTTCGCTGTGGTCCCCGGTCCACGGTCCCTTGTCCAAATGAAGCCAATAAAACGGCACGGCCTTGTTCGCACGCAAACGTGCGAAAGTGATTCATGTAAACTGATAAAAATTTAATCATATTTCACGTATTAACACGTAATTATTAATGCCTGATAAATGTCGGCAGTCGGTAAAATGTGAAAAAGTCGCAATTAATATGCATTATTTTCCCTTGCTTGTCAAATAAAATGTGGCATCGCAATTCTTTTAGTTTCAGCACCAACTTAATACCCCTTACATGTGATAATTTCAAACACACAGTTTTCTGCACCCTTAAGCCCAACAGGGTATTTCGGCTCTCCATCAGCACACAATCGGGCTTTATTTAATATTGGATAAGTGTGTAATTCCGCTGTGATGCTTCACTTTTATTATTATTATCATTGCCGTGTGTATGTACGGGCCCGTCTGTGCGTTTGTTTTGTCCGGCCGGCGCTTTATTTTCTTTTAATTATGTACTCCGATCACAAATGTGGGTCAATTAACAAGCACGCACCGGCTGCCAGTCCCCATGGATGTCGAAAAATCGGGATTAAACAATGCCGCTGACGTGCTGCCAGGACAGGGCAAACAATTGTCAGAATTTAAATGCAGCAGCAGAAGCAGCAGCGGCACCGGACCGCAAAGTTTCCACTCATCGCTGCACCGCTCCTCGGTTCAGTGTTCGCATAAATTATGCCACCATATGCATCACATCTGGCGAATGCGACCCTCTTCCTCTGTGCCGCACTCACAGATTTCCCTCACATTTTTTTCGGGGCTGTCAAGACCCCAGCGTGTGGGTCGCAATTTACGAGCCGAGCCGTGGACGGACAGATGGCAACAGCTTTCGTCTAATTGCCGCTGGCATTATGCCAAGTGTAGGGCTAAATTTAATCCCAGTCACTAAAGTGCACCGGGAATACAACACAATCATCAATCATTCAAGCGACAAGTGTCAATCACTGAGAGTTTCTTGTCATATGCCTTCAGCCAGAGATTATTTCCAATGCAAATTTATACGTAAGTTTTTATACAAAACAATCTAGCATTCTTTTAAAATTTGTCAAGGCTTCTGGAAACATTCCATTTAAATAAATAATGATAAATAAGGAGTCAAAGAGAGACATTTCCTGATATGAATATGGACCGCATTAATGGTGGGTAAATTCATAACAAAGCAAAAATTAAATCCATTTGAAATGATCACAGGGCCATGGCAACTTGAGGCAAAGCATCCTCCGCACGAAGGTCCTCTTGTGCCCTTCAACGATGAGGGGCCCAATGCCAGACCAGCGTATCTCCACGGAGCAGGACCTGGCCCCTTGGACATGGACTCTATTGGCCACCATGAGTTGGATGTTGCTGACCAGTATATCGCATTGACAAGGCTCAAGTGGGTTCAGGTAATCTGCACCATTCCCATGGTGATTGTGTGGTGTTTCGTTTTAATTACCTAATGGATTTATCAACTAATGTTTTAATTTGTTAATTCATTCAGCAGGACTAAGACTATATAACTAAATTTATAACTAGAACTATAAGAACCGTTTTTTATATTATAAATTAAATTAAAAATAAAATGTTTCGCTTCAAACAATTACTATAAATTTAAGGACAACATTTCTCTGGAAGCCTATGAAAATAGTGCACAAGATAAGAGATTGTCTTTGTGAAATTTTTGTTTTTTTAATTGAAAGCTGGAATCGATAACAAGCAAAAGACTAAGGCAACAAACTTGACTCAGAATTAATGACTAACAGCTTGAATAAATTATTTTATTTATTATCGATTTCAGCTTTTATATTTAAAAAAAAATAAAAAATTAGCCAACTCAGTTCTTCAAGCTGAGAGATTCGCCTGTGTTTATTACTTATCCTGACGAAAAGAATGCGGGTAGTCGCTTCGCATTTTCTGCACAGCTGTCTTGCAACTTGGCGCAAACACAGAAATATTTTTTTAACTCTCCGGCCAAGTTTAAGTTCTTGCATGCAACTAAGCCAAAGTCCTGAAGTTTCCTGGCCAGCTGAAACGATACATTCCCGCGAAATTTTGGGCACCGAATAAGGCTTTTAAGGGCCACAGGCTTTGCTGAAGTTTAAAGTGTTTCTGGCAGACTAATGAACCTGGGCCAACCGCGCTTTCGGAGAATCGGGTTAGACAAATTGAGTTATTATCCGGCTTTTGTTGGGGACGATGCTGCACATTCGGGGCACCTCGGTCTGAGGGGACTGCGTAATGGTCCTTGGCTCTGGGCAATATTTATCATTAATTAAGCAGGTGCCGTGAAGTCCGTAAGGATGTGTATCCGCAAGTGTCCGTAGAGCCGTAGATCCAAGCAGACGCCAAGCCAACAGTCAGAAGTTAATGGGTCGAACGCCTAGGTGGAGACGTCGGCAGGGACATCGAAGGAAGCGGATGCAGATGCATCCTGTGATTCAGCTTTATTATTGCAGCTTAAATGGCATTCGTGAGCGTGTGGGGAAAATCCATTCTTCGTCGTCTGCCTTTGGCCAGGACATGACAATGTCCGCTGCAGCATCGCGCCAAATTGATGCGTTTTAAATTGCATTAAATTCCATGCTACGTAATCCCAGCCACTCGCACACGGACACGCTCCGAAGGTCTGCGCTGTGTGCAAATTAAATTAATTTTGTTTGCCTTGTTCCCAGGGCGTCTGGCGTTATGACGCTAGCTCAGAGTTCAGAGTAACGTTGCGTTACGTGTATCGATTACCAACCAACTTTCAGACTTTACCATTCTGCCATCCTTTCTGGCCAATTTGAGCGGTGTCTACGATCGACGGCGGAGGTGTTGGCATTGGCGTCGGCAGCCAGTGCAAATATTTAGCAGTAATTAATTTAAATCAGCATTGGCTCCAGGAAATGCCGAACGGCGAATGCCAAATGCCGGCGCCACTGCCACAGCCTCTGATTCTTCCTCTGCCACTGCCCCTGGTGGCATCATTAAAATCTTCCGCTGACTGAACAACAAAGCGCAAGTAAATTGCTCGTCACGAGTGCTACTTTGCTCCCTTTTCGCCCCTTCCAAAATATTACTGAGTTTTGCCAGACATTTCAACTTAAATTATGGTGCCATGTAACACATGACGTATACATAATTACGTATACGTAATGACGCCGGCCGACTTTACTCCGCAGTGCTGTCGGGCTTGGCTGTTCTCTGGCCAACTTAAAACTTATATCTAAAGTTAAAGATATTTAAAGGTACATTTTAATAGTAAAATCAATAACAATTTGAAAAGGATTCTAGATTATTTTTTAAATATTTTAACTTGCATTCTTAGGGTTACTTTTTATAGCAATCTTTTCAATTATTTACTCTGCTTAGCTAAACTTTAAATGCCACCACTGGAACGGGCAACTCTGGAACTCTCTTGGGAGTGTAGTTAGGTGGTGGCATTTGCAGAACCACAGCTCTTGCCAACTGCAGTAATTTCCATTTCAATTATAGTATCTGACGCCTAGGCATTTGAAAAGAGCGACGCACAAAACACACGTCAAGCGGCATTTAGAGCCAACCCTCCGCCCTCCGACTTTGCCAGCTGCAACGGTAAATGCGGCTTTTATTCATTACATAATTACTGTTGTGTTTGCAATGTGGCAAGCGGCAGTCGCCCCCAGGGCAAAGGTTAGTGCAACCAGCAGTGATTATGAGTAATTGTCTAGGTTAGTTGGGAATCCCATTTGGCCGAGGGACTGACATTGTGTGTATGTGTGTCTGTGGTTGGGATTTTAGATTCTGGAAGGGGTAGGGATATATATATATCTATATAACAGTTTCATTTATAAAAATCCAAATACCTATCTTCAGTTGATTTACTTTATTAACCTTGAAACTCAATATTCTGATGCCTGACCAAAGATGCAAGTTGGAGAGACTCCCAACTACTTGCAAGTAGCTATAAATAAGTGCTCTTCATAACAACAACTCCCCCGCAGACACAATGGATAATGGTGGCAGCTGAGGGCCAGACAGCTTTCCCCCGTTCCCGCACACACATTTGTGCAAATAGCATGCACTATGCACGTTTCCGTTTCCGCTCTTTCGGGCTTTACAGGCGTTGCAATTGTCGCTTGTTGCAACGACAGCCTCCGCCATTTTGTCTCGGAGCAGGAGTCTGTGTGCCGTCTGTGTGATGCATCGGTGTGGGTGGGCCACAGTCTGGCGCACATGGCGTATACTTTATGCATAACAAATGGCTGCTTAGTATATTGTTTAATTTATCAAGCATGAATTATTTATGTCGATCTGCGTGTCGTCCAATGAAATAAAGTGCAATGCAAAACTTGAACTTTGCTGCAGAATTTGCAAACAGTTACTTTGCTGAGACACTGGAAATAATTTAAATATGGTTTCTGCAGGGCTTATTAAAAAAGTCAGAAGTAATAAAACTAAATTTTTACATTTTGTAACATTATTCTAGACGAAGCATGCATTTAAAAATATAATAATGTGTCAAAGATTCCACATGTTAAAGCTAGGAACATTCTGTTTTCACTTTTGATAAATTCGAAATAAAAAAGATACATTTTCTCTAATTAATATGGATCAGGATAATGGTGGGTAAATAAATATTATAGCTAAACATAAAATCCATTTAAAATATTCACAGGGGAGCAGGAACTTCAGGCAGAGCCAAGGATTAAAGTCTCCGTCAAGGCCGTTGTGCGCCGTTTGCCAAAGGACTTGACATCATATAATTGCAAGCACTGCATGTCCTATGTCCGCGGAGGTGTGATCCTTATTTGCGGTCACATGTTCTGTTGGACTTGCCTGTGGCCCTTCGTGGCCGACAAGACATCACCGGAGTGCCCGCAGTGCCAGACTCGATTGTTTCTTCACGAGGACATCATGCCCTTTTATGGCGAAGGACCCAATTCCAGGCCAGAGGACAACGACATTCTGGCCTATCCGGGAGCAGTGCCACGTCCCTCAGGCGTATGCTTTACGGCACCTGAAGAGGAGGAGTCTGTAGGCGAGGACGAGGACGAGGACGTGGACGAGGACGAGGACGAGGATGAGGACGCATTGGGTGAAGAACAGATCGGGCCTCCATTGCCACAGCAACAGGCGGTCCCGCGATTCCATTGGGAACTGTCGTTTCCGCAGATCGAATACACAGTGGCATGTCTCAAGTGGGTTCAGGTGATCTGCGCCGGTCTCATGCTCCTCGTATGGTGCGTCGTCTCAATAACCTAATGAATTCACAATTTTTACTTTGTTAATTTGTTACCTTTGAAATGCTGGAAGACCACAATATACTGTAGTGGGTCCCGACCTATGCAGCTTCACTACAAAGAAAGAATAACTATTTTTATGTTTAAAAATCAAATTCTTTTTATTCATTAAATTCTTGTATTCTTTAAATTTAGGTAATAACGCACGAATTAATGGGTAAACAATATTAAAAGTAATGGCCTGTTCTTCTACATATTCATAAGCAAAAAAAATTTATAAACGCTGTGAAACAAATGTTTTCCAAAGTGTACATTCAAACCTGCTCTGGTAGGCCTGTCAAACAAATCAAATTTATGTGCCACCTAATGGAGTGTGTGCATTCCCAGTTGTATTTACTGTACAGGTAGACAGTGCTTGGGCAATAAAATATTGCATTGTTGCGGCCGCCAGGACCAACTTATTTCCACTTGTTGAAATGAAATTTTCAATTGAATTGCATTGTGCGTTGTGTGCTGGTGTCAAGAGCTCTAATTTAGATTTATTTCGGTTGATTAATATGCATTCGGGTAAGTGAGTGTGGGATCTGTGCTCTGGGGTCTGTGCTGAATTTGGCAGTTGATAATTGCAGGCGGAGCTCTGGGGCCAAAAGTTGTTGGCACTGCCTGGTATAAATGGGAAATGCTTTTCCCAGAGATTGTGTGTGAACACAATGACACGTCTGAGGGGGCGAGGCGGCAGAGCACACAAAAATGAAACCGAAAAACGAAGGACACAAAAGAAATGCACGACATTGTGCGGAGTTGCCTTGAGGTTGAGGTTCGGCTGTTGGGGGTGGCATCATTTGGAGCTCACTTCAAGCCATATTGTGTACAGATAACGTGTCTATTCAGACGAGAACTGATACGAGACCAGCACAGAGTGCGGCTCCCGGCAGAACAGCAAGCTTGACTTCCTTGTGGCTTGAGTAACAAGTTGGGCATAATGCGGAAGCTGGAAACTGTTGCATACTTTTATGCGCTGCCACAAGCTATCGGCAGGAGGAGCTCAGAAATGCCAAGACCTTGCCAGCAGCCACCACCCCGTAGCCAGCCGAAAGGACGACGCTTATCACCGCAAAAGTTTTCACCACTTTTAGAGTCGGCGTCTGGAGCGGAGAGACTTTTTGCCGTCGAGCTGTCATCGCTCAAAACTTTGCAGCCGGAGAGGCATTCCAATTTTAGCTTTAAAACTCCTCCAACAACAAAAATTAAAAACAAAGCAGGGACAGTCCAACTTTTGTGGGTCCAAACTCTGCTACGTTTTAATTGCCATTATCTCTAATTACAACCGACATGCATCGAACACGTCTCACCAAAGGATCACATTTCACATCCTGCCCGTCACGTTGCTCTCTAATTAAAACCAAAAGCGTGTAAAAATGTCCTTAAACAACGATTCTTTTAGAGGATATATATGAAATCCTCTCCAAAGAACTACTGTGGACTGTTTTAAAATTTCTTTGATTCCATTAACAATCGAACGATTGAACATCCTTTTAGCCATTCAACTAAATGAACTTAATTTGATTCATTTGTGCAGCTGTTTTGCATAAACTTTTTTTTGTACTTTTCTGCTAATTTCCCGGCAAAGTTTTTGGATTTTTCAGGCTTTGAAATTGAACAGCACAGCAGCTAGCAGCCAGTGACTGGAAAATGTGAGATTTCCCGCGGGGCATTTAACTTTTAATCCATCAAAATGCTTTCGACAACGCGGCTGTTCCTGTCGATTGCACTGGTAAGGGAAAATTGTTTTAGCAAACAGACGCAAAAAAATGAGAAACCTCGGGAAAATAATAAAGAGAGAGAAAAAAACCAGACAGTCTGTCTGCGACATCCCATCGAAGGCCGAGAACGCTTTTCATTATTCCGTTCAACTCGCGTTTAAGGCAAATGAATCCCTGTTCCCCAGAGACAAAGGACGTCGCGTCTTTCGGCTGGCTGAAATGCTATAAATCTACGCGAAATGTGTGTATGTGCAATGTTCTCCGCTTACTTGGCCTTTTTTCGGATAAATTGGATTATAATCTGTTTTAATTGGCGAGGGCCAAACGCTGCCCCAAGTCTGGGAAACCCAATGAAAATTAGCCACAGAATTACGCAGTCTGATGCCGCTTTCATTAGTCTAATTGTGACTCTTGGGCGACCCATCTCGGTGATTAGGCCAGGCCTTTACCTTTTTAGCCATAAGTCGGCACGAACCCATGCGTGACAGTGTTAAGTCCTGGCCAGAGCATAACCCAAAGCCAAGTCTCCGTTTCGGCCCATGTGTGTGCGGCTTTTAATTAGAGGCAAACAATGCCGCATGGCTTTCAACCTTTCGCCCCGCCTATTAACATATGAACGGCAACTAAAATGTCAGCGGCCAGACTGCAAAGCCGGCGACAAAACCCCGGTCACAATGACCGGGGATAGTCGTGTGCCACCGAAATCCTGGCCACAATTAAGCAACTCAGCCAGCTCAGGTGGGCGGTGCTATAGCCCGCACTCCCCTTAACTCATCCAAGATGACATACAGCCATGGCAGCCAGTGGGCAAACAAACTTGCAAGTTTCCCCAAAGTTCCTCTCCTGTTGCTTTTCCCGCTGGCTTTTCCTATTTCTCTGTCTCGGTGTGCGGTGAAAGAGCACATTTGACTCCCGACCTCCGCTCACATTTGTTTTCCAAGCCGGGGGAGTACGTAAATTGCGGTGCTCTGTTAGTTTTGCTCACGATTTGCCGGCCAGTTATGAGAGGTCCGAGGGAGTGGCGTCATCCATCATTCCAATGGTCAGCAACGAGCCAAGATGGTGAGCATTGTGTAGCGACATCATCATTTATTCTTGTTAGTACGACGCCACTGACTGAATTAGAGCACTTTCCGTTTGTATTTGTGTGTACTTTTTTAATTACACAAATGTAAAATAATTACCACAGAGATTCAGTTTAATTCTGGGAATGTAAATAGCAGATTTTCATATAGTTATTAAAAGTTATGTTAAATAACCAACAAAATATTTGGGAAGGTATTCCGCAGAGCATTCTCGTTAACTTTTAGTAGAAGATAGTGGTATCTCTCCTCCATATCATGAACATTTAATTAACAAAACACTTTCGTCGTAACATCACAGCTTATGGGGCACTTAAGGACATTAATTTACTCCTCCGCGAATGGAGAAAATGCTCGAGTAACCGCACTCAACTAGTTACGACCATTCCGCATTGCCGAACCTCTGAACTTCATAAGGATAATATTACTCTCATATAGCCACTTCTACTCCGAATAAGGACTATTGAGAGACTGCACTTATTGCTGTATTTATGTGCAGGAAAAAATATGATTTGCAAGGGGAAATCAGGCAGAAAAATATAGTTCAAGTATGATTCGCTTATGCTGCATCAGTACCTAACAATTTCCCCAATTGACTTGGCAACTTCAAGTATCGCACGTGTGGAAATCGAATGCAAATATCTCCATGTAGATATATAGTTTGAAATCTTGTGTCATAGTAGTGGTCCGTCAAGTTTTTTATGTATATAATTGGCAATTGAATATCTGAAGGGCTTGCCAGCATTTTTCCCCCTCCGCTGGACATCGGAGAGCACTCATACGCCCTGTGGCGTACATCATGAGCCCTAATTGAAAGTGCTTTCTCCCCTCGGAGCTGGAATCAATTAAAAATTCAACATTTATGCGTGCATATGCCACTTAAATAACCAATTCGAGAGCCAACCCACTGGGACACACCCTTGTCCTTATATTTTCATAAATTTATGCACCCCTCGAACTAATTTCGACTACAAGGGGTTTGTGTTTTTTGCCCAGCTTTTCCCCATTTTTGCATATTCTGTGGGCGACGACGCTTGACCCCAGAGTGGGTGGAGTGACCTCGACCAATATTTTCGCCCTTTGAATTGCCCTTTCTGAGAAGGGAGAGCGAGTTTTCCACAGCTGCCATTTAAATGCTGCACGCAGCACTTCTCTAGGCCACCGCCTTGTGCCGCCCAGATCGGGTATTGAGCCAAGTTGAGTTGGCGCCATAAATTCCGAGAGTTGCCATTAAAAATTACAAGTGCTGACAGTGTCACGTTCTCCTCCGGCATGTCAGGGGAAGAAATGCTCTTTATTTATTTTCGTTGCTCGGCGTGTGTGTAGGCCCAGTGTGTGTGTTTGCTTTGTCATACGTGCGCGCAAATAAATATTTGCAATTACATATCGTATTTATCAAAAAATGTGTGGCATCAAAGGAGACGCAGCCCACCGCCTGGCTTTCGATTTGGCCTCGCCTCATAATTGTTTGCTCTCGACTTGGCCCAAAACCCAAACACAAACCGAAAGAGGGGAGGAACCAGAACCAAAACCAAAACCTGAAAACCTGGCACAGACGAATGCAAATAAATCTGGGAAAATTCCCCGACGTCTGCCTGCAATTTCCCAGTGCTCGCACAATACATTATTTGATTTTGCGCACATTTGCATTTTCATTTCAAAACACATGGCAAATTGATTGCTTTTACGGCTCATTTTGCCGACCCACTTGAACGCCGCTCTCGGCTCGTTAAGATATTTATTTCACCTTTTCTGCCGCATAAAGATAGCGCTCAGTCTTGCCCCGATTCGCAAATAGAATATGGCAGCCGGTTGAGTTTATATTTACGGCTGGTTGATGGCCTGTTTGTGTTTCCTGTCTGCCAGATAAGTGTCGTTCGTTGTGCGTTGAATGGCGGGAAACTTTAATTTAATGTTCCATAAAGTTGTCGTTTTTATATTTACAACCTTTTGGTTATGATTTTCAGGTGTTTTGCAACTTTAAATGTTTTGGATAACTTTAAAGTGTGGGAAAAATAAAAAACCAAAAGAAATCTTAACTTTTAGAAATGATTTAAGCTATTTTTGTACATCTGGGAGTCCAACAAAGTAATGATTTGCTGAGAAAACTTTAAGGACTTCAACTTACCTTACAAAAGATTATTGTTCTCCCAACTGCTATATCTTAAATCCAACTGTAATAGAACATTCGTGGTTAACATTTCGATTTGGAATGCCCATAATTGAACAAGGGGTGGCAGGAAGCCCGCTTTGAGTGCATATCAAGCTATTTAGTTCCATTGTTCGGCTGGTGAAATCAAATCATTGTATTGTGTGGCCCCAAACTAAACTGTTCACACCTCCCTTTGAACGCCTCCCCGCTCGGCAGGGTGTGCGTGAGTCATAAATTGATTTTCCCTGCAGCGCCCTCGTCTTTTGTGTGGAGCTTCGCTCGACTTAATCGCACCTTTTGACGCCTTGTTAATGCCCACCCCAGCAGGAGTTTCCCCCCATATATTTGTACCCGAAGTACCCGAACCCGGGAGCTGTTGCACTTGGCTGGGAGGCGACCCGGGGAGTGCCCCGGGATGGAGCCCACATTCCTTCCAGCGGGTTGGTTGCGTGTGGTGCGCAATTTATTGCACCGCTGTAAACACTTTTTCGACATGCCCTCTCAGTTCGCAGGCCGAGCCACTCATCAGCACACTTTGTAGTTCAATTTCAATTGCAAAGCACACGCACAGGGCGTTGCGTTCTGGGGAGGGGATGAGGAGGGGAGGAAAGGTGAGGCAGGCACATCAAATTAGTTAACGTGTTCTTTTTGTGGCAGGATACAGGATAAAAAAATACATGTTGAATAAAAAATATATAATTTTTCAACAAAAATATATGAAAAATATTTAAAAACCGTTTTTGTATGATATAAATATTGTTAAAATAATTCATTTTAAATAAAGTTGGAAATGAAAAAGATTATTGATTATTTTATCTCTAACTTTAAATGCTTTTGAATGTCTTCTCACTTACCTAAAATAATTTAGAGATTCATTTACTTAATAGTTATAAAAAATTAGCCTATAAACCATAAGAGAAGTAAAATTTCAAATTTATTATTACCCTCCTTTAGTTTATCCTTTCTTTAAATTTATTTCTTAGAGTGCTTCGGGTTGCGCCCTCAAAAGTATGCATCAAACGAGGCAAAAGCGCAAAGGCAGAAGAGCAGACGCGCACACGCCCCAATCCTGGTCAGGAGCTTCCTTTGCCAACCTCCCCGACGAATGGTTTCCCTCGTCATCCGCACGCAGCGCACACGAAAATGATTTAATGGCCGTAATGTTAGTTGAATGGTTAATTCACTTACGTTTATGGCCACCGCCGAACCCTGAACTCAGGACGCAGGACGCAGGACAGAGAACTCAGAACTCAGAACCCAAAACCCGTGTCCCGTGTCCCGGACACGGAAACGGACATGAATACGTACGCGTAGGTAAGGGGTGCGGGCAACTCCCACGAGAACCATTGCCGGAACATATGCTGGGGCTGCAGTCGCATGTGTAATTATTGTTTAGATTTTATGCTGCCGCCGCGGCGGCGTCTTTAATGTGTTTATAACGTATGAGTAATGCGGCTATTTGGGAGCGCTTCATTTGAAGTCCTCATGCTTTTTAATTAGACATGAAGACTCGCAGGCTGCCGCGGGCTGCTGGAGAGTTTGAAGAGTGTCATCAATCTCCGCTCTGATGGTGGGAGGATAGCCCATAGTCAGCCCCTGGCCACGCCCTTGGCGGTTCATTTATTATTCGAGGTCGTCCCTCATAGTTTTCCCAGGCAGAATACATTTCTTATGCGCGTATGTGTCTCTGACGTGGCAATAAAAACTTTTTCATTAAGTTGAAGAAGGCAAGCATTTTGGTCGAAGGGAATGGTAGTGGGCGTGGGGCTGGAGCTCGGGATGGGCATCGGAATGGCAATTCTCAATGCCAGACCGCATCCGGTTCTCGGAGGGATGGCGACGCTTCCCACAAATTCCAGAGCGTAGTTTATGAAAAACATTTCACGTCAATGTCAGTCAACAAAAGTGACAATTGGCAATGCATACATCACTCGGCCCTTCCACATCTATATATATATCTATATGTATAGTATATATTTGTAGTATTTGTCTGTCTTTGGCTGGGAGCATTGGTGTTGATGTGACAAACGCTACGTGCATGACAAATCAACTTCCAATACAGACAGATTACGAGTTTATGCAATCACTCGAGACTTGCGGGCTGTATCCCTGGACAATTCGGTCTAAAAATGTGGCAAACGGAAACGGAAATAGCACCAAAAAACAGCTAAACCTTTGCTGACATTTTTGGGCGACTGTCTGGTGGGTTTAAAAAAGAGTGGAGTTAAATCGTTAAGGAAAAGGTAATATTAGTTAGTTTCTTTAATTAAAATGTAAGCCATAAATGTACAAGCAGACTTCCCCGAACTAAGCTAAAAATAATTCTAATAAATATCAATTCCATGCAGATTTATTTTATTTATTTCTCTTGTCCAATATTTTCTCCTGCATTCATTGCAATCTGTTTTAAATGTAAATCCGGGTTGTGGCCATATGTCTGCTCACGAACAGTATTCCCAAAGGCTGAGTTCTCGGTAAATAAGAATGTCCTCCCGCTGGCATATTGTAAATTCAATAAGACTTTTATTAGGCCCAATTTACATGCCTTGCCGTTTTTTATATATTTTTTATTGAATTTTAAACAGCTGCCGTGCCAAGTGACAACACAGAGAGTGCGGAAATTGACGGCCGGAATGGTTGTGTGTCAGCTGTGCGAAATGGCGGTGGTGGAGATATAAGTACGAATGTTTAAACGTGTCCCCGGCAAATTGAGAAATAATGCAAATATGACTGGCCATAAAGTGGCTTAAATGCGGGCCAAAAGCGGTTATATTTGAGCCCGAGGCAGAGTCCGGTAATTTCTTTTGCCACCAAACAATGCTTTCGGATTTTGTGAAATTTTCTAATTGACACGCCACAGTGACGGCCAGTTTTGCAACGTCGGATACGGATGCGCACAATTAGCATATGGAGGGGTGGCGGGACGCATCCGCTCCTGGCGCCGCTTCAAATTAATTACGCCAATGCACACACGAACAAGAGCCGAGACAACAAATGCGGCACATGTGTCACTTTTTCCCCTGTGATCCTTGCAAACACACAGACACAGAGGCAGCCGCAAAAGTTTGCCTGCCGCCTGGCTAAGCTGGGGGCATCTTGGCCCTTGTTTTGGCATTTGCAACATCCGCTGCAGACTTGCGGCAACACCAGCCACAGCAGCGACACACTGGCATTCGGCAAGTCTAGGGCTTTTGCCGGAGAAATGTAATTATTTACTGTTCAACAAGTCTGCCGGGTCTCAATAAACTGTCAGTTGGAAAGTAAAAGGTCCGGCTTAAAGGCAAACACAATGCGAACAGGCAATTAATGCTAAAATAATGTTTCCCCTCTGCTTGCGAGTCAACAGTTTTCGGGGGCAATGCTGCATCGTAGATTTCTAATGAATATGTCGGATGAAAGACGCATTCCTTCGGGCAGAGAGCACATAATTCAGGAATTAATTAATCAACTTGAAATGTGGCAGTATCCACAGTCCGACCGTCCGTCCGAGTGTGTGTGCTTAAGTGGAAAAAGCAATAAGCCAAGAAACCATGGTATTTAGCAATAAAACAAATATGCAATCCATATATGTATATATATATAGGAGGAATGGGTTCCGCCCTCAACAGAATCGGTTGCATTAAAACGAATCAGCATCGAGCGGCGGATGTGTGGAATACTTCATCGCCAGATCCCGATTCCAATGCCAATGCCGATCCCATGCTCCGCTAATGAGTCATTGATGCGTACACAGGAGCTTCCATATGGGGGAAATCGAAGGGAGCCACTTGCTTCAGCTCCTCTCGTCTGGTTGGAATCGAGGAAAGCCGCACAACAGCACCAATACATATGCAATAAATTGCTCCACGGCACGCTGCATGTTTTCATTTTAATTGGTTTTTCTTGTACAAGTCAATGCCTGAGCCGGGGATGAGCTCCTTCATGAGGGCCACCGTTCACGTTACTCGATACCAAGTGCAAATGGCTGTAGCCAAGATACGGAGTTGGAGAAGGAAACACTGGGGAAAAGGATTTAAACAGTCTATGAATGAAGCAGGGAGCTACCTTAGAAATCATCTTTTTAGTTATTTAAATTCCTGACTTTAATTTTCATAGAATTTGTAATTAAATAGAAACAATTTATAACTTTTCCCAGTGTGACAAAGTCAGCAGATCCCAGGTAAGTGGCATTTTAGCCAGATTAAGCAATTAATTGATGGAAACGGTTGCCTTTGGAGCCCCTTAAAGCTGCCACATGAAAGGATCTCATTCTAACTGACAGCTGCACTAGGTTCTGTCATAAATCCTCAAAAATCAACGCACTGATTAACGGACGACAAATGCGTTGGCTACGTGTTGCGAATGCGGATGTGGAGGAGGGCGGATGATGGAGAGCCGGCAGCCGGCAGGAGCAGTAAATGAGAAACCCGATTTAGCCAAAATGAGGACGAACGGATGCTGGGCCGCAAAACTAGGCAAAAAACTCTGTTTCGCTACAATCTGTGTGGTTGACCTTTGATTAGCAACAATAAAAGTGCTGATTGCTAGACTGATTGCACCACCCAGAGCCCCACATCCTGTGGGTCGAATTATGTAGATTTGATGAACACATTTTAGATTGAAAACGGACACCCGCAACCATATTTGGTGCAATCAAGGCGGGGTGAGACTACCAATTGGTTCAAGGCTAGAGGGGATATGTATAGGGATAGGGATAGGGAGGGGTATGGGATCAGTCAACCAATCTGGCCGGCAAACACTCGGCTAACCTGTGGGACCAGCACCAGAGCCAGCACCAGGAGCAGGAGCAGCAGCTTGTTGTGCAATTTTGATGGGCCATAAAGCCGACTTTGTTCGGTTTAGTGGCCGTTGCTAGGAGAGAGTTACTCTCTACAGTTTTCTGGTTTTTATGTTTGATTTAACGGCAGTTCGAAGCTGTCGTTTCGTGTTTGCTTTCCATTTGGCCCGGTTGCCAGGCTAGGACAGTTCATCCGCCACCACCGGTCCCTCCAGTTTTCCCAGTCCAATCCCGCATCCAATCCTCCCCCCTGCCGGCTACGCAGTACATTTTTCAAAGCAAACATTTTCCTTCGCACTGGCAAAATAAAGATTTATGTAAAATTTGACGCGTAAAGTTCAACAAAAGCAAACCCGAAACCGAACTCCCCCCTAGTTCTTCCAGCGAGTTTGGTCCATATTTATTTACCTTTTTCCGTATTTTTTTCTCTCTGCGTCCTTTGTGTTCCCGGAAATATGCAAATTCATGCAGGATTTTTACAGCACTGCAAGGACCGCACATAAATTCCCACTCATGTGGGCGAAATTTCTTGGAACCAACTCTCTGTCATTGGTCAAAAGCGAAATCTGATAGCATCCATCGAATCTGAAGGCGAGTGCCGGAGATTGCCTGCCATTTGTCAAAAGTCAAGGGCAGGAAAGTGAAAGGATTTAACATTTATATAAAATGCCAGGGTTTCCTGACATTTTTTTTGCTGTTCTTGTTTTTATTTGGAGAGTGTCAGACTCAACAGTTGTCTGGCCAAAAAGGATGCATCCATAGTTCAAAGTGTGGAGTGGCTAATGGTTATGTCTGGTGGCTGCACTGCAAGAACTCAGAAAAAAATAACACCAAATGGCTTTCATATTATTGTAGTTTTAATAAGAAATTCATATTAGTAATTTAGCTAACAAAATGCTTATATTTTCCTGTATTTTTAATTTTGTTTTAAAGATAAATTAAACATAAATATTTTATCATATTTTCCCAAGTATTTTAAAGTGTTTCGCATAAATTATTCGCATGTTGGCCATGTTTAAGCTGAAAATGATTTACACTCCTGCCATTTTGGTTCTCAGGAGCCCCAGGATTCAATGACAATTTAATGACAGTCGCAGAGTTCGACCCTTAAGGTCCGAGTCCTAATTAGGGAGCGGGAGTCGGCACTCATATGTCTGGTTTTCCTCGCAGTTGAATGTGGAAAACGGCGGTTAGTCACCGCAGACGCTCATAAATAAAGGAGTAGCTCCATAACACGCTCCGTCTGCGCGAGCTTTGCTCTTTTGATTCTATTTCCCGGATACGGTTACAGCGTTACGGGTTTTCGGTCATTTTCAGCTAACGCCGGCCTTCGTTTTCCATTTCACGGCCAACTGCGTCGCGGCATGCAAAATTCCACCGGCAACTGCATAACGGAAACAAATTCTAGGGCCAATAACAGGGGGGAATGGAAATGGGAAAGCGAGTGGAAAGCTGGGCAGGAGGCAAGTCCCATGGTTACGAGGAGGGAGTTGGGCTCCCCCTCAATAATACTCGGAAAATGCTTTTTCGGTTTGATTTCGCTTTCCTCCTTGTTGGCCATTCATGAGTTTTCATTTCATTTTCGCTTATTGCTTACATTTTGCGTTCTGTTGCCGAGTTTCCCATTTCTAATTTTCTGCTTTCTATGGGGATGAGTATCTGTGTGTGTGTATGTGTGTGGATTTCTCTTTCACAACAAAATAGTTTTGGTTTTCCCGCCTGCACTTGGCCCCAATGGGGAGATAAGAGGTGGCGGTGGGGGCGGGAAAAGCGGGGGGTTTTCCCGAGGTGCGAGCGTGTGAGTGCCCAGATCTTCGCATGTAAAATAAAAGCTTGGCTGAAATTGAAAAACTTTTCCAATATGTGCTTTTTCTTGCTTTCGTTATCCATTTTATTATTGCATTATATTCGTATGTGGATGCAGCTTTGCGGATATTTTTATTGTTTCATTCCACTGGCTCCGATATTTTTTATTCCTTTGCTGGGGGCGTCAAGGGGTACGGGGTGTGGCATTTATGATATGCAGCTGCAGTTCCTAATCCCACTTCAATTGCAACCCTGCACAGTTTCCACAAATCCTGCCAAGTCAGGTGAGACGCGTGCAAATTGAAAATAAAGTCCACATGTGTCACCCAAATCTCAGAACTCGAAATGGAAAATATCAGAAAATCACCCAATCGGAAAATCCCTTTAGCCTTTCAAGGAGAATGTAATGTTATTACGCTTTTTCCGGCACATTTTTAATGGCCACTTTTTGTAAGCCAAACTTTTTCGCTAATTATCCCAAGGGAAAACTTCCTTGCAAGTGTTTTTCTTTCCCCCCTTTTTTTTTGGCAACAATCAAAAATGACACTTGGCAGCAGCAAGTGCCCACATTGGGGATAAACAAAGGAGCAAAAAAAAGGGTACCGAAAATGAAGGGAAATAAAATTAATGCGTGGAAATTCATAAGCCCCGGACGTTTTTCTGGACAGTCAAGTTGGCAATTTGAGGCACATTAAGCGACTTAATTACATGCGGACATTTAATTTTATTTTTCTTGGCCGTGGAAATGGCCCTGGAAATGGCTTCTCCGCGCATTTAACTGGCAGATTGCACTTGCAGCCAGTGACAGCTGCATCAAATTGACATTTTGCGGGAAATGCCATAAATCAACCCGGACAAGCGCGAAGTCCAGGCCGCGGAGGGTCAAGTCCTGGGAGATATACGAATGTATGGGGTTCCAGATCCAGAATCAGGACATCTTCTTGGCCCGACAGCGGCGAAAATGACACTCGCAGCCTCATATTTTAATGTATGACTGCGTATAAATAAAAAGTTGTCCTGCCGAGGACTCTGTCAGTTAATTTCACGCTGCCAGGCTCTGTGAGTGGGCCGGGATGATGAAGTGCGTCTGCCCACAAGGGGCATTCGGAGAAACATGCACAGCGAAAAAATAAATAAGCATATGGATTATGGTTATTGGTAACTGAAAATTATTGGGAAAACCCTTTAAGAAAATATTATTATGCAAAAACAAAGCTTTGATTGAGAACTTAAAGGTATTTAAACTTTGAGTCATTTACTTTAGATTGTAATTATATTGTGTTTATACAATAATTATTTGTCCTTTAAATTTATATAAACTTTGTCTTCAATTATGGTTGAATTTTACTATAAAGCTCTGCTTTCTGTGCCTAAATATAAGTAAAACATATTGTGGCATAAAACATAAACATAACTGCAAGTGGGGGAACCCTTGGCCATATATATACATATATATTTTACGACTGACATAGGGGCAGTCGACCCCAACACAATTGACAGCCATATTTGCCTATCTTAATTCCTTGTCACAAACGAAATTGGCACTCTCGGGCCGAATGTGTGTGTAGTACGAGTGTGCGGGAGTGTTACTTTGGGGACAGCTAACGGACTGATAAACGGAACAATTAAAACCGGAAATAAAGTAACCGCCGCATGCGGCGAAAATCGCTAACTTTGATTGCCCTTCAGTGGGCGCTTATCGGAAAAGTATACGTTGTCGGCAGTGCCCTTCCCTCCCTCCGCTGTGCAGTTGGGAAATGTGGGTGGCTGGGCGACCTTGAGCAGGTGCAGGGTTTCCCCGAAATTCTGCGCACACACTGAAAATCGAAGTTGGCCAAAAGAAACCCCCTCAAAACCCAATACCCTGTCGATTGCAGCTAATTATGTAGCTAGTGCCACATGGCAATTGTTGCTTCGCTCCGCTTTGCTCTTTTGATATCCGGCTTTAATTGTGCGTGGATAAGGTTGCATTTAGCGCATTAGCCGAGGGCTGCTCGCATTTCCCAGCACAGCCCACAATTTTCCTGTTTGTAAGCTCTCTTTGATTCAGCGGATCGGAGTGAAGCAGCAACGCATGCCCTCTCTTAGGCAGAGCTCTTCAACGATTTTCACACTCTTGGGTTCAGTAACCAAAGTGAGTTTCGCATATTTCAGCTTCTTAAAAATACCTAAACCCGATTTCAAACAGCTTTTGACACAGAACCATGGAACAGGTTAATAGTTTAAGTTAAAATGCATTATTTGAAGCTCTTTTTCAACCCACAAAACACCCACAAAGGATATACTTTATAAATTTATACCCCCAATAAAATTCGTTTCATTTAGAAATCAATTTTCTTGTTTTATTGAACACAATACTACAACTAGCTGATCGATGTTGAATTCCGGATTAATTGGTGTGACAGGATGACAGTTTCCCCTTTCTGTGGATGGCAAACATTTGATACAAATATTCGTCTGTGGCATGAATCGTCCGCCGCCTGAGCCTCCTTTCCTCGACACACTCGCAGGATACATTAAATAATTTACACCACAGGAAGACTACTACAACTCGAATATGGCAATGGTTGGTGGGGCGAGGGAGTTGAATAAGATTCTCTAGGGGACGACAGAGGCGGGCTTGATGATAGGTCCTGGCAATGGTGGTGGTTGGTTGGTTGGTTGGTTGGCTAATGGCACTACACAGTAGCTATTAATGGCCTAATACATTGAGCGGCATTTGGGATGGGCGGATGGCGTGGAGGCCTTCAGCCGCGCCATGTCAGCAGACTCCATCCGCGGCTGGGCTTCTTGGTGCTGGTGGCCAGTTCCTGCTGCTGCTGCTGCTGGTCCTGATCCTGCTCCTGCTGATCCTGCTGCCGCTGCTGCTGATTCTGCTCTATATAGGTGCGTAGTATGGTATGCTTGTGTACGGACTTCTCAAACTCGGCCGCACTGGGGCGGTACGCCTCGAGCTTGCTCTGGTAGCGGCCTGCCGACTGCGAGGGCTCGGTGGTGTAGGCATGGCTGCCGCCACGCGTCGCGCTGCCAAACGAGCTGCCGCCAGACGCCGCTGGTACCGCTGCCTGTGGGTGGAATCGGGAGGGAACGGGGTAGGGAAAGCGGGTGGGGTTGGGTTTCGGATTACTGAACTGTGCTCGATTGTTGTAGCTGAATTGGCTCTTGTTAATGTTGTTAGTCGGCGAATTGTTATTGGCAACGGCTTGGCCTTGACTTTGACTTTGAACTGGGCTGCTGTTGTAGCCGTACTCATACGTTTCAATGCTGTTTGCTCCGTAGACGCTGTTGGCCGCTGGCCCTGCTCCGGGAGCGGAGCAGAGACCCTGGTAGCGGGACGAAGGCTTCATGCCGTATGTGGAGCAGGAGGGCTTGCCCACCTCGTAGGGGTTGTAGCCGACCACGTTGCCACTGCAAGGAAAAGAAATCAGACCATTAGAATTTGAAATAATATTTAATTTCATATTTTATTTCACTTAAGCTAAAAACTGATTTTAATCTCCAGTGATTTATGTGACTGACCTCAAATATAAGCCAAATTTTATGAATATTAAAATGAATAAATTTCTTGAAATCACTTTCTTATTAGGCTAAAACGAAAAATATAAACCGGTTATGCATCACATACAATAATTTAGTCAAAATACCAATTCTCCTTATTTTTATTGATCCACTTTTTGTATTAATTTTATGAATTATTCCCATAATTAATCTTAAATGTGAACTGAACTCACCCTGGTCCATAGTTGCACACGTAGAGCTTGTTGTATTTGCTGGCGTCCTTGTACTCGGCGTATCCACAGCCAACCAGGCTGGTCTCGCCCCAAACCAGCTGCGAGTAGTGACCAGTCTTGGGGGACCAGGCATCCCCGAAGGAGTACTTCTGCACCTCGTTGAACCAACTCTGGATGCGCGAGGGGAAGTCACCATCGTCAGCGTCCAGTGGCACCGTGCTCCAGATAATGGCCAGATTCTGACCCATTGTGAAGCGATCTATTCACGAATGGCAATAACATATTAGTCAATGAAATCGGATTTATTGTTATTTTTTTGGGAATGGTTTTCGGGGAGATGCTGGT
The DNA here is from genome assembly GCA_008042485.1 of Drosophila mayri. Classification (NCBI taxonomy): domain Eukaryota; kingdom Metazoa; phylum Arthropoda; class Insecta; order Diptera; family Drosophilidae; genus Drosophila; species Drosophila mayri. The sequence goes on along the minus strand of VNJN01009931.1, from coordinate 97,852 downwards.
GCTGAGCATGCGGGATTAGTCTTAGTGTTTTAAAAGCATTTCGTGCAGGCATAAAATGGAAGAAATGAGGAATCTTAAGAGCTAAAGGCATTGCGATGGACAACAATCATTAAGAAGTTTTATAAAAAATAAAATAAACCCAATTTTAAATAAATTAATTGATCAAAAAAGCACCGAAATTTTAAACAGAAGTATAGAAAAAACATTTAATTGTTGACCTAAAGAGTTTGATTAACAAAACTCTTCAGTTAGTCACTCATTAATTTAAACAAAAACAAAGTGAATCATTTTTTAATGCATAGCTTTCGTCATTTTGGATAAACAATTTATCTATAAGGAATTTCCCCATGATTAATGAGACAATTTCGACTGAAATGCATTAGAAAGTGCAATAAAAACTGGCGTATCTAATTTCAATTTTAATTTTTAATCGCTGTCACAGCCCCTAAAAATACGGATGATCAATCAATTCATTCAACTGCAAAGATTTATGTCCATCACAATGGCCATTACCATAACATGCAGATCTCAAGCCGAAGGATCCGCGCCACATGCTCTGCGCGGACTCGATCCAACTCCTGGGAATTTTTGGTGTGAAAAGGGATGGGATAGTGTGAAGGATTTGACCCTCTCTGATCGGTTAACTTACTTATCGTGCGGTGCGGGTCGTGGCGGAACTGGCAGTTGTCGGCCCATTTCTGGGCCCTGGCGGCCAGCTCATCGTCCCAGACGATCTCACGCATATTCTCGGCACCCGGCTGGCCCGGATAGCGTCCGGTGGCCACGATCTGCCTGAGGCGGTTGTGCTCCTGCAAGATGATTGATCTCTCCTCCGTCGTGATGCCCGATGCTGAAATGATTAGGTCGAGATTTGCATAAATTAAAAGAGTCGTCGAGAAGCCAAGGTATTATGGAGGGAGCGGAGGAATATGCATAAAGACGATACGCAGCTGACGGAGAATGTTATCATTTCTATTTTTGTTTGCATTAAAATGCTTGATTTCACGGAGATTTCTTCAGGCGGGTGTTTCTCCTTTGACACGGAGCTCAGAGATCCATCTCGAAGCCGGTTTTATTGAGCTAATATTTGTCGAAATCTTTGGTAGCTCGGCTTGGCTTCGCCTCGCAGACAACCCAAGTGGACGACAGGTGAATAAGTGGATTCCATGTCAGCCCGCCTTTGTTTTACATATGTTTTAATTATTTGCCCGGCGACATAATATTCGACACTTACGTGTGCTCCAAATTGCCGGCGATTAGAGTTTTATGTAACCAGCCGGTTCGCCGGATCAGCAGATCACAAGACATCTGTGGCACTTTCCTTTAACCCAACCGGTTTCCCCCTAATGTTTGCCCATTAAAATAGAACACAGAACACGAAACGAAACGGAGTGAAATAAAACCAAATGAAATGCAAAAACCGAGCGGCGCGTGCTGTTCAAAGGCGTCAATTAAAAGTCCCAACGACAGCTATTAGCCGAATTTTGTTGTCGAATTTGATTTGATTTTATGCCAAAGTCATGGTCCTCCGGCGGCGCCTGACTCATGACGCTCGTTTGAAGTGTGTCAGGCGATGTGCTGCCAGTCCCAAACTGGCTGCAGTTTAAGCCGAATCGCCCCCGGGTGTTAATTACTCGGCGAAGCTGGGGCCGAGACGGAAGTGAATCCTTGGGCGATTGGGGAGGTGCCCCCATTTCATTTAAATAATTACGCGCGCTTAATAATTTTTAATAATTATAATAATAGCCCCGGCGATGGGCGCTGATTGCCCAACGCGACGTGATAGCATTTAAGCCAGGCTTCCGATGCGGATTCACAAGCTCCAGCTTGACCATGGCTCTGGCCGGCCGGTCAAGTGCCGGGACGTGTCTGTCGGAATCAGATTTAAAGTCAGACAACTTGACGCGCCCCGAGTAAATAAATTGGCAGCTTCGCCTCGCTGAAGCTCGCACAAATATATGGGTCTAGATGTCAATACTCAGACCCGGCCAAACAAAAGCCGAGAATGCTAAACACGGCGTTTGCCTCGTCTTAATCTTAATACGTTCCCAAGGTTAAGATCGATTTTTGATGCTGGGCTGGGTTTGGGAAAGAAAAGAGACACGGACTGCGACTAAAAATAACCCATGAGCGATCAGAAAACTTAACCCAACCGCAGCTGTCAAATTATGCTACATTTGTATCAATGCGAAAACCGGTAGGCGAAAAGCCCAAACTCAGAACCTGGCCCAGAGCTGTGTGTTTAAGTTTAAGGCATCGGACATCAATCACCCGGCGAGGCCTATGGGTTTTGTTTCATTTCATTGATGCTGGGAGCCGGGGAGCTGGAAGCTGGCTGCTGCGGTTGCATGTTGTGACGACGGCGGCGGGGGCGGGGGCGGGGGCGGTGGCTATGCAAATTTGTGAACTACCTTCGCTGACAAATTGCACATAAAGCTGTCGATCGGTTTCCGCAACGGACGTATTTACATATCAAAACGAGACAAACTGCCGAGATAATGCTGACACGAAACGTCAACAGCTTGGCTTCGAGCGACGCAGCGAAACGAAAGACTCAGACAACGAACTTGGCGTGGAAACCAGACCTCAGCCAAATGCCGACAATATGTTAACAAGTGCTTAACTGCACCGCATCTTGCGTCTTGACCAGGCGTTGACTTCACCTTGAACATGGCGGGGAACGTTCGATGGGAAGAGGGTCTGGGACTGGGACTGGGACCGCCGAAGGACTGGCTGGCAGACGTTGAGAAATCTCAGCCGCATTTAGCGCGAGTTAATTTTCATAGTTATGCTTTATGTTTCGTTTCATTTTCATTTATCATTTACTGATTATCGCTGCAACTAGCCTTGTGCCGCGTCCCCATATTTAATTACATTATTAGCACGGCGGGCTTTTGATTGATGCCGCAGCAAAACGCTTCGGCCACAGACATGGGCTTACCAGCCATGATACCGGCCAGCGATACCATTGACATGCGATTAACTTTAAGGTCCCCGCGGGACCATAATCCGCCCGATATCGGGACGCGAGAAATATGGCGAAGACAGGGGATAAAAGCAATCATCAATCAGCAACGCACACGCGCACTATAAAAAATCTTTTTGTTTTCATTTCTCGATGAATTTTATGGGAGAATTTTACGGAATTTCGGGTGTTTCGAGCGACGCGTGTGCAGAACAAAGAACATTAAATCGATTGTTTGCGGCCACTTTCCGGGCTGTATCTATTCCCGATCCATGAGCCACAGATCGAGCGTGGCTCGAACAGCTCAATGACCCATTAAAAATCGATATCGAATGTTTTGTATAATTTTGCAAGCGCATTTGTGACGCCTGCGCGCTTAATTTGTTTACAAAATTATCTGGCGCCTGTCGGCGGCAATTAAAATACCAATCTCAGGTGTCGGTTCAACGAGCTCTTGGGGCACCTTCGGTTCGATTCTCCCCGCTAATCTCTAATCAGCTTCAAGGGTTCTACGAGGCTGGCGATCTCTGATCTCATTCGATCATGGGGTTGAGTGGCCTTTGGCTGAGGTGACAGCTGACAGGTCAGCCACCTAAAATACTTTTAATCCATTTGGGAACTTTGATAAATATTTTATTAATTATATAAACCCGATATGTGTGCGTGGACCGGTTTGCATCCCGGTCGACGCTTAAGTAATATGCCGCCCGTGTTTGTTGGTTTTCTAAACTAACATATTTATTATGCAATACACACAGTGTTTAAAACTGGATAATGAAGAAAGGTGACTCGTTTTGTGAGGCTGCGAGTCTATTTTTGGTCAGACCCGCCAAACTGGCCCTCCCCCAAAGTAGCATTTACATACTGGCCGCCAGTGGGGCAAAAGTTCTCAAGCGCCCCTCGCTGGTAAAAAGCGAACGCTGATTAAATAGAATAGGTTTTTTTTACTGACAAATATTTGCACTTCACTGTATTCATTCACACACAAAACGAATGGCCGAAACGTGTAGCAAAGTGGACTAGAAAAAGTGCTCAGAGGCGAGGCAATCATTCCACTATTTAGCCATGCTAGACATGCCCTGGGATTATACACCCAAAATTCCTGATCAGCATATGGATTGTGGTGGGGTGGGGACGTATGGATCACTTACCAATTATCTTTCCATTGCAGGCGAATGCCGCTCCGCAGGATATGATCGCGATGGTGAAGGTTAGTAATAACGCACTTGGCTGCATCATTTTGATTAATTTATAATATTTTATATATTGATTTCTCTGCTTGATCACTTTCTTAAACTGCAAAATATAACCTTTTCCTGAGAGACAGTGTTATATTTGATATTCCATACACTTTTTGATTTGCCTTTATTTTTTAGAAATTTTTTATATCACAATTTTGACGGTGGGGTTTCAAGGAGTAGCCGCCGTTTTGTAGAAACCGAAAAAAAGAGCGCCCGAAAAAGCCGACGACTCCAACTCCACTCTCGTGTACGTGTAGCTAGACTTGAAGGCGTCGCCTGTATGATTACCCGCTCGACGGCGCCAAAGCTTTTATACCAGCAGCAGTAGCGAAGAAGCAGCCGATCCGACGATCCCCACTTGTTGGTGCGAAGAGCGAGGCAAGAGAGCGAATCGTTGCGCAGTCGCAGTCGCCGCTTGGCAGGCCGGCAATCTGTGAGTTCAGAAACACACACAAAAATTTTAAATTGCCGGAATAAAGGGGATATTTTCACCATAAAATATCAGATATTACACTTTTATTCCCTAAGAAATTTTATAATTAATTAACAAACTTTTATTGAACTTTTTTTATCCCACAAATATTTGTGTACAAACATTAAAATATATTTAACAAATAGTATATAACTTCACTTACATTTTCAACAGATTCTTACATTTCCTTAACACAAAAATACATAAAAAATTCTTAGTTTTAAGAACCAAAAGTAAGGGTACAAATTACTGGCAAAAAACCCTACTACAACTGACTGTAAAAGTACAAATTGGCCATATCGAACGTTTTGTGTTCTTTTGCGGGCCTAATTGAAGATTGAACTTAATATTAATCACGCTGCTGGTTCGGCAACAATCACTCGGCAATCGGCAATCGCCTTCGCGGGGGGCGTGGCTGGGACTGGGACCGCTGGGAAAACAGCGTCGAGCAGGTGCCCTGCGGCACAGGGAGCTCCAGAGCCGGAGCAGCCTCGATCATTTCGCGTATCATTAAAAACCAATAAAAACACCCAATTAAATGCACAGTACAAGAACAAATGCCACTTGATCCTTTCACCGCCGCTAGTGGGACATTCACATCCACGTATACAGACACAGGCCCAGCCACATCCACATCTGTGATCGGGCTGCAGTTCTGGGCCCCGTTTCGGATTGCCTTTGCCGCTCGCATTTCCGCTTCGCGCTGGCTTCTTGCCAAAATAATTACGCGTACAAAACCATTAACAAGTACAAACGATTGCGCCGTCCCAGCATCCCCAGCTTTGCCTTATTTCGGCCCAGTAAAAACCGTGAGATGCACTGGGAAAATAGTAATCAAGCTGTACATCATTCGAAGGTGAGTAACATACTCACAGAAAATATATTAAAGAATTGTTTTATTTAAGCCACTTTTCTTTAATTTACTTTTTTAGATAACTACATTTTTCCTTAGTGTATTGTGTGCTAACTGGTTCTGTTTATTTCACCTCGTTTTAGTGCCGCCGATGCCGCTGACCATGTTGATGCCACACATGACGTTTTGGGCGAGGACCCCTCTATCTGGGGCTCAGACTCTGGCCCATTCCCATTCCCAGATTCGGATGCAATCCCAGTGGCAGGGTCCAGTAAACCGGCAAGAGGCAACAACCGATCAGTGGTTAGTGATCAGTGATCGGGGCACCGGCAGTGACGTCTCTGCTGGTCCGCTGATTTATTTTATTTCGCGAAAACTACATAAATATTAAAAATTATGCTTTACAGAAATATGAAATAAACATATGCCCGATACACGTTCTTTGATGTTGTTCCTCTTTGCAGTCGCTCCTCCCCGGATCGCTGCCTGTCCGGTGGTTGTCGATGTTTTCGTAGTTTACATTTCCTACTCGAGTGTGATTTTATTTGTGGTGGAACCGCGCTCATGCAGCAGCGGTTTAAGCAAACATAATTGGCCTTCGCTTCGATCGGCGGTGTTTGCATTTCAATAAACAGCAAACCTGCGTGAATCCATACATTCGTGCGCATGTTGAGCAAAGTATAAAATTCCCGACACCTCGTTTAACTCAATTTAACAGCACTTGGCACCATCCGCCGGTTATCGTGTTTTTTATTTTTTCTTTGGTTATTTTTTTGCCTCCCCCTTCGATTTGCCTTTGTATAGTTTTATGACTCAATTTAATGTCTTTCTTGTGCTGCGCGTGTGCTGTCCGTTTGGACATCCACATGCCACCCACAGCCTCAACGGGTTTCGTTCTTTATTCCGCTCCTTGATGTGCCAGCACTCTGGGATATCACAAGTCGGAACTGAAATCCTGACAGACGCATAATAATTTTTGTATAAAGTCATCGCTGCGTATTCAGTGACTCATGCGACCCAGTTTCTGTTAATCGATGCAAGGAAAGTGAATCGTTATCTGATTCATTTCATCGTTGGAAGACATTCACAATTCAGTTATGAAATGCATTAATTGGAAAAAGTATGATTTTATACGGAATTTTGGATTGTGTCTTATTAAATGACTAACTGAGATAAAAATTCATTGAACTTTAAGGCTCAAGTTTATACTATATTCTTCCTGCCAGCTACTCAGATCGTATAAGTTAATTATAGAAAAGATCAATCAAGACAGAACGCCTGGAGATAAGAGGGAGTGCCAAGGGCAATTTAAAAATATAGTTAAGATAACATTTATAGTCCACACTTTTATTCTACGATCCCAAAATAGACAACAATTTAATGGCGCTGGCGAAACGAGTTTCTCTTCGGCTAAATATATGTTTTATATACTCTAAACTTTTAGCTGAAGAAAGTAAAACAAAACGTGGCGTGGGCTGAATTAATTGGCTGTTAAATTTAGCTAATGAATATGCACCAATAATTGGCGGCAATCGGTTAGAAAGTCAGAATGCCGACCCGCTAAGGTCGCCGGCCATGTCATCAGAGGGGGTGAACACAAGTTTTCCATTTGGTGTATTGATGATACAACGAATCGGCGGCAAGGTCACTGATAATTTCTCTAATCAGTCACTTGTTTATCGCCCCGATCGCCTTGCGGAACTACTCTCGCCGCCGAGTTTGCGAATATGATTGCCAATTGACATTCGCTCATAACCGAGGGGAGCTTCTGCCCCTGGCAGTGCCATTGGTGTTATTGTCGTCGCTGATATCGTTATTATTATTATTATTCCCGCTTGGCGTGGCAATGCAGGTGTCACATCCTTGTTGTGAAGCCTCAATTGCTTCCGCTGCCATATATCTTCCCCCAGAAACACCTCCGCGTGACTGATGATCAACATTTGCTTAGACAACACAAAAATATTGACATTTTGGTCGAAACCCAAGTCTCGAACACGATTTCGAACAAGTTTGCCGGCAGTTGGCGGTTCAACAACTGATCTGGATGATAAGTTATACAATTTTATTCGGACAAGGGATCGAGGAGGTCTCGTCGTCTCCATTTCTCCGTGTGTGTGACAAAATATTTCCATAATACTGCGGTTTTTGCACTTGACCAGCTCAGTCGATGCCAACGACTATTATTAAATTATTATTAATTGCAATTGAGACCTGACTGCCTACCAGTTCGGCTGACAGCCGCATAATTAAAATGTCATTCGGTTGGCATTTACAATGGAGTCGTGAACGGCGAGAGCTCCATTAACAAAGTGCGGAATCGAATCGGAACTGGGAAATATCAAAATCAAAATCGTTATAATGGGAGTTCCTTCTCCAAAGAAACAGGGAAAATAAGTCAATAAGCCAAGAGCAACACGTGTTTGAATGAATGAATGGGGCGGCTGTCGTAAAACCATAAACAATTTTCATTAGAGAAACGTTTTCATTCTTATGCTAAATCAATTCATATGCTGATCGATCGGTCTACGCTTGTGTGGCTTTTTTCTTCTTATTTATTTATTTATTTTTTTTTTTTTTGAACTTGTGCCGGCATCTGGGGGGGAAAGGGAGCGATTCTGAATCTGGGATATATGCGCACACACCTTCATTAATTCGCTTTGGTAGCCAACGTTTTTCATTAAAAAGCCGTCAGCGTACAATACATTTTTGACCATTTTTTGTGGTGATCGCGGGCTCTGATCTGGGTTGTTGTTTTTTTTTTCACTTTGCGCCTGCTGAGCCGATTTCGACCCGGCTCTTTATTGGCTTCATTATGGGCCCGATCGCTGTATGTATTTATTTTGCGCAGCCAGGCGACAGAACATAATTTTAACGCTCTTTATCGCGCCGCTCCGCTGCGAATGCGAATAATGCGCATGCGCAGCGCCATTCGATTCGAATTCGAGAATTCGTTGCGAATATTGATTTATGCCCTCCCGATCTGGTGGATTGAAAATCTCGAGAGTTGCCGATTCCACTTGGCTAACTAACTGGCTAACTATGTATATCAGCGCATTTGATCTTCTGCCTCTCGGACTCAGACTCGGACTCCTGACATCCATAAGAACGACACGACAACTTAATCAAAGCTAAGCACCGATCATAATTTATCAACCCGTGTCAGCCGGAATAAGAAACAAAACAAAACAATCCGCGAGACAAGAGAATACAATACGCAAATTAACAAAACTATTATTACTGCCTGACTAACGGTTCCAGTCGACCCCCGGTGGTCCGGGCCCGGTATATCCCTCTCTCAAAAGCCGACCTCTGGCCGGTTCGCCTTGGATGAGTCCGATTGTCGGTTGGATCCATCTTGCCGCGTCTCGACTGCCACCGTACGTTCCATTTAATGGCATCATAATAGAACATACTTAAAGCCAAAACATATCTATTATCTGGGCATCATCGAAGAGGTCGGGGCGCGGAAGTTCAGCGAGGCTCGAATGGGTTCGCAATGAATAGATATGGTTTCATATGGAGTCCAAATGTGAGAGGGACCCAGCACTGTGGGAAATAATTTTTGTATTCAATTAAACTTCTTTTGACTTTAACATTTTTATATAAAATAAAAGATACAGGCTAGTTTCTTCTATGAAAATTGGGATTTATAATTTTGCACCAATAAACTTAGGAAGGCTATAAAGGGAAAACCTTTAAATATATATTTTAATATTTTTAATTTAATAAAAACCTTTTTTTAAGCTATATACTTATTTTGTCTACTGCAAACCCTTTGCGTCAGAGAAGGGGAAGCCCGGAAGTTTGTCGCTTCAGTCTTTTAATCTGATTATATACAACCTGTTCAGAAAACTATCAACAAATTAAAAAGATATAAACGTCATCATTGATTTTGAGTACTTCTATAAAAATATGAGCTTGTATGCAAAACTAAATCCTAATAACAAGTAATAAAACCTTCAAGCGAATGAATGTATCTAAATTCGCCTTTTCAAATATTAAATTTGCTTTGAAAACACATAAAAGCCAATCAAAGTATTACCTTATTATTATTATATTCAACGTTATCTTCATAAATTCCGCCTTAAAAAGATGAACCCGATTGGATTACTAAAGAAATCAACATTAATTTGGCACGGAAGCTTAAATAAACTTTAAATAGTTTAACCTGTTTTGTTTGTTAAAGTTCCTTACAACAGAAGGGTATTTTAGTAACTTTCCTAGGTTGAAGTTATAGAAGAAACCTCTAAATATTAAACAAATTCAAAGCCTTAGACGTCATCAATAAGTATTTAAAGAATCCCTGTAAAATTTAATTAATAAAAGAAGACTTTGACGTCAGAGCGCTTTTAAATAGGTTAATACGCTTTGGAATAGGTCCCAAACGTCGACAGTGTTCTTGGATACCCTTCGGCTTAGGGTAAGATGAAAAGCAAAAGCGCCAAATTTCATAATTCTTAATTAGCCAGAAAACTGAACTAGAAGTCGTGACTCCCAAAACTCGTTTATGCCACTCGATCGCTTATGCCGGAATGACAAATTATGCATAATCAGCCTGCCAGACGACGGTGTAGTTTCACAGAGAGATTCACACAATTAACGATCAGATTTATATATTTTTCTTTCCAACAAGTCCAGACGGAATACGGCACTGACAGTGTCCCATGCATGTGTATGAGCTGCCGCCTGGTCGACATTAGATGCGCTGTTTAGAGGATGGCAAAATGACGCATGGGAACGCGAGAGTTGGCTAAGTGTCTCTGTTGAGGTCTTTATCCGCTGTCCAGATCCCCAGAGTCCACTTTTCTGATCACTTCGATGACCTGAACTCGCTATCGTTCTCTGACATTGGCTTCTTATGGAATCTGCTGACCAAGTCCATGGAAACTAGGCCGCCCACCCCACAGAATCCCGCCATGTACAAGTAAAAGGTAAGGGGAATGTAATCCTCCGAAGATTCTCGGTAGCCGCCTTCTCCATCTCCATCTCCGTCTCCTCCTTCGCCTTTGCCATTGTCTACGTCCGCCTCATCTACCATCAACTCACACGGCTGCTGCAGATCCATGGCTATGCACATGGGCAAGTACTGGCTGGCCGTTTTGGGCTTGAAAATTATAGATTTGGTTTTTGGGTACGTCTGGGAAATCCGGCTCATCTGTTTGCTCCTCATGGCCATTTGGTACTGGGACCACTTCGTCGACATTTGTCGGCCGGTGAAGGCCGTCGCCGACGGAGAGCTGGTTCCGCGCTGCATTCGCAAGGTGGAGTCGTAGCGCTGGCGCGAGTTCTGGCGGTGCAGAGTATGGTAGGCCTCGCAGATCTTGATGAAGACCTCCGAGTCGCCCGTCTGAGTGTTGGCATCCGGATGATACTTCTTCGAGAGCTTGATAAAGGCACTCTTTATCTCCTGGTCGCTGGAGCAGACGGGCACCTTGAGCACCTGATAGTAGTTCTCATTGCGGTGGGGCATTGGCTTTGGGTGGCTCTTGTAGTTGAATCTGGCGCTGAAGCCGGCCAGGCTGCGAAGTAGTGGCAGGTGGCCGATCTGGATTCTCCTCAACATTACTTGAATTTTGGTAATCCAGAATCGATACTATACTATTAGAAAAATAAACTTTTTTTCCTGTAGTATTACATAAAAAAAGAAAATGTATTCAGTTTACAAATTTTAAAGGCTACCTGATCTAAACGCAAGGCTGTGAATGGAAGTGAAAAGGGGTGCTTGTTGGGTTGTTCCCCATGACTTATTGACTTCCTTCTTACTCATCCATAGCTCAGGGATATTCGCAGGCCTGCTGTCCGATTAGCGAGTTGAAGAGCATTCAAATACTATTCACCCCTGACTCAGCCTGTGGGGCGTGTCAAATGCTCCATTTTTGGCAGCAGGGCGACAAACTTTTTTCTTCAATAGACGCGGGCGATAAAATACCGACCCTGGGCCTATATAAGCGCACCATGGCCAATTCTGTAAACAGACGCACAGTTGTGCCATGATTTGTGGGCCATTATCTTGACGTCTGACCTTCCGGAAGTGCCAACGAACTTGGCAATGAATCTTCCACGCTTGGAGCCACGCGTGTGCTCTGAATTTGGCCAGCCCGATTTGGCTTACAGCTCATAACCTGGCCATGTGCAGTTGCCCTAAATTGCAGAGAGCGCTGGCTTGGCAGGCCTTCTGCGGGGGCGTCATCTTCGTATCTTGGAGGCAAGTGGGTCATTTCTCTCCGCTGGCACAAACAATTCCATTGAACTTGGCTTTGCCCGCTGCGTCAGCGGTGGCTTTAGATTACGTCGAAGGCGGCTCAAAATATTTGCACTAGACATTACTATAATTGCTGTCGATGGCGATTATACGCAGTTTGACAATTTCAAGCGAATCCCAATATTTGCCCAGCGAGTCATTCATTTATCTATGCATTAGTATGCCCATAAATGGGTTTATAAATAGAGATTCGGCTTTTATTGTTACCTGGTAAAATGCACCCTTAAAAAATATATTGCTACAAAAATTAGTTTTCTTAGAAATTCTGATTGAACAAAAAGAGTTTTTATTCAAAGATGTAACTGTCTAAGTCGAAAAAGTAAAAGTAAAATAAATATTTCTCTGGAAAACATAAGAATATTATTATATAATTAGATATCTTTACTTTCCACAGTAAACCTTTGCTTCCAGTATTCCTTATTTTATCTCAGTGTATTCACTCGAATGTCGGGCTCTTCCAGTCCCCAACTTGACATCATTTGTGGCCAGCACATCTTGGACGGGAATGGAAATGGAACCCCACCTGCTAATTGGTTTCAGTTGAGCGGACTCCTCCTGACACCTTCCCACCGCCGACAGGAACAGTGACCTCGAGGCGGCAAAGCGGCGAGTTGGCAAGAAGATATCGCCGAAAGCTGTGAACATTTAATTGGAATTGATTGAGCCGCCGGGCCGGTTATGGATGATCAGGTCATTAGCGATTGGCGACTTTAAACGGTTCCAAGTCTCGCCGGAATCCCCCTCTATTAATACTAGATCACAGGCAGAGTCTGGGAGCCACCATTTCCATCGCATGCGCGTCACTGTGCGGCTTGGGCTTGGTGGCCACCGGCCACATCCCATATGTTAATTGACACTAACAATTTGTTTCACAAAGACGGGCATCTAGCCACGTTCCCGTCTATATTACCATAGGCAAGCGCAGTGCCGGCGAAAGCCCGGCCAAATGCAAAACGATAATTGGAAACAGGTTCTGTTTCTATTGAAGAATTAGCTGGCGACGACTCCGGCACCGACTCCCAATGCGAATGCGAGTCCAAGCCAAAGATTAACGACAAGTGGTGACTGGTTGTCTCCGCCGAGCGCTGGCTGGCTGGATGGCTGGCTCATTTATCTGCCAAATAAAAGATGCGATGCTGCCCCTCCTTTCTCCCCAACCAAGAGTCTGTCGGACGGGCAGTTTACGAGGGTTTCTTGGGGGCTCCATGCTGGGTCAATGGACAGGAACGCTGCCAAGAAGTCTGCGCCGGCTATGGCTCATCGATTCGATTGGGTTTTCGGTTGGTTTATTGAGTCACAGCACGGCATACAGCGAAATTTAAATTATTCATGTGTCAGGTTGAAGGCTGTTGCCTTTCGCGTGTAAAAACCTATTTGATCGCCAGATTAACTCCGCTCACAGATCAATTAAAACTAAGTAATGGCGTCTGCGAAACCGGCTAGAAACGGAAATACTCCGGCTCCGTCTGACTTTGCATCAATCAAGTGCGAGCAACTTTATTTAAATATCTGTTAAACATTTGCAGCGAGTGTTAATTGGGGAAGTGCTAATGTGAGTATTTTGCTGAGGGTGTCCAGCACTTGTCCTCTTTCGATGCCTTACAAAAAACCACCTTGAATCCTATCCAAGCAATCAGTCTGTCCTTTACAATACTTTATAGTTTTTTGTCTCTCGAAATTCATTAACAAGTTCAATTCTTTGCTTGCCAAAAACATTACATTTAAGTCAAAAATATTGCACTAAGTGCTTATAGGGAAAGTCCTTATGGTTGTGTCCTGCACTTCTGCTGTTTCAATACCTTACAAATCTATTAATTTTTGAAGCCCTGGAATTTATGTTCCTAAATTCGTGTCCTTCACAATATCTTATTATCTCCGTTTCTACTTCCTTAGGCTAAAAACCTTCAGTCAGACTTTACGTTGCATTCCGAGGAAGTGATTCGATTAGTGCCCTGGTTAACTAATGATTATTAAGAACTACTTGGAGAAGAGGGAACTGCTTTTAGCCACTAGTTAGCCAGGTCTTCAGGTAGACAAACGCCGAGGTGGCCACGTGGGTTATCTGCTGCGCAAATGCTGCAAGAGAAGATACAGAAACAACATAAACTTTATTAGATGCGAGTATGCCGGCATTAAGCGACTTAATGACTATCTACTCGAATACTCGAATACTCGAATAAAGTGCCCGCCGCCGACTGCAGTGCTAATTTGCATTTACATTAACACTAGGCGCCAGACCCCTAGCATCGCTACATCTTCTTTAAATAAATACCCTTTCCCAACATCATATCAGCATAAATCTACTTGAAACTAGTAGGAAATTCATGCAGCAACTGCCTTGAAGCAGTTATACTAAGACTAGAGTTCATGAAATGTGTGAAAAAGTATTATATTTTTATGACAACTGTAACAGATTTAATTATACGAAAAATTAGGCAATGTTAAGTTAATGAAGAAGTATATTTATAATTTTTACCCATAAAATCTCATCCCTAATCCCTGTTAAGAGTTTCTTAGAAAAATCTCATATATTTCGTTAATATTCCCAGACAGAGCATACAGTCTTCTATGCTTTTGGTGGGCTTTTCACAGAGTCCAGGCTAAGTCTTAGGTCGCGGCTGAGCTTCATGTTTTATTACGGGCGCAAAATGGCGACAGTAAAAGCCAACCCTGAACCCCGAGAAAAATTGACAAATGGTGGCACACAATTGAGGGGGAGAGGGAGCTCTCCAGCCGGAGAGGGGAAACTATGGTGAGCATTTATGGGCACCTTTCGTTTTAATTTGCCGTGATTAATTTGCATATTTCGGCCTGCCTGTGCCAGTGCCTGCAGTCGGCATGCGGAAGTGTTGGCGGCATAATTGTGGATTTATATGCATCGTAAATTAAGTTTTCTGCACTTGGGCTTAGTCAGCCGTAAATATGCGATTTTATTTGGTGTTCATCATTTCAGTTTTTATTGATTCGATGTAAATGCAAAGTGCCTCGTAATTAGCCGCCACTAAACCGGGCTGATAGATTGCCGCGAGAGGGGCGCTTCCTGAAACCGATGCGATGACTTACTGGAAATATGGAGATGAACAATAAACATTTGTAAACATTCGAGCATTTGGCCAATGACAAATGACAAATGACCGTAGACCGACGACTGGGAGCTGACAGTTGGGCGGAAAATAAAAGCGTGGCGCTGTTTGTTTAGTACATGATACATGAGTTTTATTTGTATTTTACTTGTATCCATCTTGTATCGATATACAATATATTTCGTAATATAATTTCACTTAAATTTTTGTTATTTCTTTATGCTGCTTCAATGCGGTTCTCAATTGTTTACATATTACACTTCCTCTTGGTAGTTGCTTACTCGCTCGTGAGTGTCAGTAATCGTATTACATTTAGCATTTAATTGTGTCCTGTTTTTTGGTTTCTGGTTTGTTGTTAGCAGAATTTTGGTTTGCTTTCGATTATATGTAGTACAGTATGTATATTATATATATATTTTCAGTAAAATGATCCCTACATTTTGTATGCTCATGTCATATTTTTCAATCTAGATGTATGTCTGTATATATATATATATATATATATATATATATAGTTAATATCTTAAAACAGCAATTATATTTTGCATATGTTATCTGTTCTGCTCCTCTCGTCTGCTTCCTTGAATTTAAAGTAAGTTCTGCGACAATAATAATGCTTTAATTATAATTAAATCGTTAACAGCGTTCCGTTATTAACACACACAAATAAACATCGTCGGATATACAATATTTAATAGAATTTTGCTTTTATATTTTATTCGGTTTGCTGCTGCTGCTACCTTTTGCTGAACACTAAAGCGTCGCCATCAAACGATATTATGTTGTATATATATTTAAATTTGGAACAGAAGATGAGGACTCGGAGCTGCCATTGTACGGGTATAGAGTGTGTGTGTGTGTGTGTGTGTATGTTTTTTATGAGCCTCGATTTATTAATTTTCGATCTGCTCTTGACTTTTGCTCTTTTGCGCGACCAAAAGTTGTCTTATTTGTTATTTTTAGCTACCTTTTAACATTATTTGCATTAGTGATGCCTTGCGAGAGTGTTTGTTTGCCATTAAGTAGTTTTGCTAGCCATTACAGGTAACACAAATGGGCGGGCGCCTGTCTATGTCTGCGTGGGGGTCCACTGTGTGTGTTAGTCGGGGTGTGGAGCAACTACAACTTGCAATTTAAGCTAATCCGTGTGTTCTAACTGGAAATCAAACCGACAGGATAAGTCCAAATGATAAAGATCAACGCAAAATGCTTGGCATGATTAAAAGCTAACAATTATAATTACAGTTTTTATATTTTTTACCTTTGTTTTATTACCACTAACAAGTAAGAACACATATTTAACCACAATTTGTTTTGTTTTCCGTTCTCTGTTTGGTTTTCTTGTTACCTTTATTTTATTTAGCTTATATTCTGTTTGGTTTCTGCTTGTATTGTGTGTGCTTGCTGCTTAATTTATACAAATTGCCTACTTAAAAAGTCATAAATCAGAGCCTTACGGCACACACTTGCTGCGTTCGAGTGTGTGTGAGTGTTACCCATAATATATAATTAAACTAAATAAACAATAGGCCATATATTGATATGTATTTGATTTTTATACATAAAAGACTCTGTATTAATTTACTAAACTCCATCTACGGTTCTCGTCCTCCGCGCACCTTCTCTCTGGTCTTTAATGCTAAATGTGAGACTTGGTTTGGTTTCAAATGCATTTCTGTGCCTGGTTTATCGTAATAAATATCATTATTCCTCAGATTCAGATTCAGATTCTGATTCAAATTCAGAGTTAGATTCTGTGTGTGGGCGTGGCTGAGTGTGTGGTAATTCGTATTGTATGGTGTAGCAATCAACATATTTATTACATTGTACAAAGAGCTTTGTCTACCACCTAATTATCCCCTTTTATTATCAGATGTCGTAGCTGATATAATTTTTAACTTGTCCTTAATACACAAGAAACAAAAAACTTGAACTATGTTTTCTCCACTATTAATATCTCTGCTTGTTGCTTACACGAAACACAAACACAATAACCTTTAACCGACTAAGGATGCTGCTCGTGCATTTCCTATTCCTACTTCGTCCTTCTATGAAGTGTGGGTGTAATGGGGGCTGTGGGGTGTGTGTGCGCGGGATCAGCATGCTTTCTTTATTATCATAGATTAGAATATGTGTGTTTCCGTTTCCGTTTCGTTTATATATAAATTCTTTTACAATTGGCAGACTACTACAGCAAAAGCACACTGAGTGAGGATGTGAGTCGATGTAGGGATGTGGGGATGTGGGGGAATTGTGTCGCATTCGTGGTCGTATATACTTCAAGGGTGACTTGGAAGAACCGCAACGAAAGCTTTAATCTATTCAAATCATACGAGTGGCAATTAGTGTGTGCACGTTGTTCACCAAAAATGAGACGACGAAGTGTCCATGTCCATGTCCATGTATAAAAATTTAGATCTATAAGCATAACACTTGGAATTTGTCTTTCATTCGTTTGCTCTTTTGCTTCTAAGGCGAAATATTATATTGTCAATTCTTTGGCTTGAGCCGAAAACCATGCAAAATGACAAAAAATATTCCTAATTTCGGGTGAGACGAAAACAATGGGAAAATGCATACAAATATCAAATGTGACAACAAAGTCCTAGTAGAATGAGTACGCTCGTCATACACTTTCACTTCTCTTTGTCTTTGTCGAAGGCAGAAGGCATAATACACACTAAATTTATGTATTTTCGATATCGGTTTCGTTCTTATTTCGTCTCCTCTTGCTTCTAAATATGTATACTAACTCTATGCTCTTGGTGAGTGGGCCCAGAGCCAATCCTGTCCTGGCCGTCCCCAAGGCTGCCCCACCCGACCTTGGAGGTCGGCCGGGCGGGCGGGCATCGGGGGACACAGGCAGCACTCGCTTGGGCGCACTCGTCTCTACAGAATTACAGGATTTAACTACCAAAGTCTAGTCTTGGAATCGGTTACTTTATTTACTCTTCATTTACTTAATTTTCCATTTTCTTTTAATTCTATTTTAAGATTTCAGTTTATAGTTTAAGAGGCGAACGTGGTGCAATCATAGGGATAGGGGATAGGGATTAAAGCTAGTTATCTTGGAGTTCGTCTCGCACTGGTTCGACAATGGCTTAGTAAAAAATGTTAAAGTTATTCATCGCTTGTTAATAAATATCTTCCTCATTTAATGCAATTTCGGTTTTGTTTTTTGGTTTTGTTTTCATTTCGCTTCTTGCTTCTTGGTATAAAAATATAAATGTTCCACATATGTATACTTAAAAAATCCATTTGTTTAAGTTATTATTTTGCATCCATGCAGTGTCATTATTTATTTAGATTTATTAGCTTGCTCTTGGCTGTCCCTTTTAGAAGTATTTAAAGTATTTGGTAACTTAGGAATGCCTGCGGATCGGGAATCCGTCCTCCCTCCGGTTCGCTTCAATTGTGAAATTAATCGTTAATCATTAAGTGTTTATCCTTTATCGCGGGTGCAGTACTGGGAGAGTCTACGTGAGTGGCTGGCTATCGTTGCTTGCATTGGGTGTGTGTTTAGTACGAGTACAAGTTCGAATAGTTTGGATATAACAGAATCGAATCGAATATAGTGTGTCGCTCGTCCTCCTCTGGCTAGAGATTCACATTAATTCCTACCATTAATGCTACAGTTGAGAGCGAACATCGCTCAGTAGGTCTCGACGACCACAGTTCATACCTAATAAAATACAATAATCGCTTTTGTTTTCGGATTTCGATCGGTTTTTGTGGTTTTTAATCTCTGGATTTTATTGGTTGGGTTTAAAACGTTTAAATGTTAGCAAACAGTTAATGTTGTTGTTGTTCTTCATAAGTCTAATACTTGCTGGATCTATGTATTATCAGATAGTGTGTGGTATTATAATAATTGTTGATAAAAATAACTTACTTAATATCAGTGTGGCTTACCTTAGTAAATTTCGAAAGGTTTTCGATTTCCATAGTTAATACATATTGATATGCCTTTAATACGATTACAGATTACAATTACAGATTACAATTACGATTACGTTTACGATTACGGTTACTCATTAGCTCTCATTTAGTCTGCGACACACACTGAACTCTAGGGTTTTGACAATGATCTTTCATTTCTTTTTATTTTTCATTTTTCATTTCTCATTTTTCCTCCTTACTTATTCAGTTTTAATTTTCATTTTTCATTTTGGATTTACGTTTTGAACAATATTTATTTATAGATATAGACATACCAAGTACATATATGTTTTTCATTATACAATACGTTTTGTGTTTAATCATTGATCCAATTTCGCTATGTGTATAAAATTTCTAATTACCATTATTCAGTATTCAGTATTCAAATCATTTCGTCCTCCTCCTCCCGTCCAAGGTCTCACTAAGCCAATTTGTAAAACGTTTAGTACAAATACAATAATCTGTATATATATATTTGTTTTGTATGTATAATATACTGATATGTTTTGCATTATAAATATCGTCCTCGTCCTCGCCCCAAAAACTATGCTAAACTTCATAACTCTCGGATCGCTCTCATCCAATTTGTTCGCTTTGAAAAAAATTGGTTTTGGGTTGTGCTTGACTGGGGGCCACGTTCGTGAATCCAATTGTTTTTCTTTTAGTTCTAATAAACCAATGCCAATTTTTTGTACAATACAATTGTGTGGATCTTCCAAAGATTTCCATTTTGGTTTTCTCATAAGAATCTTGATCTTGTGTCTGTGGTTACAATTTTCGTCTAGCGTGTCGTATTTCCTTGGGAAAGTATATCGAAATCAAACGAACCCTCAACCTAAGTATGAAACCAATGCAATTTGGCCAAATATCGTTAGGCAACAAGGACTTTTCCAAACTGAAGGCTAAAATTGTGCGATTAAATGCGCTCAAAGATCGCTCAAGAATGTGGGCGTGGCAAAAAGTATCTGTGTCTGTCACTCCGTAAACGCTGTCCTTTTTGGTTTTGTTTTGTTTTTTTTTTACTGCCACGGAGGCATGACAAACATCCCCTGTTGCTATCTCTGCTCGTTAATTATCAAAAATTCCGCCATTATTTCCGCTTCATTTCACTCGAATTAAGCAATTTAGCATTGTGCTACACAAAAACAATTTGGTTTGGGCCTGGCCTATGGCTCGTGGCCTGGGGGCTACACAGTGGTCGTGGTCTCTGGAGACGGAAGTCCGGCCGCGCTGGGCAGGATTCGCTCTGCCGACCAGTGACTCCTTGGGTGCGGAGAGCTCTAAGTTCAATTTACAAATGTTCAGCAATCGCCATCGGCTTGCTCAACCGATCCCACTAAATTCCGTAAACAAATCTCCTGCTCTACACGGTTGCTCCTGCGCCTACATAAAAATCTCGGGTTCATCCTGCCGCCTTCTACATTTTATTATTATAATACGTGTTCTAACTTTAAGTGTGTGTGGCTGTGATTGGGTGTGAATGTGAGTGTGTGGTGTTTTCCAGTGTGTGTTTGGATACTTCCGGGTGTGGTTTTCTTTTAGAAAACCCCTTTGGTTCGCAGCGCAGCGCAGACATAGAGCAGGGCGGCGAGGCCCAGCAGCTGCAGCCGGGGGGATATGGAAGCACTTCCCGAGTCGCCGTCGCAGCCAGTGCCTGGTGGGGAAAGAGAGAGGAAAGGAGAGAGTTTATAGCGGTTCCGGGAGTCAAAAATATATATAGATTGTTAATGGATTGTCATGTTTATGTGGGCGGTTCTTAATATTTGGCATGAACTACGGTCCATCTCCCAGGACCAAGCTATATATTTTGCTCTGCTGCTCTTTTTATATTCACTTATATGTATTTATACTGCCAAAATGATAATAGGTACATTTTGAGAAAGGAAAAGCAATAAAGCATTGGGGTTTTTTGGTGCGAGTTTCGGTGCTTTGAAAACGGAAAGAAACTTAGGGAGAATTTCACGCGAACTTACCTTTGGCCGAGAAAAAACTCCCACAGAACGACCTGCTTTGCATTGTCATAACATCATTTTTTTACATTAATGCAAACAAAGGTTCAGTCAAAATTCGTGTGCTAATTCATTCGAAAGTTGTTTGGCCACAACAACCCAGACAAGATTCAAACTTCAAATGGTCCGATCAGCTATCGGATTTCAACACACGCCGAGCCGAGCTGGGCCCCAATCCCGGCCCAGAAAGCCGGCCGGCACAGGGATAACTTGCTCAACGACTGACCATACGTTTTATAAGTCCACCCCATGAGAAGTGCAAGTGTGCAAAAATTACTTAAAATCAACATAAAAAAAAAAGAAAAGAAAACCCATCAAGGCAATAAAACACACAGCGAAGCAAATCAATTTCGAAATCAATCTTCGGCAAGCTGGGCAATAAATCGCGTTTATAATGTCCGAATTGTTCATATTTCTTAAGCCATTATAATGCACAGGAAAAAAGTCTAAGTATTTAATTTAAAGCCTTAAATATTTACTATTTTAAAGCATTACTCTTTTTGAAATAAAAGTTGTTAATAAAATAAATTAGTTTTTAATTATTTAAATTTCTTTCGCTTGAAATAAATGACATAAAGTTCAGAAAATCAATTTTTAATTATATTTATATTACAAAGTCAAGTACATTTACATTTCCAGTCTTTAAATAATATTTATCACCCTGGAAAAATAGCATCCATTATAGCAATATTTTTCTTCCCGTGTGCCCCACTCTGTCGCGTGCATTTAATTTTTGCTAATTTGAATTTAAAAGGCTGACCAAACCATAGATTATACGCTCGGATAATAAAGAAATAAATTGGCACAGGCCGCAACAAAAACTACATACAAATTAAACACGGCGAACATTTGAAACACGTGTCGCTAAGAGCCAAGTTAACGAAACGAACTGCCGCCGAGAGAGGAACACAAAAACAAAAACAAAAAAGAGAAAAGGCCATACAAATGCAAACATACAGATACAGTATCTACGATCCGTTCAGTTCGTATCTCGGCCCCTGCACGCGTGCGCCTGAGTTATGACACGGCAATCGCTTATTTATCGCGGCCGGTGACATTTCGCGGTGCGATCCGAAGCCAGCGGTGCCAGCGTGTCTGGTGGAGCAGCAGGACAGGAGGACCAGCTTACCACCATCAACCGCGGTGGAGCGACCAGTTCCCATTGTTTGGGATTAATACAAACTAGATCTCCGGTGAAATTTTAAATGGCCATTAAGCCAAATGGGAAGCTTTGTTGGCAAGCGCTGTTGGCCATAAAGAATGAACCGCTACATATACAAATGCAAATTAATTAATTTGCCAAAACCAGAACCGGTTAAAGCCTTGGCTTAAGTCTAGAGTCTTTGGGATTGGACACCGATTTTAGTGGTTTGATTTCAGGAGGGATTGGGATAGATCTGGTGGGGTGCTAAGTGGCAACTTTTACCGCAGCCAGATCAAAAGTGGAGCTTGTCATATCCCCAAGCCCACGAATGATCGATAGATATAGTATATGCAGTGAGAGGTTGAGAGGCGCTCCCCCTTAAAAATAATACAAAAAAACTCCCCAGTTCGTTCCCCCGCCTAATTTGCATACCTGTTCGCTGGATCAATCGGATTTATGTAAAACCAAAAATTAGCTCCTACAACAGCAACAAACTCCAACATGGCTAATTAGCATAAATTAGGTTTTTATTAATTTGCGAGACAGTAATTTTCTTTTGTGCCACTCATCGACCGACCAGACTTTGTGGCGCGGCGTTGCGATGGTGATCTTTCACCCAAAAAGCCCATAAAGTTGTCCCCCGGCCACTTTTACAATTTTAAGTGCAAACATATAAAGTTGGGACGCCCACAAACTCGCAATTTAAGCCATATACCTAGAGCCATTCGGCTTTTATGGGGTTCGTCATTGATCATTGTCAGGGCCAGGCAGCAGGTATATGGAATATATAATATATATGTAAGTAGCATATGGCTTATGCATATTTACATTTCTTTCTCGGTCAGTCGTCCGATCTGTCTCGCAACTCATTTCCCTGATTGATGCGCACATTTTGAAAAGCTGACAGAGCCATAAATAAAGCCAGTGGACGGCAGCGAATGATGCTACGCATAAATGAAATAAATTAAAAAAGCATAACTATAAAATCTTTCACCGAAATAAGCACTTTAGCCATTATGACTCATGGTTTTGCCACCGACTTGGAAAGGAACTTTAAGCCTGAAAAAGTAAGGCTGACAGATTGCTTGTATAACTCGGATCATTTTATATTTTAACAGATGTTTCATAACTATTTATATACTTCTTTAGAAAAAGAAACTGACTTTAAAATACCTATTTTCTAATAATGTTTTCTATATTTTATATAAATTTACAAGAAGTCTTAATAAATAATAATTTGTAGTAATAAATACGGATTTAAAGAGGATATTCTTTTTAAATACCTATTTCTGATATGATTAACTTTGAAAAAAAAATTAAAAATGGAGTAAAAATCAACTAAATCCATTGCTTTTTTTCTTTCTGTGCAGTTTGAAGCCCTCATCAATCATCAATCACCCAAGCCGTAAGTGTTGCATTCAGATAATCGACTCAAGTGCCACCTGAGCCCTGCTCAAAGTCTCTTCTTGGATGAAAGTCTTGGCATAGGCAGTCTCTTCTTTAGATCCTCTTATCACCTACACCTTATCCAAGTGAATAATCCACTCTGGAGGCATATGTTTCGCTTGACCAGCTTGAACCCGCAACCAAATCCCAGCTTGTCTCCGTTCGAGGTGTGGTTGGTGCGGATGATGCCGACAGCCATTAGCGGGCTTAATGCCACTTTTACGATATATCGTAGCGAATACGAAATTTATGTTAATTGTATGCCAAACTTACTCACAAACGAAAACGACACAACGCAATACTTTTGAACAAAAAGAACACGGAAAGAGCAAGATACAGCCCCCACGATGACTGTACTTTCATTCATGTCCAGATCGGAGTGTGTCAAGCGGTCTCTATATAAAGTATATATATAGACTTGTCACTCACCTGCCCAACTCCTGACTTTCGGCAAGTAGTCGTTCCAGAAGGAGCAGCGGGCTGCCAAAGGACCTCGAGCCAATTTCTCGATCTTGTCATCCGTGCTGAAAATGTAGTAGACGGGATCTTCCTTGGAGAAGTTGGGCCACTCCTCGCCATCCTGGGCAGGGTTGCTGTTAATTAAGTAACAAATAAATTAAGTAACAAAATGTTACAAATTGCATTTCTATGGTTTTTTATAGCAAGCTGGTTTGTGACTTGACTACAGTTGCCATAAAAACCAAGAATGGTGAAAAGCTGTCATGGTGAAATTTTAAACTCTGTTTTCGTTTGTTGAATAAAACAATAAATTAAAAACATAATAATTATTTTTTTTTTATTATTTTATATATTAAATTTTATAATTAAAAACAATACAACATTTCATAAAATATGAAAATTGTTTTAATTTTTAGACATGATTTTGTATTAAAATGTACTAAGAGGAAATCGAAATATTAAATATTATTTTTATTAAATAATTAATTTTATTCGAAAATGGTTTACGGTTTCCTAATAATTTTTATGAATTCTTTTCTATTTGTTTAATATTTTAGTTATTTATGAACAAGGGAATATAGAAATAATTTGTCCTTTGCCACTGTTTATTCTTAACTAAAGTAAAATAATAATATAAATAAATAAAATATATAAAATAATAAAAAAAAATAATTATTATGTTTTTAATTTATTGTTTTATTCACAAACACTAACTTAGACTTAGAGCTTAAGTTGATAAATTATGTAAAAAAAACAAGCAAGTTTTCATGGAAATTTATCAGAATTTAAAAAAAACTAAACTCCATACTCACCCCGTCTTGGCGAACTCGATAACCGCGCTGAGCATCCGCTTGCCCAGCTCCCGCTCCACAGGACGATACTGCAGGGAGTTGTTCAGCGGCTGGCCAAAAAAGTACTCAATCTCATCGCCATGCAGCACGCCCATCCACTCCCCCCACAGCGAGGTGCTCGTCCGCTGGAAGTAACAACAAAAACAAAGTGGGAAATGAGCCAGAGAATCGAGTCAGAGTCAGAGCAGAGCCGAGAGCCGAGAGCCGAGAGCTGTCGCTATCGTAAACCCGGCCAGAAATTATGCAGATAAACATCTACCCTTTTTATTTATTTATTTGATTTTGCTGGCTGCCTGGCTGGCTGGCTGACTGGCTCGCGTTCCTGCTGTAAATTGTAAATATTGTCGCAGCGAAGGAAAAGCGAATGAATAAATAAGTAAATGCCTGGTCGGTAGTCAGTCAGTGCCTCCTCTGTCGCCCTTGACAGGAGGCGGTGGCATTAAATGCTACCATTTTCACGTATCTGCCATCCGTTTTGCACGGCAAATGCAGCTGCATTCGAGGGGGGTTGCGAAATTTCGAGTATGCTGGTTTTTTTTGCACTCAGTGAACGTGCATTGCGTATACGCCCAGTGGGACCACACGAAGACTGTATGTTTTTCGTTTAAAGTTGGAGCACTTAAATCTTATTCATTGAGATCGATTTATACAATATATTTAATGCACATTTTAATATCAATTCCTAGTGAGAAATTTATATATATTTTTTTCTTCTTTTTGTAACAAGTTCCCTTTCAGACCTATAAATGTCTCCTTTTTGAAGCTATTTTTCCAGGACTTTCAGAAACAGTAAAAGCCGGGAGCAAGGCTCACTGTTGCTATATTCCTTTTGACACAGCAAGTACCTCCAGCTTAAAATGCTAATTAGGCAATCACCCTTGTAAAGTGCAATCTCAGTCGAAGCAAAAAGAAAGCCCCCACAAACGCGATCCTACTGACCTGACCCAAAGCCTGGCAGAAAATCGAGGCTCAAAAGCCGATGGCTGAGAGCTGTGAGCTCTGAGCCGTGGCCCGTGCGCTGACCACTTAACCATTCAACTTGAGTTGGCCGCAGTTGTGCCGGGGCCGGCTCTGCTTGAGCTGCACCCTGACAGGCTGGCAGGCAAGTGCCAAGTCGCATAATGAATAGTGTCCGGGATATGCCAAGGGTAATTCTGGTAATGCGGGGCTTCTGCCCCAGCTGCCGTTCCAGCTGCTGTTCCCGCTCCTGCCGCAGCCACAAGCTGTTGGAAATTTATGCGACTTGGCCGCCGTTGGCTGTCAGGACACACACACACCCATATGCCATAAAAGTCCTGCAGTCTGAACGCCTTTTCGTGCAAATAATGAAAAATTGTACGCAGCCGTAGAGCAGGGAACTAAACTTTTTTGATTTAAGCGCAAAATTGCAAACGCCAGGAAAACTTGGACTCGGAGGTCATAATGAGAAACGCCATGGTCGAGTCAAGTCGCATGAAGTGGAGTGGCATGGAGTGGAGTCAAGTGAACTACAGTGGAGTCAGGCTGGGAGGAAGAGTAGTAGAGTAGGAAAACTTATTTAAGTGCCAAGCACGTTGCACGTTGCAGTAGTCAGCGGAGGACGGCAAAATGAAACAGAAACAGAGTCGGAGCCGTAGCCGAAGCCGGGAAAAGCGCGGAAAAGTGGGAAATGGAAGCAAGAAAAGTGGGCGGGGGCAGGCTGGCTGGCTGGTCAGTGAAGCATGTGGCCACCGGCAGCCAAGCAGATATACAATCTGGCAGGCACTTTAGCAGCTGGCGACCCCATTTGCCATGCTCTGTCGCCCCATCGCGGCCCCGTTTATGGGCAAAGTGAGTTACGAGTTCTGTTGCTGCAACTTGACGGCTGTAATTAAAACTAATTTCATTTGCCTTAATTTCCATTTTCCGCCAGCTAGCCGTTAGCCAACAGCCAGCAGCCTCGTCCTGCCAATGCTTTTGGATTATTAACGGCTGATTTGTTATAAACAATGCAGTTGAATTGGTTCCCCGTACGCAGTAAGTTTCCAAGTTGTGCAATCAATAGGAAAAAGCAGCGACTCGGCAGAAAAAACCGTTTTATTATCTCACTAAACAGGGGGCAGATAATAAATGTAAATCAAATGTAAAAAGCAAAATGCATACCACACTGCGTATGAGTAATGTGGTGATATTGAAGGGAAAACGGATCAAAGATGGTTGTTAAAGTTCACACACTTCTATGAGAGCTAAAAAATCTGTAAAATGATAATTACAGAGATTGAGTTCTGAAGCAATCTGAAGAAATATTAAAATAAGTGCAGTAACTAAAAGAGTATCCTTCTGTCAGTGTTCCCCATACGTAATACGGCTTTAACTACTGCAGTGATTCGTTTGGTCAAATTACCACTTATCATCAGTCGATATCGACTGCGATTCATTGCTATTAGCATGTATGTATTCAAGGAATCGAAGCCGGCAGTCCCATGAAAATCAATACCATATAGGCCACATCGCGTATACGCAATGTGCGAGCTGCGTATTTGTTAATCATTAGGCCGATCCAACTGGGCCTACAACTGGGCCGATATCAATCGGCAGCAGCAGCAGTAGCAGGCACC
The DNA here is from genome assembly GCA_008042485.1 of Drosophila mayri. Taxonomy (NCBI): domain Eukaryota; kingdom Metazoa; phylum Arthropoda; class Insecta; order Diptera; family Drosophilidae; genus Drosophila; species Drosophila mayri. The sequence goes on along the minus strand of VNJN01009931.1, from coordinate 70,552 downwards.
GCAGCCAAAGTCGTTTAAACAAATAACTGACTGAAATTATGCCCCACACGTGCAGGCCATGCGGGCCGTGACCTCGTAAATTGAAGTTTCATTAGTTGACTCCGCTTCCCGCTTCCCCGCCACTGCCTCTGGGTCGTGAACCAGTAACGATTGTTGGTCCTGTTTCCCCCAGTGCTTCCTCCAGCATTTGTGTAGTTGTGTAGTGGCTTATGTCTGTGTCTGTGTCTGCCCGGAGCCAACCTCCCGAGCTTGTGCGTGTAGTTTAATTGGCACCCAACGAGGGGCCCTTCGGGCGACTTTGTATGTGGGTGTGTGCACGTGTGCGTGTGTCTGGGGGCGAGGGTTCTTCCCCTAGCTGGTGGGCGTGTGTTGCGTGAAACTTTTGGTTACCATAATTATGGCGGCCAAGGTTGCCCGAGAGCTCAACGACGCAGCAACAACTGCGATTGCCAGTGGTTGTATTCCTGCGACAGCTACTGCTCCGGCTTCTGCTCCTTCCACTGCTCCTGCTCCTGCCACTGCCCCAGCTCTTGCTCCTGCAACTACAACTTCTGCCACTGCGACCCTTGCCCCGATAGGTGTGACATTATGAAGTCCAATCAAGTGGATTGCACGCATTCGGGCTGTCTTCAGCAAATTGCTTGATTAATTGAAAAATACACACGGAATGGCCAGACATGCCAAGTGAAATTGCAGCTAACAGGGGACTGGGTAGATGTCATAACTAAGCAGTGATTTTTCAATTACTACAATCATACTGAACACAATAATTTTCCTGTTAAGGTTGAGATTGATCTCAGACTAACTATAGCTCTTACTCATCATTCCTTGAAGGAACCAACTAAAAGGTAACATTTCTAGCAGTTAATAAACCATTGATCGAAAGGTTAGGAAAGAAACAAAAGAAAATTACGTCAGCCTGAATAGCTCTAGGATAATTAACCTTCGAGGCCTAAGTATCTCAACTTTAACCTTCACTTAAAGATTTCCCCCTCGTGAACTTTTCCGAATAATTATATACAATGAAATAACACCGACCATTCTTCAGGTTTGAGCTATTCTCAGCCAAAAGTTATCAACTAGAGCCCGCTCCTGACCTCATTCTGGTTAAAAAAAAAAAAAAAACGTTCACTTTCTGTTCTGTTCTGTTCTGCAGATTAGCCCGAAGCTCTACAGCTCCTCTCCTCCCCTCTTCTTAAAGCCCAGAGCCGCACTTCGGACTTTGGCAACGCCCCGCCATCAGACCAACATTAATAATTAAGGCTCACACACAGTCGCGTTGACATTTTCCGCAGCCACGGCTGCTTCTGCTGATGATGCAGCTGCAGTGCACGGGAAAATAATGAGCTTGGGCGCCTTTCAAATAGGATGCAGGAGATATGAAAGGATATTCCGAATTAAAACGTAAAGGGAGTAAATGTAAGTCAGAAATAAACAAGAAGCCGATGTTTGTATACTCTTGAATAAAACTTTAATACCCTGTCATGATATTTAAAGAGATTTCCTAAAGAAAAATATATTAAGTTGCTCTACTTTTCTATAGAAAACTTTCCTAAAAATTAAAAACCATTTTCCCCAGTGCACGAATATCTGCGACAGGTAACCACTTTTGAAACTGAGCCGGACTGCTGTCCGCCATTAGCCTTGTGTGCAATTTTAATGACAAACAAATTGCTGTTGCAGCGTGGATTTTTATTCCGATGCGCCACTTGCGCCCCATTTGACCGCATTTCGATCGGACGCACGCGCTTCAACGCCATCTTACGTGTCAAAGGCTGAGAAATATTTAATGGCGGCCAGGCGGCGCAATCAGTGGCCACAGTGCTCACTGCCCAAGGCTGTGCGAATGCGTACTTACGTGTGTGAAGTAGTAGTAATGCACGGAGGCACCTCGCTCCGCCAAAGCCTGGGCATACTCGTTGGTGGGGCAGGTGAAGAAGTGGTCGCCCACGGCGCGTCCAATCTGCTGCTGGTTCTGGAAGCCGGGATTGCCCTCCCAGCTGGTGTACTGGAAAACAGAGAGAGAAAGCCATTAAAATTGTAATTCGATAAGACCTGATATCTCAGCGTATAAATCAGAGAAATATTTAAGAAAATTGAAAGAAATAATATAAAGAAAAATAGTATCTATATTTTCAGCTTTAAACTCTAAGTTAAAAAGTTTTTAAACCTTTAATTTCATCTCTTCAAGAAAAACTCCTTAAAAGTTTCAAAATATATTCTTTATACAAAATAATATATAGTATAATATACAGAAAAGAATTTCACCAATATAAAGACTGAAATAAGGAAAAACTATTAAAGAAATCAACTTGTGCTTCCTAGGGGAAAAATGTTCGGTCCTTGAAAATTGCCATTGAAATTATTTCCAACTCCCTTGGCCTTGCCATCCAACCACAATCATGAAATGAAGTTATCTGTCAGTTAGGCCAATTTCCGTTCACTAGTTTCGAACTGACATTTCAGAGTCTCCCTGGACAGACTTATCCCGGATGCTGTCCCGGTTCCGCCACAACTGTCAAATGTATATCCACGGATGACGCAGAGTGCCGCATGGCGTGGCAAAATGAAATTTGCTTGCGACAGGACAGAGTAAATGAATAAAGCCACTAAATGCATTTCAATCAGCCAGCAGCCGTCGCAGCTGACGTCCATTTAATGTGCTTAGTCTGTCGCTGACGTGGGGTAGTTGCATGTTGCAGGATGAGCCAGTTTGGGGCATGTCGGATGCAGTTAGTCAGTCCATGTCAAAGCATTGCCTTACCTGGAAAATGATGGCCTCGCGTTCCGCCTGCGTTGCCTTGCCAAAAATGTTGTTCATAATTTCCAGATACTTGTCCCGCGGCAGGGCCGTTGCATCGTCCTTATCGAAGTAATCGATGAAATCGTACAGCAAGAAGTAAGTGCCTGCAAAACAAAATAGAAACCGAGGAGGGAGGTGAGAGATCTCTTAACCAATGCGAGGTCATGCCACAACAATGCGGAGAGTAATGAAGGAGGGGTTAGGGGAGCAGGACTTGTGGCCGATCTAAAAAAAACAATTACCACTACAGACGGTGCTTCAAGATGCCGCCTCGCAATGGGTGGCCGTGCCAAGGACACCGCTTTCAGCATTAACCCGAGAAAGCAAGGATCCCAGGACCCAGCAGCAGCAGCAGCAACAGCAATCATAACACTGGCAGTGGAGAAGTAAGTGAGGGAGAGTGCAAAACAGAATAAACAAAATTTGTGTGAACCCAAAACAAGGACTAACCAATAGCCTGCCATGAAATACCTCGTCTACGGAAATTTATACTTTTAGGGGATAAAAATAAAATACTATTCAGAGATTCCATTTAATTATCAGCTAAGTTTTACAAAACGAATGGAAAATATCAATTTTTTAAAGAAGAATTGCAATCAGTTCTGCAATTTACACACATTCACAACACAATATACCTTTGCACCCTTTGATTAAAGGGTACAACAAGAAGGACGAGCGAACAAAGCGGCTCGTCGTCGTTGCCTTTTATTAACTTAATTTTTATGGCACTTGTTGTTAGCCGAGTTGTTCTCGGGCTTTTGTCTTTCTCGCACACTTCAAATACGGGCCAACACTAACGAACCATAATTGCTGCCTATGAGCGGCGACAACAGCAACACAACACAACACACAGCACAGCAGCCACACTCACATCGGTTACATCAGGACACTGTCGAGTTGGAGAGTCCTGTCCCTGTGTGTGTGTGTGGGGCACGTGCAACCCATTCCCAATTCAAAATCATCCTGCCGGCCCTCTGTGTTTATGTTTGCTTCGATTCCATTAAGGTCAAAACCTTATGCAAAGCCAAGCACGAAAAGCTCTGACTTGAATTGCAAACAATCTTGAAAAGGCTGCTTGAAACTGTCGCTTGCCAAAGTCGATGTGTATTTCCCAGAAAAATGACCAAAGAAATGCACTTACAGCTTTTGTTTACCTTAAGGATATTCTCAAAGAGCATTTAAAAGTTCGAATTTCACGGGATTTTGAATAGTTTCTATAATATCATGTACCATTATTTTAAATAATAAATACTATGCTCTAAACTCTTTCTGATTTAATTATTTTGACTGCAATAATAGGGCAAAAGTTATAAAAACAAAATAAATTCTAAATTTATTTGAACAACCCAAATATAAACCTTTAATTTAAGCAGTAATATTTAAGGTAACAAATTTTCGTTTCCCAAATAATGTAGATAAATGTCGAATAAAAAAACTTGCATAAGAGAAAATTAAATGTTTATATTTTACAAACTTTTCCGCTGACAAGCTGAATCTTACCTACATTACTAAAATTGTTTTTTGTTTGAATAAATAAACATAAATATCAATATTTTCTTTTGAATGCTAGAAAGACCTTGCGCTTTTCAACTATACGCTTTTAATTAAATTGCCAAAAACACACTGACAAACTCTGTGGCCACAAAATTTCTGTGCTTTTTTGCGGAAACTCACTGCCTCGCACACACATAAGCGGAATGTAAATATGGTTTTAATGAGTGTATAATTGAGTTAGCAGCGGCAGCAACAACACCCCCTCTGCCTCTACCCAAGCCGGAGGCGGAACGCGGTTCTAGGGGCTGCGACTACGACTAAAACTACGACTGCGGATGGAGCCAGCGATAAGTTGGCCGTCTCGAAACGCGAAGCAATTAACGAGCAAACAAGCTGTCTTGCACACATACCCAAGCAGCGAAGCCTGCTCACACAGAGGCTTTCCCGAAAACACATACTCGTACACACGCCAAGGAGCATGCAACCTCGAGAGGAACTGCCACCAAAAATGAATTATTTAAGGACCGAAAAGTTTTACTGCGACTGCACTCGCGAGCCATAAAGCCACCGGGGAAAATCTGTTATTAAGTCACTTAAAGGAGTTCCAACGATCAATAAACATATAACGTCATTCCGCTTAAGTTATGGGCCTTTAATTTAATCACAGTTCTGGTTAGAGAACGGGGGAAATAATGCTTACAGATATGATTCTGATTTATGGGTTTATTGTTAATATATAACAAAACTAAGATGTCCAACTAAAGCCATAATATTATATTTCATAAGACAAATAAATAAATATTCACCTTAAACATCTTTATTTTTGATAGTTGCAAGTAACATTATTCGGATGAAAGATACTAATATACTAGATAACTAGGATTATATTCTATTTTGGTTAAAAATATATAATATAAAATATATTATCTGGCTTCTGAAAGGGTAACAAAGGCCACCGAATTTGTCAAAAGCAAACAGAAAAAAGGATGTGCGGCACATCGTAATGTATTTGAATTTGTATTCGTATTGTTGCAAATGCTAGATGACCTTGAACTCACAAACACACGCACACATACGCTCAGCTGAGTAACAGAAAATGGTGGCAGTTGCCTGGCGGCCATGCACGCACACCTTTTTGGCCAAGAGAAAATAGAAAAGAGAGAGCAAACACACACATACACACATAGGGAAAGAAAAAGAGAGCGGACAGCAGAGAGAAAGCGGAAAGTAGCAGCTGTGAGCAATGAGTGAAAGTGAGCAGAAAAGCACACGTGTCTTCTGGCTTATTCCGCTCCTGGCAAGACAGCCGCAACAACAGCGAATGCCCACAAGCCGCGGCAGCAGCAACAAGAAAATCGAAAGGAAAGCCAGGCCAGAGCCAAAGCCAAAGCCAGAGACAAACTGGCACAAAAGCCCCGAGAATCTTCTTCAATCTGTTATACGAGAAACACACAGGCACCATCAGAACCACCCACCACCCCAGTGCCACCACCACCACCCCACACACAACGACATCCTGCGGTGGCGGCAGCTCGCGAAATAATAAGAAAAGGAAAACGCAAACGGAAAATTTGTTACAAGTGCGCCACTTACACGGCGTGGTACGGAAAAGCTGGCAGCACAATGCACACAAAGAGTTACGCACTAACATAGATTGAGAAGAATAACAGCCAGCGGAGGATACCAGCAGGGATACGAAATTGGGGGCGAAATTATGTTTGAATCTACACAGAGGCGCAGCCCATTTGTCCCCAGGCGAAAAGGAAAACTTGGCAGCGCCTCTAGCAATGTGATTTAATGAAAAAATTATTTGTCAGTTAATTAAAACCACAAGACTTTTATTGTCTTCAAGAACGATGCTCAAAAGGGGTTTCAGCTAGATTTAAAGTCATCTTTTTTACTCAGTTATAAATGAAAATATTTAATTTAAGAGGAGACAGGAAAATATAGGGAGAACGAAAAGTTCCCATTCCACGATTTTAAGGAAAATTGGTTGCAAATAAAACTCAACAGAAACTTCAATAAATATATGTAAGAAAAAACTATAAACTATTATGGGTTTTAGATTTATGACCCTGCAAATTGCTTAAACAATTTTTCTCGTTAGCCTGGTTAATAAAAAATAATTACCACAGAACTTTAACTTGACTTTGAGTGGCAATAGTTTTTCCAGCTCCCTCCTCACCCTTACCAAGGTACCTGCCCCTTTCGATATATACATACATATATAGCTTTGTGGCACGTGTGCCACTCACGCGTCCCGCACCGCCCATCAAAATGAGGGCTCGCTTTTTGCTTTCCCTTTCGCTGTTGCTCTCTGGCAGACCACCCACCCACCCACAGCCCCCGCTGTCACCTGAGCGAAATATATTTAAATAATTTATGATGCCGTCCCGCACAGCTGAGCGCCGCGGTGTATCTGTGAGAGTGCGTGTGTGCAAAAGGTTTTTCCTCATTTTTTCCCGGGGTCACCGCAATTTGCGTGGGCGAGTCTGGCAAGTTTCGACGGCTTATATTTTGGCTCCAGAGATTCCGGAGCGTTGACACATACAGCACTCGAAATTTAAAGTTGAAAAGGCTTTTAATTTGAAATTATTTTTTTGGAGTTAGTGGAAATAATTACTAATCGAACCATAATTTATGTTTACAGAGGATTTTAGCACAGTAAGCTCTGGGTATTATATCTGAGAGCAAGCTGAAAATGTTTGAAATGACAAAAGGATGTATATCGTACCTCATAAAGTATATATATATTTTAATCATCATCATCTTGCGAGTCTATTTAACCAAGCCTAGACCGTAGAGACCACAACTTTTGCTGGTTACACATTTAAAATGTAAAGTTCCTAAAATACGTAATTTGCCATAGGTAAGCCATAGCGAGGATAACCAGCTACAGCAGAGAACATTATACAAAGTGCAGTTTTGTGACAGCAAAACCGAAACTATGCTGAGCACAATGTAGCCACCACTGGAACCTCTCCCCTCCCTGGCATGCAATAAACCATAAAAATTAAGCACTCCAGCCAACAGAAAGTACCGAATGCATTACGAGTGCTCGAAATGAGCTGGGGAAATTTGTGAAAAGCAGCCAGGCTAAGCCACCGCCTCGGCCCCTTTGCCATCCTTAATCCCATCCTCTGCAGCCCAGTATAGCGACAAGAATAAAATGCATTTTGTCTGCCAGCCAGGAGCCGGGCCGGGCCAGGCCAGGCCACAACAAAAACTGTACATAAATATATGTATAGTTGCAGAAAAGTAATAAAATCTCAAATGGACGAGAGCTGTGAGCTGCAGCAAAAAAGTTTTCAGTGCGCCAAGGAGCGGGGCAGAAGGCGGGAGAGGAAGGATGCCGGGCTAAAAAGCTTGGCAAACAACATTGGCAATGGGTAGTACTTTGTTTTGGATAAACTTTAGCGCTGACGTCAGCAGCAGCAGCAGCTGAGGATGCAACAATAGCTGCAAGGACGACCCAGAAAAGGATAAGGGGGAGATAACGACAGACCGCGCCGGATAAAGTCAGAGAAAGACGATGGCGATGGGAGGTTACCAGGCTACTCACCCTCATCCCTGACATTTCCCATCAGGATGTCGTAATCCTTCAGATCCGCCGTCTTCATCAGCGTCATGGGATCAGCCGGCAGGAAGGCTCCGTCAATAGTCGGGGCCGAGGGGAAGCTTAGGATGCCGGAGTACGAGTTCCACTGCTGCACCGATATGGTCTTGGCGTCCACCGATCGCATGCAGCTCATCACATGAGCGGGATTGGTCTGGAATCAAGGGATTCACATAATTAATTATAAACTAATCTATATTCATCCAAAATTCTTTTGCTTCACCCACCTTCAACATGGAGGCATTGCAGTTGCAGTCATTGATCAGCGCCTTGCCAATCTCCACAGCCTTCTCGGAGGTCATGTGGCTCCAGGGTGCATTCATGGTGCCCGATTGCATCATGCCCCGCTTGACCACGCCCCTGGTCACTGGCGACATGAGCTGTGCATTCACCGAACTGGAACCCGCCGACTCCCCGAACAGGGTCATCCACTCCGGATTGCCGCCAAAGGCATGGGCATTGTCCTTTAGCCAGCGAATGGCCAGAGCCTGATCCCAGAGGCCCACATTACCGGGCGCCTCCTCGGCGAACTCCGATGGCATCTCTGGCGCCAGGTGCAGGAAACCAAAGGCTCCCACTCGATACTGGAAGGAGGCCACTATAACGTTGCCCACGGCGGCCATGATGTCGGCATTGTAAATGTCCAACGTGGCCGAACCGGTCATGAAGCCGCCACCATATATCCAGATCAGAATGGGTAAGCCATTGGTCGTATTCTGCGGATTGCCGTTGTGTATAAGATGGTCGGTGTCCGCCTGCTTGCCATTGGAGTGCTGATTTTTGGGGGAAGCAAATTTAGTTAGTAAACTTTCAATTTAAATTCGGGGAACAGGAACAAATATGTGACTAAATTTAGATGATTGACTTACCTCGCCCCCATTGGCACCGCGCCCATGACGGAGACGTGCCTTGGCCGGCGCCCAGACATTGATGTACAGGCAATCCTCGGACACATTTGTATTGGGGTTCCAGATCTCCTCGCCGGAGAAGCCCGGAAAGTACTCGTAACTGGGTTAGGGAAAGGGGAAGCACAGACACAGAGAGAGGGAGAGAGTTCTTGATTAGTTATTGACCCATATGCAAATCAAAGGCTGTTTGTCCCCATCTGAAATTCGGTCATGCCAATTACGACAGAACTAACCAGCTGTGTTATTTATTTTTATTTGCTCTCTTCCGCTTTCACTCTGGCACACCGAGCACAGAGCCCTACACATCCATCGGCCATCGCTTTCCCCCAACAATTTGACATAGTTTTTCCGCCTTATAAATGTTGAATCGCTTAAATCGATATCCTACGCATTCGCACAAAGCTCAGCATTAGTCTGTCCGTCTCCGTAGATATGTTACCTTTGGGGGCAGCGTATGTGCCTGGGTGTGTTTAGCTTCGTGTCCATTAAAATTAACTTTGCCATTTCGCATAAAAGTAATTTATCACAGACGTAGAGAGGGCGAGAGGCAGACGATTTCTCCATGGCTTTCTCTGCCAGCTGTCATTCGCCTTTATCACTATATTTTTCTAATTTCCTTTTGCCACACACACTTTGATGGCTTTTCCTTTAGGCTTGCGGCTTTGCCCAGCTCTGGGAAAACTTTAGTTTCCTATTTCAAGAGGAAAATTAAACCAAGCCAAATGAGTTTGCTCAAAAAGAAGTAATTCGGATTGCAAAAGAAAGTGTAAAATATATATTTCCTTTATTTTTGGGGATTTTAAATAGGAAATGGAGTTTAAAATCTAAATCTAGGCTAAACCTACATCAAATTCAACATTTCCTCTTTAAAAAAAAGGCTTCTACGTCACCAGTTTTATTTTTGCAAACAATATTTCCCCCTCTACAGATGCAGGCAATCAGAGTGCGATTGCAATTGGCAGGGCCAACATGCAGAACAGCGTTTCGCAATAATTCTTTTCGTTTTGGCCGGCATTTCGAATGCGGTCATGACGTCACTGGCAACAGTTAGGTCAACAGTGAGCTGCCACTGCAGCCGCGCTGCGATTCGCTTTCTAGGTCAGACGCACAAGTGGAGCGAACGAACCCTCCCTCTGTACACCCCCTGAAGCCCCATTCGAATCCGCTAAGTCAGTGACGACAATTCACTTTTTCCCCTTGTTTGCTAGCCGGAAATCAATGCAAGTTTTCAGGACTTTCCCAAATAGAAAACGATTTGTTATTTTTCAAGAAATCATTTAAACTCACCGCTCTTGAACGCAGGTGGCGGAGAGTCGGGTGGCGTCTAGGACGCCATGCCAGGGCTCCGCCGGCACCGGCTTGCGGAAGCGCAGATCCTCGACGGGTGGCTTGGCATATGGAATTCCCGTGTAGACGTGCACCTCGCGTCCCTGCACCGTCACCGAGCGACCGCGCACCGGGCCGGAGGACGTCTGCACCACCAGGCGGTCGATGACGCCGCAGACGCCGGTCAGGTGCAGCGACAGCACCAGGAACAGCGGTAGCGGCAGCGACAGCGGAAGTGAAAGGATGGAGGAGGAGGAGGTGGCGGGCAGGAGGCTACTCTGCCGTATGGAGGCCATGACGCGAGTGCGCAGGGCGGAGCGAGGGTCGGCGACGATGGGCGGCGGTGTCCTACTTTGGCGTGACGTCACTGGCACTAACCACACTCTCGGGCTGCGCTGCACGGATGCTGCTGCACACTGGATACGGTCCGGAATGGAGCTGGTGTCTCTGGCGGATTCGGGATGCCTGCCCGGCGCAGCTGGCCGCATCTACTACGACTTATTATCCGGTTGTGTTCGCCGCTGCTCCCACAGTTGCCACTTGAAGCTGCCGCCCGTGTGTGGCACTACACATTCTCCCGCCGCAGCAGCGAAATTGGGAATCTTTTGGCAACTCTCAGGCTCGGAATTGGTCTTGGATTGTGCTTGGATTTTGATTTGGATAAAGTTTGGAATGGGGTCTTCTGCTCGCCTCGGTTCGATTCAGGTTCCTGTGCAGCTGTTGCACTTTTGCAGCGCCGCTCCGGCTGCAGGTCCTTTGTTCTCTGGCTCCGGCTGTGTTTGAACTGCAAATAGGAGAAACAGGCATTATGCTATTTGTCTTGGTTTCCTAACTGGGGTCTGGACCTGTATTTGGCTTTAGTTTTTTGCAGAGAGACTAAAGAGAGGGAAGTTGGAAATTGTCCTTTTTAAATAAGTCTACAATTTCGGTCTTAGTTTTGTTGTTTAATATATTTAATTACAATTTATTCTTTGTCTTATTAAATAAACTTTAATGTAAAATATTTAAAATATACCTTAATTTTAATATTTCAAATTATTAAAAAAAAAATAGGAGAGAACAAGTTAGCTAAGTTATTTTTGGCTATGCCAAAACCACATTCTAATTGTAATTATTTGTAATAAATGAATACCTTTAATTATATAAATAATAGTATAAAATATGCCACATTTTGTTCAGTGTACTTTACTAGTGGCACCGCTCCAACACATACCCAAACCCACATACGAGTGCGAGTTGACTTGTTGGGTGCTTGTGTCGTCTGCCCCCGTTTGTATGCTGCAATATTTATGTGTTTGCTTTGGCTTCAGTGTGTGTGTGTGCGAGTGTGTGTGTTTACCACTTGAGCTGAGATGCAAAGCTCCTTCTTTCCCGGTCTCGGCTTGCATTCAAAAGTCCTGAGTGCCATCCAAGTCCACCCAAAAACTTGGCACCACCGCACCACCCAGTGGGTAACCCACACAGGCACACACACACACCTGCTGCCGAGCCACTCACAGGATTCTCTCGAGTGGCGCATATCGTTTTCTAAGGCTTTGCCTGCAACGTCGTTAAACATATTTTCTTATATGCTTTCATTAGAGTCACTTGACCGATTTAAGCAAATATCCTTTCAAACCAACTGCAGTTGGGTTAACCAAAGGAAAGGAGCTCGGAGTGAGAGAGAGAGAGAGATTTTGTGAAAATATATTATATTTTCCCATCTGACATTTGTTTCAAAAGGTATTACTTGGTAAATTACACATTTAAATAAAGTTACCAAAGAAATTGCTCCTTTTGATATTAAATTAACTTCTCCTTTCACAATTTACATTAAAATATAAAAAAGGGAACAAGAAACTTGACACATACAACACAATTTAGGCTACATTCAAGGGAACCTAAACCCAAATAATATACGATATAAGATGCAGGTTTTACGACTTGAAAATCCATCCGCTGGGCAAACAGTAAAATTGTTTGTTATTTGTCGATAAACTCAACACGGGAGGCTGCAGTTTGGTTGGGAAAAAACAAATATTTCTCGGTGGCAAATGGCTTTTCCAGCCCTTGTCCTTGACGTTCTCGAGTTGCAGTAAACTCCTGGCGTCAAATTGAGCCAGGAAACTTGACTTGGAAACGAAGAGCAAGGAGCAAGGAGCAGAAGGACCCGGCCCTTGCATGCTGACAGCCCATTAGACGAAGCTCGTGTAATAATTCCGCTGGCACGCCCCAACCCAACCCAGTTCTCCCAAGTCCTGCAGCTGCAGTGCCCCCGAGTCCTGAGGACCCTTTTGGCTCCTTTATGCCAAGCTGCTTGTCTGCAAAAGGACAAAGGAGCAAAGAGACTTCCTTAGCTGGCGCCGCAGTAATTTAAATGTTATTTCGCCGCACAATTAAAATGGCATTAAGACGCCACCAAAATGCGAGTTGCAAGTTGGCAATTTAATTTTTCCCCACTCTCTCGCTTTTTCCCACCTAAATTAGCTCAATTTTCTACACGTTCTGGGCATTTTCCCCGAGTTTCCACAGCAACTGTCGCAATCCTTAATTCATTAGATTTTTTTGCAGCCATCCGCAGTATTTACCAGCGGCTGTTCGGCGTAAGATAAGATATCCTGGTCTAAAGTGAATATTTTCTTGCGGTTGCAGCAGTTTTTTCTCTCCACTTTTCGACCCGCAGTTTTCTCTAAAACTTTTCCATAAACGTAAATTTTTCTCAGTTTCAGGAGGGGGTTATTTGAGGGGAAAGCACAGTTGTATTTATCTTATTATATTTTACGTTCACCGAAGCCTGAAAGCTTCGGAGCAGAAGTGCTTAGTTTCAGCTGACACGAGCTATTATTCTTGCCAACTGCTGGATGTTCATAAAAGTTTTAACTTCAAAGTTGGCTGGAGCAGCCTCTAAGCCCCCAGAAAATGTGCGTTTCACTTTAAATAGCTGTTTAAGCTAAATGCGTTGAAATCGCTTGGAAAATGCCAAAAATATTATTTTAGGAGTGCGCTTTTATAAATCAAGGAAAAGGTTTTAAAAAACAAAGATATTTTAAGGCGTTTTTAAACATCTATGCATGCGTTTAACTAATATAAAATCTAAAGCAAAAATGAACCAATAAGTTACAAAAATGCCTTTAACTTTTATAAGAAGTAATATCCCAAAATACTTTTACTTTCTACTGAATTCCTTATATATTTTATATATACTTTTATGTATAATAATGCCAAAACAGTTTGCTTACCTTGATGCAATTTTTTTTTGGCCCACAAAAAAAACAAAGAAAGAACAACTGAAATACATAATTTTCAGCAAATTTAAAATGCCCAGATTTTTGTCATTTTAAATCTGTGTTTATTGTTTGAGCATTTTCCTGCAGTATAGTTTTCCCTGCTTCGTTTTCGCATTGGTTTATTTTCCTTCGGCCAGGAAAATGCCACGAATACACAGCCACGGATATGATAGCCCAGCGAAAGGGAAAGCGAATGCGGGAAAATGAACGTTAGAGGGTGACAGCGGAGAGCGCGAAAATTTTAATGACATTCAAATTAAATTATAATTTCAAAAGTTTCGCCGCGCAAGGAGAGAGAGAGAGGCGTTGCTGATGACGACGATGACAAGGACATGACCAGGTGGTGGGCCAGGTGAAAGAGTCCTTCCCCTGCCACACCACCATATCCACCCTCCTCTCCTCTCGGGTCAGCTTCGTTGGCCAAAGGTCAAAGGAGAGAAAAAAAAGGTTTGGCCACCCCCTCAACCTCCCCGTTGCTCCCAATCAACTCGTTTTTCCTGCTCCTTCTCCGCCCCCCTTCGCTTGTTTATTTCCCTTACGTTTGTTTTCAAAATTTGGCTGAAAACATGGCGGACGACGAACGACAAAACTAATGGTAAAAGCCAAAGGGTAAACAACACAAAAGCAAGCGAAACAAAAACAAAGATGAGAGACACCGAAAATGTAGGTTGGCAAAAAAAAAGCAGGGGGCGGAAAAGAAAATATGGAAAACTCGGCTGAGGATAACCGGGGGAAATAGAAGAAAAGTTAACTGTGTTTTGTTTGTGTTTTCATTTTGTTTAAGGGGTTTGAATGTTTGGCATTCTTCTTTGTTTTTCAGATTTTGTTTTTTTTTTATATTCTCTAAGGTCCCAAAGTATAATTTATAATTTTTATTAACAATAAAGCTTTTCTTACTCTCTCACAAAATACTGTCGAGACCTTCACCGAACTCTTAGCTGAGTTTCTTAAAATTCTTATTTTCTTGTTTGACATTAATTTACATTAGACTTAAATATACATTCAAATTAATCTTTTAAACCTGAGTGGGAAAGTTACACTGTCATTTAATGCACATTTTCCAAGAAAAACAGCTACTAACTAATTACCTAAAGAAGCCTCAATTATTTGCAAAATTATATAACAAAGTTAACAATTATTTCCTAGAAACATTACCAATTAACAGTTAACATTTAACAAATATCTTGCAAAACCGTCCCAATCTGTATCTAGATTTTCTAACAGTGCAGGAAAGACAAAACGTGGTTTAATTGATGGGTTGAAGAGGGTAGAGACGCCAGGCCTAACCGCCACTCAGCGATGCCTAATTGGTACCAAAAGACGGAGCACAGAGTGGAGGAGTGAGAGACAGGTGTCTATTATAACCCCCGAATACCTAGAGGTAGTCATTCTGTGTCTTGTCCCTACAAAAGTCTCCGGCAAGGAGCCAACTGTACCTCTCAAGACAGCCAACCTTGGAGAGGAATAAAAATAGAACCATTGTTTAAAGGCTGCCTCAGGAAATAACATGTGTATCTCGCTGGCCAAATCTTGTTCTTCAATATTTTCCAGACCATTTCCCTGCACTTCCATACGCTCTATAAGCCACCACGCAATCATTAAACCCCAAAAAATATGGCCATCTGCTTTAATGAGGCACAATCATCATCAAGTTTTCACTGACCATTTGACCTTTTCATTTGCCGGCCAGCAGGACTCCGTCTCCGGCTCCGGATCACAGGCCTCCAGCCCGGTTGGCCATTAGGCGAATGTCTGGCGCCAGACAAACTATAAAATAAATGCACAGGCGTGGCCCGTAGGCGGAGAAAGCACAGAAATCAACGCGTTTGCAGGAACTCGCAGCTCATCTTACGACGCCAAATGAAAATCATTTCCCTGGCGCCATTTGAGCTAGGAAAAATAATTTAATAGTTGAGAATAATTTCTATACTTGAAACAATTTTCATTTTAAAAGAGTAAAAAATGAAAGAAAACCAACTATGACAAAGTATTTCCTTTCGTAATTATTTTGCATTTCCAACTAGTTAATACTCCTTTAACTTTTAGCTCTGTGGCTGTGGAAAACCAAAGAACTCTGCCTGCGAAGAGACCTCAGTGAAACGTCAAAATTGCACAGCATGTGTCCAAAAAAAAATAACTGTGAGCCAGTGGCGCTTAGTTTTTTATTGCAAGGCGCCGCATGTGGCGGCTGCGGCGATTGAAGTGACCCTCGTGACGCGGGGCAAGTGGCTATGACGGTGCCGGGTGGCGGGGCCGAGGGCCAGGGATTGAGAGTGACAAGCAGGCAGGCGGCAGGAGCCTGGCACTGGCACTACGTCCGGTGCACGAGTTCGGCTTTAGTGGCTCTCGCCCGTCACCGGGGCTCGTTAACGCTGAGACGCTCAATTTAGCGCGACTTATTCAGGTTGGCGCACCGCTTGCCCTTGATGATATCACCGCAGCCGTGTCGTCGTGGTCAACGTTATGCTGGTTCCCCAATCTGCCTGCTCTTCCATTCCACAGTCGGAGGAGGCATGCAACAGGAAGTTGTCATAGTTGAAGGCAATTTTAATTGGTTAATTGGCTTAATTGTAAAAAAATATATTTATTAACTGTTTATAAATATACTTTTATAAATAATTTAGCTCTTCTTTATGTGTTTTCGGTTTTTGCAATGGTTTTCTCTCCGTGCAGTGAAAGCCATGTGAGAATCTGCCTCTTAGACGGTCTTCTGGGCTCACACGTGCCTCCTAGTCCCTTTTACCTACAAACTACGACCCAAACATACACACACATTCCTGCCCTTGGTTTCGATGTCTTGAGTCTCCTCGGGTTACCCGTGGGTGTGCTGCACTTAAAGCCAAAATAAAAAATCAATAATCGGGGAAATGACAAGTCAACAGCCAACAGCAGCTGAGCTGAACTCAAGCGGAGCCGCCGTTTCTGATTCCTCCTGCCTCCACACACACACTCGCACCCACACACACACACTCAGACAGAGAGAGAGTGCCCCTGTGTGTGTGTTTTTTGGTGTAAAAGTTTTATATTAAGTAACCTGAGCGGGTTTGGGGAGTCCCCGGGACACGTACTCGGCACACGACCCAAAAACGTGCACCGCAGGACTCGACTCGAGTTGAATTTATGGCAGTTTCGCTTCTTATTTATGTATTTTTCAGCTTGCATTTGGTTATGAAATATATAGAGTCGTTAACCTAGACAGAATGCAAAACCCTCCAAAGAAATAGAGCGCAGAAAAAATGGACCGAAATCAGCAGATGAAGTATGTTATGGTAATGGAATTTCAGAGTGAACATAAATACGCACCACAAACAGGCAGAAGATATTATGTCAAGTCTATATATGGAAAATATTTTATTTTTTAATATCTAAATAGATAGATGAGAATAAATATTCTTTTATTTAAAAGGCTCTATTAATTATTATTAAATAATATTTAGCTTTGCCTACATCTTAGCTTTCACTATCTCAACTCTGGTAAAATTCAAATAATCTGCAGAATATTAAGTATACGCCACCACTGCCGACCTGCTGTCTGATTATGAATACTAAACATTCAATCCCCAATGGCCTTCCCTTTCCGCTCCCTTCTTGTCCCTTTTCAACTGATGATGCTGTAAAATGTCAACTGTGAGTGCTGCCTTCATATGAAATGACGCAAGAAATAAAAGCGGCGCCCCAAAGGGCAAGCATCTATAGCATCTGTCGTCCCATTATGCACACAATACCAGGGCCTTGCAAGTGACGTCACAGTCCTAAAGCCCTACATCAATATATGCACATACATTCAGGTCCTTTCCCGGCACACAATCATCATTGTTCGTTTCGATACCTGAGGCTGGATAATTACTCGAAGGAACGTCATCAGCATCAAGCCGAACACATTGCGCATACGCCCTGTGTTCAGGCTGGCACTGCAACTTTGACTCGATTTGAGTCATTGAGGCTTCATAATGCAATCGGGCCATCAACAGCACGCATTAATTTGCCAGCAGCAGCTAACAAAGCAGCAGAGGCAAACAAGTCAACAGTAAATATTGATGCTTTGCGACGACAGACTATGGGGGGTTGTTGTTGTATCGCTCTGGCGATAATTAGGTTCATAAGAGCGTAAGAGTTTTAATTGGGCTGCTTATTACAATAATCAGTCGGCCGGGCATTATCATCGGCGGGGCATAGAAAGTGGCACCGAGGCCTGGGGACACCGTATCATCCGTATCATTGGGCGTGTGCGCTCGTGTGCACTTGCCTGGGTTATTCAATTTGCGGCAGCAGCCAAATTGCAGCCACAGCACAGGCGCAGGCAATGGCAACAATTACAGCAATCACGACAATGACAAAAGCAACAACAAAAATGGACAAAAATTAAGTGTACAAAATGCTGGATATTAAATGGCATTTTAATTGGCATACGCATCAATAATTTTTAATTTGTTACAATAATTACAAAGTTATTTAATATTTATGTTGACTCGCCGCCTGTCAATTAGTCTGGCTCATGCAATTAAGGTTGATTAAAAAATTATTCTTTATATTACACAAGTGTGTGTGTGCAGCTCACCAGAAAAACGCAATTTAATTTATTGGCTTCACAACTTAAATCAACTCATTAATTATGATTAAATGTTGATTACGGTTTCAGGCTTCCCTGTTACTAACCTCAGCTATGCTTCAACTTCAAATTAAGTTGTAATAAATTATAGGGCCAGCAGATGCTCACAAAGATTAAAAGTAATTAATTTGCACATCAATCGATACAAATATCAATTCTTTCACTGAATAGTTTGAATAGTTTAGTAGTGGATTTGCTCATCTTCAAATTTACATCTAAAATCCTGAAACCCACTATAACTTCTTATCTAAACCACCAAGCGGGCAACTCTTACGATAAGGAATCCAGGTAGCTTAGGTGTTTTTAAAACACCAATGTGATTCAAAAAGCCAAACCAAAGTTGCTAGCGTCAAGAATAACAACAAAAACAAATGGCTTGCTCGCTGCGCGATTTACAGGCAAAGCCCGGCGAATACAATCACACTAAAATCGCGCATACGCCGCGTATTCCCAGAGACACAGCAGAACTTCGCATTTGTTTGCCTTTGAGTGGCACATGCGCCACGCTTGGCACTTGCTTTTATTTTACCCTGGGTTACTTTTAATACCCAGAGCAGCAGGGCTAACACACACACCTCGCGCAGAGGGACACACATCAAGCGGTTTATTCCCAGTACACGTCACGGGCTCTAACCGTATGTGTATGTGTGCGCTTATAAGTGATTATCTGCAAGTAAAAATGGCAGAAAATGTGGAAGCTTATATTCCCATACACTGATGCGCATTTCAACCTGCACAGGGATCAGCAAAAGGCTTTGGCTTTAAACAAGGATGTGCCAAACTGCGTTGGCTGTCAATTTGCATTTAGGTTCAAGGGATGACGCTTAAAGCTTACTTATCATAAAATATTATTAACCAAGGCAATTTAGCTAAATTCCCACATTAACTCGCTTTACATTTATTTTCCTTTAAAGTTTTCATTTAGAAAGTAAGCTAAAAATATCTCTAGCTAACTCCTAGCCTCCTGGTGCAACGGCTTCTCTGTGGCGGAACCAATAAAATCTAATGAGACTGCAGCAGACAACAAATCGCATTATTATCGCCGGGCAATGGCCAAGAGGGGAAACAACATACTACATACACAGTGGCTAGGACCGCAAGAAAACTAATAAAAGTTGCCAAAGCACAGACAAATAAAAGAATCGCATAAAACTAATGTTAAACAATTCCCTGCTTCCCTTCACTCCCTTATTGTTGTGCCTTTGTCTGCTGTCTTGTTTTCTCTTTTATTTTTTTGTGTTTTCCGGCTGTGTTGCGTGAGACTCGGTTCACTTGGGTTGGTTTCAATTCGGTTGGTGGGCCTGTCATCGCCCATCGTCATCGCTGGCCCCTTAAGACAATGATGGCTGGCCCAAAGCCCCCAGGGCTATGCAATAAAATTGCGTTTTAATGCTGGTCCAAAGGACAAGAAACGACCCATTTACGAAGCTTCTCAAGTGCCTTGTCTGTTCCGAATAGAAGCGTTCTCCATGTAAGGCATAAACACTCAGGGGATATGAGCCAAGGCGATGAATGGCCTTAAAGACATGATCAGTAAATCTATTAAGGTTTATGCTTTAAAATTTGACTTTAAAAGCAGGTCGAAACTAAGAGTCCTTAAGAAACTCTACTCTTATGGGAAGGACTTTTCTTTTCAGCCAAATAAATTGCTAGCCGCCTTCGCTAGGAGATCCCACCGCCGTGTTTTCAAAACTTGAGATGAAAAACTTTTCCTTTGGCATTTCCCCAGCTCCGTCATTCAATATTCATATTAGCCGAGGGTATAAAACCGTCCCCTTTGTTTCAATTTTATTGCTGGCTTTTTATGCACGCCTGTTTGTTTGTCCTTCGCATTGTTTTATGACATTTTATTTGCATATTTTCGCGTGTTTCTCGCTTGAAACACGAATACACGACTTTTATGTGTTTGTCGATTCTGCGGAAAATGCAGAGGGAAACGCTGCCTTGCGGAAAGTGTAAGGTGGAAGTTTGAAAGAAGGCAAGCCATTGCACTCCCCACGGTCTGCAGGGAAAATGATCGGGAAAGCCAGCTTGGTAACGCTAAGGAGAAAATGTTGCTTGTTCAGCGAATTATACGGCGGGGCGAGAAATTGTATTTCCACCAAATACCCGGAGTGACGGAGGAGAGTGAGTGGGCAGGGGAAAAGCCAAACACAAACGGAAAAGTGTAAAACAATTCTCAAGTGTTTTATACTTTAAGCTTTGCGCCTTTGCTCTGTGCTCTTTGTGTGTGCGAGTTTTTTGTTTGTCGTATTCTTGTTTCTTTTTTGTGGCTTCGATGTGTTTGCTTGGTATTTTGTGTGTGTTTGTGGGGGTATGTGTGTGAAATTCTGGGCATCATTCTGACACAAAGAACCAAGCTGGAGTTCCCACGGCCGGCGGTATCCTTTGTGATTTAATCATTTTTCTGCCACTGATTCAATTAACTTGAACATCGTTGGCTCGAATTCCTGCACTGGGTACCGGGCATCGGGCATCGGGGAATCGCACTTTTGTCGGACACTGTCCCCCGGTGCAGAAGAGATTGCAGCACAATTGCAGTCCGCTCGATTGGATGCATTGTGTGCGCGGAGTTGATGGCTCCGGTTGGATAATGGATGAGCCACGACGAATAAGCGGAAGTCCGCAGCAGCGGCATTGAATTAAACTTAATTCCTCACGCCTAAAGGCAAACAAAAACACACAAATTGCAAATTGGATTAGTTGCGTTTAAATGCGTTTTTGTATTATAAAAAATAAAAACATTATTTATCGAAGTGGTCTTCCGATTATTTATTATCTTGCGCAAGCAACAATCTATTTGTATTTTTGCATAACCCTGAAGCTCATAATTCATTCGAATGTTTATTGAATAAATGATTAAATAAATTAAGCTATTAAGCATACAAAATGCCTGAGGAATATTCCAGTATTGAGCTTTAACTTTAATATTCTACATTATAAACAACACCAAATAACCTACAAAATAGCTTAAAAATAAATCCCACATTTTACCTCGTATGGGAAATGCAGATGGCAACAAAATATAACATAAATCTCAATCAAGAATGCAGTTCACAGACCAATAAAAAAAAGAACCAATGACCGCATCGGGCACCCAAAGCCCAGCGAACTAGCGGAACGCATTTCAGTGTATCTCATAGATACAGATACACAAATGTATCTTCAGCGGCGGTGTGTAAATAGTCCCCCAGACCAAACAACAACAAAAACAAAGATAATAATCCGAATAGAGCGGCAGAATGGAAGTGCAACTAAAGCGAACTAAACTGCGAACAGCACGCAATCCCGTGAATCTGAATCTGAATCTGAATCTGGGCAACTAATCAGCGTTTCTATCTAATAAGCCGGCGGTGGCTGATGATGACACTATGATCATGGTGGTATGATGCTGATGATGATGATGATGATGCTACATGATATGTGCTCGGTATGTGCTATATGCTAAGCTCGGGGTATAGTATATGATGTGTGTGTGGTGTGTATGGGTTAAGTGTGATAAATCGACAGTTGAATTAAGCGACATGTGAGCGACTGGGTGAGAGAGTGTCGTCAATGTGAATGCGACTGTGGCTGTGCGGTGAATCTAGCGAAACATTTACGCACACACTACTGCGAATTAAGCGCACTCACGCACTCGGGCTCACAATAATCGAAAGAAATGAAAAACCAAGAGCCAGGGCACAGTAAAAAAAAATATGTCAAGCTTGCAACTTAAAAAAAAATCATTAAAATAAAATATTTCAAACTATAATATAAAGCTTGAAAATTCATTAAATTTATTTACTAGCCCAATATAAATATTTAAATTCATTTAAAAATTATAATGAAAACTAGCAAATAGAACAGAGTTTCCTTCCATTCTGTTACAGACTTTTTCCCAGTGCATTGTCGAGTGAAGGAATAAAGTAAAAGTGTCTTTTCATCAGAATTTTAAATGTGCTCGGCCTCGATGTGAGTTGCCAAAAAAAATGTGTGTGTATGTATAAGTGTGTGCATGGGAGTGGGTACAGGTGTGCGCGTGAGCCGACCGAGCGGAAGTTATGGAGCCTACGTGCCCCACAAAAAAGGAAAACATCGAAAGAAAGAAGAAAAAAAATACGCATTTCGCTTTCCTTCGGCGATGGCGGTGCTGTGGGTGGTGGGCCAAGCGGGCGGACATTGAGGCAGCCCCACTCGATAAACCACCAATACCAGTGACCAGGTCCTCGTATGTAAACAGACAAATTATGAATTTGTAAGACTCTCTCTCTCCCTCTCTCGTTCCTTTCCCCGGGTGTCCTGTTCGTCCTCCCAAACTCGCTCTGCCCCTCTGTGCGTATATATGTTGAAGACTTTACGGATCACGGAGCTCATCAAAAATCGTTAAATGCAAAAATCGAATAAGAAATTTCGATGCCAAAATGGACAAATTTTAAAGGAATTTTAGTACGGTTAGTGAATAGAATGAAGGATATCGAAGAAAAGAATATAAAATAAATTATTTACACAGAAATATGTGAATAGATTTATTAATAACTAGACATTCTGTAGCTGAAACCATTATTTTATTATTTTAGATGTACTTTTAAATCATTTACTTAAATTTAAACATATTTCAAAAGTTTGAAGTAAGAATCCCAAGAGAAAATTAAATACAATAACATTAAAGAGATAGTAAACCAGTTGAAAATTTCTTATAAAATATTATTTCTAAAACAAAAGTGTATTTTTTTTTAAAACCTAACTATGTTTTTAGGTTAAGAGCTCACCAATTTGTGCGCTGAAAATGCTTTCCTTGGCCGCTCACTTACATGCCACTGTTTATGTTTGTCGTTTATTCAATTATTTTATTCGATTTTCCAAACTCGCTGATTTTTAAAACTGCAAATATAATTTAGGGACTGATTGCCTTTAAATTTCTCTCGTTTTCTTTTGCACAAATACTTCACTTTATCACACACTAAATCTGACTATGAATATCCTTCTCTGTCCGTGTTATGCCACATGCATGCCTATGTGTGTGTGTGTGTGTGAGGGGCTTAAACACAGATAGAGAACGGGGAAATGGGAACCCCCTTTGGAAATGAATAGTCTGCCTTTAGGTTTACTTTGTGCCGTTTGTCTTGGGCCTCTTGTTTTTCCAGCCTTTTCCTTTGGTTTTGTGTCTTTTCTGTTTCTTTTTTGTTTTGCGCACCCAATTGAAAACTAGTGGCGTAGTCCGGTCGATCCGCTCCGCTCGGGAAAAACTGTGTGCCAGCCGCTCAAAACACGACGATGTCTCTAGCTAAACTGAAGCCAAATGCCATCGCAATGCGTACTTTAAACTGTTCGAAAGGCAGGCAAGCACACACATACACACAAACACATACACCTTCTCGGGGAAAAAGGCTTTTCCGCTCGCTTTCCGAAATCCATACGAAATAGCGGGAATGCGGCTGGTCAGCATTACTTTCTCCCTCGCTCGCAGCTTTCGGAAAACTGTCATACGCTTTCTCTCTATCTCTCTGTATTTTTGGCCAAAAGCTTTAGCTTGTTTTTGTTCGGAATCAAAATCGGAAACTTTCGTCTGCGACATTTTGCCGCATTTGTTGTTGTGGTTCTGGCTGCTGGGGTCCCCGAAACAAATTTCATTATCTTGAGTGGCGGCCGCTTTGTTTGTTTATTTGAGAGCCGCTCTCTCAGCTGGGTAAATGTTATTGTAACTAAATGGGTGCTTCGAGTAATGAGGATTAAACAAAAGATACTTTTACATATTTTACCCAGGCAAAGTTAAAGATTTGTAGGGGTTTTGTTAATTGTTTAGGGTTTTGGTTTTTAGTAGGACCCCCGAAAAACGATCGCACACGTTTTGAGTTAGTATTACACACACAAGCACACACACAGTTAGTCCTCTTTTACTCTCTTTCTCCCACACTTTCTCTCGCAGGCTCCCACGCACACACACAGGCGGCTGCAGCTGTTTTAAGCCACGAAGTATGCTACAAATTACTGAGAAGGCTCGCCAACTCCGCTTAGACAGGATCAAAGGGTTAACAGTGTTTTAATCTTGTTTATCCAACAATTGCTTTATTTATTGTTATGTATAATAATGTTGTACCGAATCGAACGCAGATGCAAATCGAAATAATTCGAAACCAGCTTGCCCGACGACTCGCAGCAGAATGCAGAGAATCAAATGCCGAGCAGCCGTCAGCCAACCAGCCAGCCAGCCACAACAACAGCTGCAAAGCGGCGTCGGCGTCCGGGATGAAAAACTTTTCAACACACACTCACCCGCACATCCACTGGGGCAATGGCGAGCCTACATATTATAGGAAATTTGATATGAAAACATTGGCAGGCAGCCGCAGAAAGCTTTTAGCCTTCAGCTGTGTGCACGAGAGTTGTTTAGTTGTTGTTAGTAACGCAGCGGCTTGGCCGGTATAACAGTTTAGCATTTTCCGCTGGACGGAAATCTTCTTGCGGCAAGAGGAAAGCTCTCCGCCGAAAGAGAAACGGGAAACGAAGCTGAGATTGGAAAAGTTTTTATTCTTAGCTCCAATGGCCGGGCGGCGGAATGCGACAAAGCGAAAGATAAGCGCTTAACGCCATAAGCGGAATGGCCGGCCGTTTGACTGATAAATTCAGGTGATAAGGGTATACACCGAGGGGCTTTGCTTCATTCCCGGTTTATAGGTTTTTATAGGGTGCGATGCATTATAAAACTATTATCTTTCGATTAATAAACTATTTCGATAAACTATTATCTTTCGATTAATAGTCAAAGCAGTCTACTGACGAACACGATTTATTCATTTCAAGTGCTTTGAAATTAAGAAATAAATGCCATCTTATTTTTTTTAATATTTCCTTTATATTCTCAAACCTTAAAAAATTTAAATAAATATTTTTAAATATGCCTTCTTGTGTACTTTCATTTTTAGAATGTTCGAATTTTGTATGAGATCATTGATTAAAATATTTTTAGCTTTTTCATATTTCTTATTTATTTTTAGACCAAAAAAAATTTAATAAATATTATTAAAACCGCCTCGTTATATATTAACTTACATTTTTGGAATTTTCAAATTTTGTATGAGATCATTGATTGTAAATTTTTAGCTTTTCCATATAGTTTTACAAAGTTGAACCCGAAAATATATACATAGACCTCACTTATCGAACGATCGAATGGCAACTAACAGATGACCGAAGCTCTCCGAGATTGTGAATATATAATATATATAAATAATAAAATAAATACGACCCTAACGCCTTAGTAGGTATGCACTCCCCCTGTAGCTTTAGTTTTTTAACTTTAAGCTAACATAATGTAAAATAAATACAATAAATAATACATCTGATATATGTATATAGTTAAATATAAATATAAAAGCAGATAATATATACATGCACCTGATAAATAATATGTGCACACCTTCCCCAACCCCAAATTCGTTTGAAACTCCAAGATCGGCCCGTGTCCGCTTAGCTTGAGCAAAAGCAATCAGCGGATAGCTTTCACTCGAAACTCGGCGGCGGAGTGGGCCAGGTGACAACCCTGGATGCACTGGCTCGACTATGGAACAATATAAGGTAGTCTCGCCGGCAAAAATAGTTCGTTAACTATCCCAACATTAAGATTCCATAAAACGGCATTGAAATTGGTGATAAGATCTTAAGAGGTGTGTTTAGGAAATTATTTTTAATTCATTTGGAATTGTATTTTAACACATTTTTGATTAGGTTTTTTATTTTAAATAAAAAAACAAAAAATATAATAAAATAAGAACCTCAAGAATGTACCTTTAACGGACTATATCCCAAACACCTTGTCAGCCGACGAGACTATCTTTATATTTACTACGCCACCATGGGGCCGGCTATGCAACTTGTTGCGCCGGTTTTCGACGCTCATTCTCCAATTCGTTACCGTATCCCCCGGACGTTGATCTCGCGGCTCTCCGTTCTTCTGGTTGGTTTGTTATTGTTTGTTTTTATACTCTGCGCCCAAGTGGCTTTCGATCCTACGTGGGTGTGCGGTGGAAGTAGAGTGCATATATTTACACAGTATATTTACGCATAGTTCTGTGTGTGCCGAATAATTGGCAGATGTTTAACATTTCGCTGAGACCAATAAAACATCCAAATTGCGAATTACTCCGAGTGTTAATTGTGCCAACCGGTTCGCTGATGATCTGCAATTGTTTTTATGACTCGATGACTTAAGAAGACACACCCCAAGTTGTATACATACACTACAACTCGGATTTAAATAATGACGACACTTGTTGATGGGCCTAGGGCTGTAATCAGAACCTGGAATTCGGCTCGGAATCGGGGTCGAGATCAAGGCCTGAATATACCTCATCAGCGACCCCGTCCCTGACCAGCTGCCTTTTTTGAGCATAATCAGTTTTGACGTCAGTGCTTCTGGATCCAGTCTCAAAACCGATCCAAATCGGTCGTTAGCATGTTTGTCACGAACCGAAAAGTGAAATCTAAATGCAAAAGAAAGCCAAGCAATGCAGTTTAGGGGGGAAAACCTGACTGAATGCATACAAATATCACATTAGCTTGAAATTTCTGGAGGGATTTCAAAAGAAAGATAAACACAGAGGTATAATATGGAAAGTTTTGCTAGTAAGAAAGATCTTATATTTAGAAAATTAATAAGTCAAGTTTTATAAATGGCAAAAATGGCTGAAAATTACTTCTTACTTATTCAATCAGTAATTCTAATTTTGTTAAAGACTTAATTTCCTAAATACTTTTGACATCCACTATCTTATATTCAGACATTGATGGAGTGATATTTAAAATATTAAACTTTTATAGTGCACGCGTTGAAACCAAATTAGATAAATATAAATTTATAGATGATTTAATTGGGTTTTGCTTGGTATATGCAATTGATCAGTTTATTGCATAAAATTGAGTCGGAAAATCGCATTAATCATCAACGCTATTTTCCCTGTGTGACTCGGCTTTGTTAAGTCTTGAAATTTTTTAATGGGATCTCTGTTTCTTTGCCTGATAAGCGTCGTGTTTGTGCCCAGTACTTAACAGATTCGTTACATTTATCTTATCGCACAGCTGGAATCGTTCTGAACAAACAACACCACTCATCACGATGCCCAATCCACTGTGGTTCATCTTCTGGCTGTTGGTCTTCTGGTTCGTCTCCTTCTTCGTGGCCTTCTTCTGCGCCTTCTTCTACATCTGGTTGTATGCCTTCGCCTCCTGCATTCCCGCCCTGACGGTAAGTGTTTACTGGTGAAGTGGTGGTGACTAGTTAGGGTGCAGTATGCCAGGTGGAATGAGTTTAGGGTGGGGTGTGGTTTAGTTGAGGGATGCGTCATGAATAGTGCCGACTAGTTGCATGCGGCAGCTCCTTATCGGACTCTGTAGATTCTTAACCAATTAGTCATTCCGGGGACTTATCAGGGCCACAACCGGGGCTTATTGCCACTGATATCTGTCCCCGATTTCTGGCCCACCCACTCCCAAAAAATATAATATATACATATGTACACATACTGATTCGCTTCTTTACCATTCGCAGGGCATATCGGAAATTCTGCTGCAGGGCGTCCAGTTTCCATTCTACTGCGGCAAGGCCATGCTGGAGGGCAAGCAGGCCTTCTAAGAAGCATCCCACTGACGTACCCCGTACTCTAAGTGCCTTACTGATAACTCTTGTTTCATTCAATTTTACAATAAAGATTAATTAACTAATATTTATAAATATCTGGGGTTGTTTATCAGTTTGTAATATTATGGTAACGAGGCATTTGACATTGAATAATCGTCACCCCATTCATTAGTGACATCATCACATGGAATGGAATAATATATATAATATATAATATAAAATCAAAGTGGAAAGCAATTCACTGTTGTGTTTGAAAATAATTCATATGACGTTGAGGCTATTAAGTCTTGCTTTTTTTCTGTTATACAATGTCATTGTCCATCCAGATATATCATTTTTAATCCATAAAACTCAAGCTAGCTCATAACAACTAATAAATAAATTTATTAAAGAAAATCGATCAACAAAACGAAAGAAATGAAAGCACTAGGACATTCTAATTTGTCGACTTGAGCCACGACTTCAGCCTTTTCCCGATTCCGGTTCATCTCACTTGGTGGTGGAGGCCACAGTGGCGTTCTGCTGACCACTGCCCGGCGCCTCGCCCGCTGCCCCTGCATCTGCGTTCCCAACGAGATCGAGGCCCTGGTGCCCGGTGGACTGAGATGACGCCTCCTGTTCGCCGAGGGCGCGCAGCTCGAGCTCGCCAATCAACTGCATCACCCGTATTTTGCCCTCTGTGGCCAGCTTGGGCGGCAGGCTCTTGACGGTGGCGCAGATGCTATCAAAGAAAAGCTCCATGGAATCTCGACATGGTGTTGACGGCGATATGTGCTGCAGCTGGAATGACTGCAACTGGCGGGCAGCGTAGGAGGGCGTAGTGCGCGGCGAAGGTGTGTAGCAGTGACCTCCGGCTGCTATAGGTGTGATGGTGGCCTTGGAACTGATCTCCGGCCCTTGAACTGCTGCACTGGGTGGCGTGCTGGGAGCTGACACCTTCTTGATGGTTATTCTACAGGGCGGAGGTGCCGTCGTCGAAGAGGACGGAATGGTGGAACAGACTGAGGGGGCATTGGGGGGCAGCTCGTTAATAGTCACGTGCAGAGGCAAGTAGTCAAGCATGCCGGAATGTTGAGAGTCCGTCTCCGAGGTGCGGCGCTGCTGCTTGATGGCGGGCTCTGTTTCGAGATCAACCTGCGGCTCCGATTCCGGCTCCGCATCCTGCTCGTCTTCGTCTTCCTGCTCGTAGTCGGCGTCACTTTCTCCATCCCCACCGCAATCCTCATCCTCATCATCGTCGTCGTCATCGTCGGGAGGTTGGGCTCCTGTTCCGTAGGGCAGTACTGCCTCCTCGTCCTCGTTATACTCCCATTTCATAACCAAGGGTTCATCCGTTGCCTCCGGTTCTGCTCTGGGCGGTAGGGCTTTTCTCTGCGCGTTTTCCGAGTGCTTAATGCTGCCCTCGTGCTTGCCCAGATCGGATCGCTTGCAGCTCAGCCGACACTCGCAGACGGCGCAGAAGACAAAGTGCGGATCTGTCTCGTCGGGCAGCAACCAAGGATATATAGCCTGGTATTCCGGTTTCGTCTTGGGCCGCGGATACTTCAACAGGGCACACGGCCGGCGTGGCCTGTATTCCGAGCGCAAGGCGTCTCTGTAGGAAAAGAGGTCTGGTTTAAGGAAATTATTTACTATATCTCGTGAAATACTCACAGTTTTTCCTGAGTAAGCTGTAGGTTCGCCATTTGAGCAGACTTTTTGCAAAATATAAACAATTTTACCTGCTGTATGACCGTACTGCGGGAACTGGAAATACCAAGAAGCGCATAGCAATCAGCATTTGAGTGGCGCTGTCGTAAATCTTTATATTTATAATTTTTATAAATGCTTTTAATGCGAATAAAGACAACATATTAATTAAAAGTTGTTTTTTTTTAATGGCATATAAAAGGCATTAATATTATTGACTTTGGTCGGGATGAATTTCTATAAATAAGTTTTGTAAACCTTAGACTTCTATGTAATAATAATAATACATATATATATCATTTTCATTCTTATCATTATCTTATGTTTGTTTTATACTTAGTACATCTACAGCAAGCTCCTGTGATGTTTTTTGAAAATTTAAAGGATTTAACGGCCTTTAAAACGGCCGATGACGAACAACCTATTTGCCTCTCGCTCTCTCTCACTGCATGAAGACGGTTTTTTACTGTCTGAATACTATGCTTTAATAGAAACAACAATGTTTTGGTAATTTTATAGTGTAAATAGCATATAACTCCGATAAGGCTGGAAATTAGGCTTTCAGTTGAGACATACTTTTTGATTTTTAAGTATATTTTGGTATATTTCATGTGGTTTCCAGCACTAGTTGCGGTCACTCTTCTCTTGGATTGCAAATTTGAGTTGTTAGCAGCGATTTTTTTATTTATTTTTTAAATTTGCAACGCATGCTGTGATTAAGATTCGGCCGGTAACCCTTGTGGAAAGTGCCCTGAGTATCTGGGACTTGAAACCCAAGCCGCTGGGAATGGATCAGGAAAAAGCGCAGAGAGAACAGCTCAACGGGGCATCCGACGCCGGTCACAAAATGGCGTCTGCGAATCCCGATGCCTCGGCAACACACGAGCTGAAAATCATGGACGTGGAGGGAGCTGTGGAGACGGAGCCTCCTGTTGAACCCCCAATGGTTATCCTGGTGGACGACGACGAGACGAGCGAGATGGTGGTGGACGAGCAGGAGGAAGCGGACCTCATAGATGTGAGCATGGACGAGGGCAGTACGCCACTGGTGGCTGAGCTGCAGTCAGCGCTGAACGATCCAGAAAATAAGCCTTCTGGAGAGGATCCGCTACTGGGCGAGCCTGATCGGGATACGGATAACCTGTCCGCCAAGACGGAGCCAAGCAGCGATGCCGAGAGCAACCACTCTTACCACGATCCCATGGGCCTGCTGGAGCGCATCGAAACGCAAGAGGCCGACAGCCAAGACGAGGACGAAGACTACAGCATTGAAGATGGCAGCAGCGCCAATGGCGGAGTCACCCGCAAGAAGATGCCGCGTGCTGCGCGCTGGCTAATTTGGATGAAGCGCTGGCCCTGGTTGCTGCATGAGGATTCAGACGGCACCTACGCCTTCTGCCTGTACTGTAACATGAGCATCAACGTGAACAACCGCGCCAAGCACATCCAGCAGCACAATATGTCGCTGTACCATCAGGAGCGCGAAAACAACTACGTGGCTTTCAAGAAGAGCGAGGAGCAAACTAGGGGAGCGTGAGTACCGATGCCAAAAATCAACCAAACCACCTAGAAATTACTCACTATATCCAATATTTTGTAGGACCAGTGACAACGAGGTAAAGCACGAATTCGGCACGAATAGCTATGTGGCCGCCATGAAAAAAAAGCGCATTAGCGAGATCGAAGCCTTTAACAACTTCAACTGGCTGCGGTGGCTCCGTTGGCATCCTTGGTTGGAGCGTTCCCATGCGCAAGGTACCATCGGTTTGTGCCGCGTCTGCAACATCAAAATGAATGTTGAGTTTGTCTATTTGCGTAAGCGCCATGAGAGTACAAAGGGTCATCAGGAGGCGCTACGACAGCAGGATTTGGATAAGCCAAGCCGCAAACGCAAACGTAGTAAGAGCATCGGGGGTCCTTCCTTGGCTAACGGGGAGGCAGATAAAGAACT
This sequence comes from Drosophila mayri, assembly GCA_008042485.1. NCBI lineage: Eukaryota > Metazoa > Arthropoda > Insecta > Diptera > Drosophilidae > Drosophila > Drosophila mayri. Next base: position 39,274 of record VNJN01009931.1, on the reverse strand, counting down.
CGATCAGGAAGAAGAGCCGGAAGCAGAAGACACCACTGTGGTGACGATAAACGGTAATTTGAATAACAGTGAGGACCCCGGCAGGTGGTTCGAGCTAATTCCAGACACCAGTCCGCAGCAGTGCCGCTGCACGCTATGCAACTACCAAATGGCAATCACTAGCTTCATGCGCCATTGCAAGGCCAATGCTCACTGCCAGAAGCTAACGGGCCCCGCTCGGAGACGGTGAGTTATAAGGTTTACTCAACAGCGCTAATACTAACTACAAATTTCCATTTTAAAGATCTACAACGGAACGTGGCGTCTGGGCAGTATACGCTGACCTGCATCCCTGGTTGATTGCCGATCCAGAGGACCCAAATTTAGCCTATTGTAAGGTATGTCAAAAACGGTTTATGTACGGAAATTCGGAAATCAAGCGCAAGAACCACGAGAAATCCGAGAAGCACATGTCGGCTATCGCTGCTGCCAAGGCAACCGGCGAAGCCAGTGCGGCTGGTGGGGGACAGGAAGATAACGGCAGCGATGATGATGAGCAGGCGGAGGCGGAGGAGGCCAGTGAGCCCACGCAGTCAGAAGCCCAATCGGGAAGCGAGGCCACCGAAGAAGACGATGATAATTGGTCGGACAAGCAAAAGGGGAACAAGAGGTATGTGTTTCCCAATGTCAATATCTACACATCTGATTATTAATAATATTAACTTTGATATCAGCCAAGCAGTAAAATCAGTTATTGAACCAAGGAGGGCCAAGGCACGCGCCGGAGTGCGTTTCTACCCCTGGCTATGTTATTCCAAGGACCGGAAAATACAGTTATGCAAGTACTGCCGGGTGCGCTTCCATAGCGATGCGGCGAAATCGCGGCACGAGTACAGCGCCCGGCATCAGAAGCTCGTGAATCAGTTTAAGGCGCGCCAGGCGAAGTTGCCGCTAAACAATATGCCTGAAAGGGAGGAGGAAGTAGACGAGGAGCAGAGCAACTCAGATGCGGGAACCGTAGAAAACAAAAACCCCGAGACCCGACCCGTCGATAAACTATTCGTTAAGCCCATTCCGGCCACTATGAAGGGCAAAGTGATGGTGTGGAAGAGCCGCTTTCCATGGCTATCGTACAAGAAGAGCGAGTTGCGCGGCAACTACGCTTGGTGTAAGCTCTGTGATGTGTCCATCTTTCTGCCCAGCTCCAAGTGGGGGGCAAAGCACCAGCGCACCTCGCGTCACATTCGTCTGCGCAATGAACGGAAGCGCAATGGCGGCCAGCCTCAAAGACCGGCTACAGAAGGCATCTCCGCCGCCGTGGCCACTGCCGCCGCTTTGGCTAGTGGCGAGGCCAGGCAAAAGGCCGCTATGGCTGAGCTGCAGTCAAAATACAGCTGGCTAGACCCGGATGCCAATGATGAGAATCACTGCCACTGCCGTGTTTGCGATACGCGGCTGCCGATCAAGGTGTTCTACTTGCGTCAACACGATGCCTCGCGCAAGCACGCCGAGGGACTGGAGCGGCAAAGGAGCAAGGAGGCTGCGCCATCAGTCAGCACCAACTCAGAAGCCACTGCGGAAGCGGAAGTGCAGGAATCTGGCTTAGACAAAGATAGTGACGGCGACGTGAGCGCGAGGTTAGTACTGTAGTTCAGTTCATCCAAATAGTAGTGCTAATGAGTTTATATCTCCTCAGATCCGACGGCAGCACGGCAGAGCCGCCGGCAAAGCGATCTCGCCGATCAATGGAGGTTCGCCGTATCCTTCGCGCCCTGCGCGAGTCCATGGGCAAGCGTCACGAGGAGCGTAGCCAACTAGACATGGCTAAGGAAATGATATGTTCCTCGTTTGATATTGTCACGCGACTGCGAACAATGGAGCGCGAGGGGGCCATGGGACATGGCAACTGCACGGCGCAGGCGCCGGAACCGGTGAAAGCGGCGCCGTCAAATGCCCAGCCACCGGAGCCTCGGCATGTAATGGATCTCTTTTTCGACAGCATTGCGCCGACCATGAAATCTCTGCCAGCGGATTTGGCCGCTGAGGGCAAGGCCAAGATCATGCAGCTGGTTTGTGGGCTAGAGGTTCGAGCCATGCACAGGAATAGCGCAAAGGCAGCTTCTCCCACTTCTACCCCTGCTCCACCTACTCCAGTTGCTGCTGCTCCTGCTGCTGCTGAAACTTCATCTGCTTCAATTCCAGCCGCAGCTGCTGCTGACACCGACTTTCATTCCAACGTTATCACAATTAACGACGACGAACAGCTATTGCTGAACAACAACAATGACGTGGAATCAACTCCAAATAAGTCAGCCGGCGGGACATCCAGTGCTTCCCTGACCATCAACGGCAATCCAAAAGATCTGCCCGAGAATATACGTCGTATATTGAACTCTTCCCAACTGCTGGTAACAAACCGCAACGATGCAGACTCCGTGCGATGTGTGCCGCTGGACAAGTTAACGACTCAGAGTCAGAAAAGCGTGAACGGAATTGGGCGACACAGTCACGGTGGCTCCTTGGAAGCACCATCAACGCCTGGTGCCGAAATTAACAATGGCAATACCCTGGCCATGCTCCGGCAAATACGAGTGAACAACAACAATAGCTCAAAGATGATCACTATTTCTAAGGCACCCATGCAGTCGCAGCCACATTCTGCAAGCATGTCCTTGGCAATGTCGCGGGGTGCTCCCAACAGCAGTGGAACCCATATTAATTCCTTTCGCCCCATAATTAATCACAACCGTAGACCATAGAGCTAAATATATCGCTCATTCATAGCCTTAGATTTTGTCATTGTCATTATTTAATTCACTTTGATTTGTTTACTTTATTACGCATAATGTTAACGATGAATGTTTGCGAGCACGATACCAATTCCATTTTAATATAAATGCATATATTGTAAATCACTTGATGACGAGGCCCGACAAGTTCCCTTCAAAAGAAGAACACAAAAATGAAAAGTTTTTTTTTATTTCCCAAATCAATCTGAAGCTGAGCCCAGGAAATCCTTCCGATAGTTTTGTTCTAAACGCTTCAAAAACTTGATCAATTTATTTGCTTACAGACTAATGCCAAGTCTAAATTAAAATTAAACTATATCCATAAAATATTCTACAGTTATTCTGATTTGGCGACTTGGTGGTTGCTCTTAATTAAGTCTAAAATTTAGATCAGTCGATACGTTCTGCTTGATGTCCGTGCAGCCGTCGAAGGTGGAGTTACAGCTGGCGGAAACATTAAATTGACGTCCAGGAAGCTGCAAACTATTCGATTACATACAGGGTGCTGCCGATTTCTTCGTTTCCGTTGCATTGCCCCGCTACATAATGGCGGACGGTGGCGAGATAAGTTTTTAGCTTGCTCATTCAATATCTGGGCTCCATACGAAAAAGCCTGGGTTCTGGCCAAAACAAAGTGAATATAAATATAATAGACTGTGGTTGCTGCTAGCTTCACAAGCTTCATTTGACACTGCGACATGCGATGATACTGCAAAAGTAAGCGTTTGATTTCGCTGTCACCTTGTCACTTTGTCACTTCAAACTTGACAATCTGTCAATTTTCATTTTCAGTTCTACCTTGTCACTTCACTCCAACCTGTCAATTTTCTTTTTCACTTCTACAACGCAACGGAGCACTTCGCCTGTGTAAGCTAATATGAGTCCCTTCAAGGAAATTCAAAAATCGAAAAAGAAAATGTCGGCTCTCCGTGCCGCCATGGTAGCCGAGGGAGCTAGTAAAGTTGAAAAGGGGAAGAACGGCAGCGATGAAAAGAAGCAGACGGATGCTAAGGTGTCAGCCAGAGAGCCCATGCAGTCAAAAGCCCCATCGAGAAGCAAGAAAAAGGGCAGCAAGAGGTATGTACATACATACATACATAAGTACATTTCATATGTGTTTAAAATAATCCCATAATACAATAATTTTTTCGATACCAGCCTACCAGCAGGCACCGAAGAGAACAAAAATCCAGAGACCCGACCAACAGAGGAACTAGTCGATAAATCTGTTTCGACCACCATCAAGGACAAGATGATGATGCGGCAGAACCGCTTTCCATGGCTGTCGTACGAGAAGTGCGATATGGGCGAAGACTACGCTTGGTGCAAGATCTGCGATATGTCCGTCTACCTGCCCAACTCTAAGTGCGGCATGAAGCACCAGCACACCATGCAGCACAATCGCCTGCGCAGCGAACGCACGCGCAATGTCGCTCAGCCTCAGAGACCGTCTGCTGCGAATACAGAGGGCATTTCCGCAGCCGTGACCGCTGCCGCAGCATTGGGTATTAGCGAGCCCATCCAAAAGGCTGCTATGGCTGAACTACAGTCCAAGTATAAGTGGCTGCAGCCGGATGCCAACGATGAGAATCACTGCCACTGCCGCGTTTGCGACACGCGGTTGGTTATGAAGGCGTTTTTCCTGCGCCAGCACGATAGCTCGCGCAATCACATCGCAGGACTGAAGCGGCAGAAGAGGAACACTGCTAAGGAACCCGTGCCATTGGTTAGCAATAATTCAGAAGACACTGCGGATTTGGACAATGACAGCGAGTCCGACATGAGTGTGATGTGAGTGCTGAAATTCAGTGCTTTTAATTTGTAGTGCTGATCCTTATATCTCCTCAGATCCGACGACAACACGGCAGAGCGGCCGGCAAAGCGATCTCGCCTATCAATAGATGTTAACCCAGACCCTTGCGTCGTGGCTGACAAGAGGGATACTAATGGTACCCATTCTATTGAGCAATTTCCAACAATGGATCGAGAAGGGGCCAAGGGGCATGACAATTGCATGGCGCATGCGCAGGAACCGGTAAAAGCAGCCCCGAAGGACGCCCAGCCATCGGAGCCCCGACATGCAATGGACCTTTTTTTCGCCAGTATTGCTCAGACCATGAAATCTCTGCCGCCGGGCTTGGCCGCTATGGGAAAGTCCAAGATCATGAATGTTGTAACTGGTCTTGAATTAAAAATGCTTAATATGGCCAGTGCAGCTTCTGCCGATTCAATTCCATCTCGTCCAAGCCCTGCGGCAGCAGCTTCAGAATTAATCACAAATAACAAAGATGACCAGGTCATGCAAAACAACAACAATGACGTGAATAATAAGTCAACGAGCGGGACTCCGAGTGCGTCTCTGCCCAACGGCAACGGCAATCCAGAGGACCTGCCGAATAATTTACGTCGTAGCTCTTCCCAGCTGCAGGTAACAAACTGCAATGATTCAGACTCCGTTCGATGTGTGCCGCTGGACCAGTTAATGTTTCAGAGCCCGGTTAACGCAGACGGAAATGGGCGTCAAAGTCACGATGGCTCTTTGGAGGCACCTTGGCAATACCCTTGCTATGCTCCGGCAAATACGCGGGAACAACAACAAGAGCTCAATAATGATCAATATTTTACAAATATGCCCTCGCTAATGTAGCAGAACCAATTTTACTTACCTTCGGAAGAACCGTAGGACACAGGGCTAAAAATATCATTTCTCATCCATAGTCTGGCATTTGTCATGTTCAATATTGAATTCATTTTGATTCAGATATTTGATGTAAATAATAAAGATTAATGCTTGCGATCACAATACCTATCCCATTTAAATTCCCATGACGATGAGAACCAAGGAGTTTACATCATGCGGAATCAGGGCCCAGTAAATAGTGCCGACAGTTTTGTTATAAGCACTTCAAAAACTTGATTCATTTATTAGGTTTACAGACTTTTGCCAAGTCTAATTTATAATTAAACTGAATGTCTTCGATACTCTCGAGTTATTTTGCAGAGGCCACTTTGTGGCTGCTCTTAATTAGGTCTAAATTCAATATCAGTCGATAAAATCAGCTCGGTTCTTCTTGATGTCGCTGCTGGGGCTCTGCAGCTGGCAAGCCGTTCTGGAGCACCGATTCGCCTGGCTTCTCGTCACTCGTTATAGTTGATAACTCAATTTCCCGCAGTTCACCAAGGAGACGCCGCATGGAGCTGTGCATGAAGGCGTTCTCGGGCATCTCATAGCCGCCAATGCTTGAGGATGCTGTAGGGGCACCCGTCACACTTGGAGCTGTAGCTGGCCCTGCCTTTGGCGAAATGCTATTCCTATTCAGTTGCTTTTGTTCATTGGCTTCCAAGGCCTGATCAATGGGCGCTGATCGCGTGTGCAGCGGAAACATGAACTTGACATCCAGGAAGCTGCACAACTCCTCGATTCCATCTAGGGTACGGCTGAGCTCTTCGTTTCCGTTTGCCTGCCTGGCCACATGGTGGCGGACGGTGCCCAGATAAGTTTGTAGCTTGCTCCGAGCTATCTTAATCACTGTCTGGGCATTCTTTAGCTCCAGACGAAGGAGCTCGGGACTCTGCGAGAAACCAAAATAAGAATAAATATAAAAACAAATAAATAGGTGAGAATTCGTACATTTTCTAGGTAACCATCCATAGCCACTCGATGGGAGTCCTGTAGTTTCGCCAGAGCCGAGGAATCCGCTGCATTGCGCTCCTGCATGTAGGTAATCTGCCGATCAATTTGACTTCCGCTAGTCGCCACCGATGACGTCTCCGAAATAGTGCGAGGTCGCGTCCCAGTGGGTGGTGGTACTCCTTCCTTGCCCGTCGAGTTGTTGGTGAACGACACACAGGCGAAGGCATTCGCGGGATAGTCAAACTTTTTCGGGTTAAGCATGAAGAGAGCATGTCGCAGCACCAAGTGCACGTCCACGTTGCCGGGATAGCGCATTAGATACGTCAACGAAGTTGTGTAGTCACTGAGCAGCACTAAAAATGGGAATTAGCTAAAGCGGGAAGTACAATGGGGGAAATACCCACGCTTATCTCGGATGTGGACTAGCATTGCCACTAGAATGTAATTGGGCAGGTCGAAGCGATCACTGTCGGCGAAGATGGCATCCCACAGCAGCAAAAGGTCCAGCAGCATGAACTCCCGACCAAAGAGAAGTCGTAGCCAGCGGCTATAAGACATACAAGTTGGGATTAAAGATTAAAAAAAAACTCCAATACGTTCGCACAGCATTTGGAATCCCAAGCGCACTTCTGATTGTAACTCACATGCCGAATATATGCAGCGGGATTTCCATCTTTTGAAGATAGTGGTGCAAGTGCTGGTCCTGCTTGGCGAGTATTTTGTCCCGTATAAAGTTCAGTTGACTGATAACCTCCGCCTCCGTCTGCGGCTCATTCTCCCCGGGGGCCTGAAAGAAGAAAGGCAAGAGATAAGGCTGGTGCACTGACTGCTGCTGCACTTGAATATGGCGACGCACCTCGGTTCGCTGCTCGATATGTCCACCGGGAGTGGAGATCAGATTGGAGACGCGATAGTACGACTCCACGGAAGCCATCAGGCGGGAAAACAAAGAGCTGCACAAGGGGAATATGTAAATGCATTGGTTTTTGACATATTTTGCGTTTTTTCTTACTAGGTATCCGCCTCCAGATAAGCGGGATCCAGCACATCCAGCAGCGTCGGATTTATTTCGGTCTTTGCCAGCTCACTGAAGTGCAACAGGGACTGATGATCGCTGTATACCACAAAGATGATAGGAGCCAAGATCTCGTGCATGCCCTGCCTGTAACACATGTACGGATGCTCCCTTGCGTAGTAGAATAGAATGTTCACCATCGCATTCTGCACCAGGGGCTTCCTGAAGAAGTCCACACCCGGAAAGGTGCGCACCACGTCCTGCCTGATGACGGCGAACAGCTCTTGGTCGCTGAAGTACTGGTTCCATACGCTTTGTGTGGACTGCGACAGCGGGTCATCGATGCAGTCCCCGGCCAGCTGGTGGGGATTCCTCACGTAGTCTGCCCGGAACTTGTCGTACCGCACCCGCTGCTGTAGCCGCTGGCTGATCCAACTGCGGTGTTCGGACGTCAGGACGCGTAGCAGCAGCGCCCAATGAACGCTCCGGAACTTGGACATCTTGAGGTCTCCGGCAAAGGCCGCCTGTCGCAGACATTCCGGCTCGCCATCGAGACTCATCAGCAGCTGTTCCCACTCCTGCCGGTAGCGTTCCACCGAGTTCATTGCTCCCGTGTCCGCAATCACACCACGGTTCCCCCGCAGACACTCACTGCTTGCGTTTGCTACCGATCCGTTCAGAGTGATGGCTTCTATGCCCCAAACGGTCATTGCTCGTAGCTGGCCGCTTCCTAAATGCTGTCGCCCGTCCGCTTCGTCGTCATGTCAACGATGAATAAGTGCAGAGCAAATAGGCCGCTAAATAAAATACAAACAAAACGAAAGTGCACTCAAATCTTGATTAGACTGTGTGACCGCTCATGACAACATTGAAAAATCTAGAAAAAAAATTTTATTCAATTGGAAATTTGGCATCATTGGAACAAAAACGATCTATCGGACCGCTGCGCACACTGAAACGGCGAAGATGGCTGGCCAATGGCCATTTTTCAATTTCCGTCACATGATACAATCATAGTATGATTGTATCATAGTATGATTGTATCATGTTCCGTCATTTTCAAACAGTTCTTGACGTCCGGGCAATTTTTACGAATTTCCGGTTTCCGGTTATGACCTAATTATTTTACAAATAACGTACATGTATTTTAAGCAAAACGAAGGCGCAGAAATACTACATAAGAGTTTATAAAACAATAAAAAAATGTTTATTGAGGTTATACCTAGATTATGTATTACGTAAATATTTAGATCTTCATAGTTCGTCATCTTAGGCTGTTTCTAGGAATTTGTACTGAATAACTTTACCGATTTAAGATTTATTGCCCCAATTGTTTTCCAGGAATTGCTGAAGTTTCGTTTTAATCACAAGTTATATGGATTGTGTTATTTTCCTGGTGAATATTTTAAGAATAAAATATGGCTAACCTATTTACCTAAGACCCCGTAGTTCTTAGAATTTATTCGAGTTTTAGTGATAAATAGCATTATTTTAAGTTGCGAGTTTCCAAAATCAACAGCCGATATTTCTTGCATAAAGATTAATCTTTGTCCTATTTCATATTCTACTCACAGCGAACATTAGGCCCATTTGCATCGTAAGGAACACCCTCGAGTGGAGAAATGCTATCAACGACATACAGATACTGACCGGGACTGGCTGGGGCATAACCGAATATAGGACTACCAGCAATGTGCTCAGGACACTGGGTATCTGGCGACAACCACCGACTATCTGCGCGGAAACAGTTGCTTTTTATAACAGCAGCAATCAGTTTTGCGCTGGAAGTCAGACAAGCAGCATATGCTACGGCAATGCCAGCGGCCCAGTGGTCAAGACCACAAAGGGAAAGCGTTTCGTTCAGATCTGAATCGCCAGCAATGCGAACCTAGAATGCAGAACATCAACCGTTTTCTCGGACGTTCTGAGCCACATGGATTTTATTCTCCGTGTGTGGCATGAATACAGAAGTTAAGCGCGTGATCGATCAGATATTGCTTACGATGATTTAAAAACCAATGTCCATTAAATTTATATAATTAAAAATTTGCCAATTAAACCATACAAAGAGTTCAGTATTTTGTAATTTGTAATTTTCATAATGTAAATACCAAAATAGCAAAGTAATTTTTTATTAGACAAATTCAAGGTGGGAATCTTTTACATGGTGAACACAAATTTGTAATTCATTGTGGACTTGGTTTTAAGGGTTCGTCCTTCATACCAATATACAAAATATAGTCACTTCTTGGCCTACTCCTCATTCTAACACTGGCTCTATATCTGGTTTAGGCTCTGGTTCTGGTTCGGACTCCTCGCAAAGTTCGCCTAGATCACAAGGATCAGCACAGCATTTCCATGATTCCTGCACCCCAAATTGATAAACGGTTTCGTGGAAATAGTGATCCCCGGGATTAATGAATATCCGTGGAAACTCTGGCTGATTTACGGCGTCCGGATAGTTTTGCAGTTGCAGACTGAAGCCATAATGCTGCCAGTAGCGAGTGCAATCCTTCCCCAAGATAGGTTCCTCGCCAAGGGGTTGCTGCGGGAAATTGTTGGCGGTGGAAAACCTCATGCACGGCTGGTTGCTGTAAAGCTCTACGAATCTGCCGGATTCCGGATGCAGGAACCGAGCTATGTAGCGGGTTATATTGGAATCAAACTCCTTATCGAGGGCATAGAGCACATCGAAGCCGGGCACCTTTTGGTTCTCGAACTGACGTACTCGATCGCCCAAAAAAACCGGAAGCCGGATATCGTACACGGAGTCATCAACGGCCTTAAAATTACCCGTGGGTACACCCTCGTCCCCAACAGACTCCATCGTTTCCGTCGCCTCTATTGTCATCCGGTGTTCAAATATGCCCTTTATCCCAGATTTTTGGCCAGCAAGATTGAAGTAAATGTGGTTGGATATGTTCACCGGTGTGGTCCGATCGGTGGTGCCCTCGATCCGGATAAAGAACCGGTTATCATCGTCGATGGTGAAGTGGAGGAGTATGTACAGGTTGCCGGGATACCCCTCGTGTCCGTCCTTCGATATGTGCCGCAAAGTAACACCATCCGGTCGAACCATATGCAGGTCCCAAATGATCTGGTCAAAGCCCACAAAGCCCCCGTCAACATGGTGCTTCTGGTTCAGGTTCTTAGAGATGATGACCCGTCGCTCGTCCATGATAAACTCTGCCTTGGACACGACATCCGTGACTCTGCCCAGTGTGCAGCCGAACTTGTACATTCGGTTTTTTTTATAGCCAGCAATGTCATCAAATCCTAGGACCACGTCCGCCATTTGGTGATAGGCATCCGGCATTTGGATGCTCTGAACGGTGGCTCCCAGTTGGATGATGGCCACCGAGAGCCGGTTGGCATTGGTGATTGTGTATCTACGGATCACCTGGGCCTGATTTGTGATCGGATTGTTCGCGATACCGAAAATGTCCTCCACAACCTTAACCATTTTTCCGAAATATTTGTTTGTCTTTTTTTTAATTTTGAATTTAGAGAATTTATGGAAGTCAGATCGAAAGTGTTTGAAAGTTTACAACTAAATGAAAATTGCTTTTCAAATAGAAACGAAGTAAAAATCATTTATATTTATTTTATTTTTGTATTTTTAATTAACGTCTAATTACAGGTACATATATTATTATTTTCCCAGTAAAACAAAAGCTTCATTTTAATTGAATAATCTGTAATGCTAAAATGAATCTTAATTCAACTGAAAAAATTTTATACATTTATTTTGTACGACAATTCAAATACTTGATTGATATTATTCTTATTTTTCATTTTAAATTACAAGAAGAAATTCTTATTTGTCTAGAAATGTGTTTCAAGTTGATTTCTTGGAAAAAATAAATTTACAAATAATACAAAAAATATATACAAATAGTTTGTTTACTTTTTTACTTCTCCCCAATCTATCAACTCATATTTTAATCAGCCAATCATCAAACATATCAATAAATTAATATTTAATAAAAAAATACGATGTTGCCTTGGCTTACATTCATTATTAATTACATTTTTGATTAATTTTTAACTCTCTTTCGTTTTACTGACTATTTATGTGCAGTGCAGATCAGTGCCAGCATATACATATATAATACAAAATATAGAATAATCGATTTAATTTACAGTCATTAGGTAAAGCTATTTAACAAACAAACTAAAGCGCATGATTCTTCAATAAGTGAGCGGGTTGAATACGGAGGAATTCTTGAGATTTATTCCAAGTTCTCATTAATTTGATTTTGTGCCGAATCACCAAAGAAAAAAGATTTACCTAAGTACTTGGCAGAGGGAAAAACAACTGCGGAGACATGGATCGAGCCACAATACTTTGTATTTATACAGTCGAACTTCATTGACTAGAACTTCGGCCACAGAATAGCTTCCAGCTTACCCAGCTCTGCTCATCGAAAGACATATTCAGCCGACTGACAGCTGTTGGTTTGAGCATGAGAAGCACGACTTTAGTCTTGTTTGCCGCTCTGCTTCTAATGATCAGATTTTGTGCCATTAGAGGCGAGATCCAGCAGAAATTATTAATTTATTTGCACGTTCTGCTTCGCGAATCTGTTTGTTTATCAGTACCCACACACACTCGCACCCTCACCTATTGGGGTCAATGCTTGTCGCTATAATATGCAACAATTAATTCATGATAATGCCAAAAAGTCGGCATGGCGAACACCCAACCAGGAAATAGAAGACAATAACGAAATGCGGAGACTGAGACTGAGATGGAGATGGAGACGCGCGCCGGCGCATTAGCTCGGATCGGACCTGATCGTGATCGGATCGAATCGAACGGATTGGCAGAAGTTCCAACCGCTGCTAAAATTGCAAATAAACCAACCGACATCGACATCGGCTAATGGCCACTAAACACTAAAGGTTTCTATTTTCGATGTGCTGTGTGAGCTGTGCCATGACATGACGGTCAATGTCGTTTTTTGATCTAGTCTCGGGTAATTTTTCTAATCTCTTTGTGGCTTGAACTTGAACGATCCGCGATGGCTTTGACCCAATGACTGAATGCCGAGCGTCAGCGGTTGGATGGGTGGTCAATCGGGTGTGTCCAGGTTAATAATTACAGGCTCAAGTACTTGCCGGAGACATGGGTTAAGCAGCCATGGAACCATAAATTTCTGAAACAGCTGAATTTATTAATTTCGCTGTATGTCAATCATCTGGAAGGGACGATAAAATGCAATGCCGATATATGCAAATTCACTGCATTAACGCACCCAGAAATCCCATACAGACAACTACTTATGCCGCAGCACGTATGCGTCACATTGGCTCCGATTTATAATTTCTCGGTCAAAGTCAATGTCAATGCAAATGGCAAAAAGCAGCAGGCTACCAGCTAGCAGCATCTCGCATTCGCATTAATAACAATAATCAGTCAATGGGGCTAGCTGGCTAAGATACACCATCCACCCGCCCCGTCCCCGTCCGCGGCCACGGTTGAGCGGTGCGAGCGAACGAGTTTTGGCCGCTTATCAAACGCTTCGGTCGCCTTTGGCCTGAGAACTCGTTTGCTGTGTTGGTGTCTTTGGGCCCTGTTACAATTTGCTTTTGCCTGCTTAGCATTTTGTATTTCCTGATGTTTAATCAGCCAGCTGAAGACGCAGCAGAGACGACTTTGGGGTTCACTCATTGGTTTCTCTAAAAGAAAAGGTATCACTACTTTATTGAAGCTAAAGACATGCTTTTTTCAAGACAAAACAAAAGAAAGCAACTAGCCACATTTTGCTTAGCCTTGGCCATGGGAATATATTAACATACTAATTATTTTTACATTGAATTGCTCCTTTCCCTTTCCTAAATTATTCTAAAAAATTTGTTTATTCAGTAAAACTCAGGTATTTACGATTTACGAAATAAATTGGATTAAAACCTAAATTTATGCAGACATTTCCCGCAATTAACGGGGGGCTCAATGTTTTGTATTTTGCATTACCTTGATGGAGTTCATGTGTGATTGCCAAGGTAAGTAAATACCCGAAAATTGCGAATATTTTACATACATTTATAATGTTAGTTACATAAGAATATTTTTTAAATACGTTTTCCAATCTGCAGTGAGGGTATTCAGGATGCTGTTTGATCTTTCTTCGCTGTCACAGGCTCAAAGCGGTCTTCATCTCTTCATTTGCAACACAGACAATCACGAGGTTAGCTTAGGTCGCTTGGCGTTTTCGCGCAGCATTGGCCTTTTAGCTTGGCTTTGTTTCCATTTACATAATTTAATTGCCGGGGCTGATGGACTAGGGGACTGGGGGACGGATCAAGCTGATCGGATTGCCGGTGGTCCGGCCCCAACTTGTTTACTGTTACATCTATGCGGAAGAGTCCAAAGCGGAAGTTTGGTCTGGGCCAAGTCCACCGGCCATAATGTGTAATAAGGCGGGGGAACCAGAATACCATGAAGCACACATATTTATTTGGAGGAGTTGGAGCCGGAATAAGAATTGGAATCAGAAACATCCAATCCGATGAAATATGAAAAGAGCCTTGGAACCCTGTCAATGTCCCGGCGAAAGGTCACGAGGTTAAATGTAAATGGGGATTCGGGAAGGGGGCATAATTCATTCTTTTTCGGATTCCATCGTTTATATTTATACACTGTGAGCTCACAGGTGGCAGGGGTCTCGTGTTGTCCAAAACTTGTTCTGCCGCCAAATATAAAGAATTTCCTATAATTCGATTTGAGATAAATAAATAGCTATTTACCCAAAGAGATTCTGCTAACTAGCTGGATCCGATTTCATGGCTTATAAGCGTGCTGGTTCTTAACCCTGAATTTTAATTAAATACTAATAAAAAGCTGGGAGAAGAATACATCTACTTTGTACTTTTAATGAATTCATATCGAATGGGAAGTTCTACAGTGGTCAATAAAGCAGTGCAAATAAAATTGTAATAATAATAATATTTATTGATTAATTATTTTCAAAATCAATGTTCCAAAATGTAGTTTCTTTTAATGATAGACCTTAAAAAACCCCCACAGATCCGCAGATCTTATCCTCTTGCCCATTTCCTGGGTCTTCGCATCTAAAATTATCTGCCTAATCAGAAGCTCGCATCTCTGTCTCGCGTAGCCAAAGTTCTTGATTAGTTTATGACGCATATATCTAAGCGGGCTGGTTTTAACTTCGCCTTGACTGATATCGCTGGCCAGAATGGGTGTTAAGTGAGTTGCCTCCGGTTTATGGAGCTGCCCGACTGGTTTCACTAGACAAAAAGTAAATAAGGGCCAAACGGCGACTTCTCCCAGGCCAGAGCCCAGACCAGACCTCGCCTGGCTACGGGAACAAAGTGGAGTGGGTTGCCAACCAGTGCCCGCTGGAAAACACATGCATATTTATGCAAATCCACTTACACTCCCCGAGAAGTCAAGAATAGAAACCCCAAAATATAAAAATCTGCGGACAGGCCGAAGGCAGTTTAAAACGCCAAGCAGGTTTGCGATCTCCCCCAGAATTCTAAGCAGGCTCTTGGCCTTACCGATGCTGATCATGATCGAGTTGTTAATGAAAAGAGCCAAATGAAGCCAAGCCAATCCAAGTCGCACCGAGCGGAGCACTTGGTGACGACTTCTTAGCCAACTTCCCTCTGGGCCGGGACCAGATTCTGTGGAGTGTACGGAAATGCTTTTGCCACCGGTCCGTAGCGCCAAAATAGAAAATCAAAAATTGAAGAAAAAAAAATATATATATTATACATATATATATAATGTGTATGTGACTGACAAAATTTCGGGCGTGGGCGAGCAGAAAAAGTCTGGGGCACGTGATTAATTTGCTAATTTCTGCGGACCGGCGAATCCAATTCGTTTTATGGCTTATCAATGTTTTGCATGGTTTATTCTTATATTTCTTTTTGGCAGTTGAAAAGCTTCCCGCCCTGGGCAATGTCCTATGAGCTTCTGAAGAACTCTGGGTTTACATGCGAGCTGCTTTGCAGGGGAATTCCCACTACCTTGTTATGCATTTCGAAGTTTTCATATTCCAATTACTCAGGGTATTAACAAGTCGTAATGGGTCATAAACAGAGTGTTAAATTGGCTTTTACGACCGAGTTACGGCCTACAATTCTCTCGAGGATATATGTATTTCGTTCAATGACAATGCCACCTAGCCATCTGGCTTAGTTATTCATTTTGTTCATTAAACATGTTAAATTATTCATGTTTTGAAGTTGTCATGACCACGAAATCTATTCTTAAACACAGAATAAACAAACGCTTGGTTTAAGCTTAATTTTAATGCCTTCAAAATGTAATTTTCAGTAATTAGGCTTCGCATTTCTGTTATTAATATTCTAAACAATTCAATTTAAAATACAAATAGAACGGAAATGAACTATGACTGCATTTTTATTGCTTAAATCAATTTTATTCATTCAAATTCAAACATTCAAACGTGCCAGCCACGAGAATCCATATGAATGGGCGCGGAGCTTGTGGCCGAAAGAATAGTCTAAAAATAGGGGTACAGGTTTATTATCTTGTGCTAAACCCTAATGGATTTCGGTTGTACACAGCCTGACAAGCACCTCGAAGTCGTAAAAGCAATGTTTGATAAATTAGCCCAGGCGCACGGCCTGAGAATAGCCAAGTTGGCCAACGGCATTTGGCCAAATAGACGCGTCTCGCCAGAAGCGTGTGCTGAGTGAAATGTATTCCAAAAAGAAGTATTAACATATTTTATGCAAATTGCATTGATCGCATTGTGGCAAGTGACAATGGGATCGGTATTGCAAAGTCCAATGCGGGGCTGCCCTGGGAAGCCATTTAAGCTGTTCCCCTTATACGAGCCTAAATATCTTTATCTGTTTCAATATCTGTATCTACACGGCAAAGAAAATGCAGGAATTGGGGGTGAATGTTTTCAGGAACTGATATTTCAATTACAGCATAATTTTACTGTTTCAGAGATGCTAGAATTGGTTTATAAACAAATGTAAAATAAATATCTTTGGCTGAATTTAGTACATAAATTTCCATCTATTATGCTCATCTGTTTTTTTTTGGGTGTAAGAGCTATTGTTTTGGTATTTGTATCTGAGTCGGTTCGGAGTACAGCTGGGGATATGTAATGAGGCTTTTGTTTGATTTCGTTATTATTTTTCATGGCACATTTGAGGCATTTGTTGACGTGACATTGCGCTCTTCCTGCGGCACATCAGATATTTGCATAAGCATTTGGTTAAAGCGATCGCCGGCATCTGGAGGACTGGAACTGGGACTGGGACTGGGACTGAGACAGCGACTGACACTGGTACTGATTCGATTTTTCACGCACTTTGCACTTGAAAACACTCCGCTCTGCGACGGCCAATTTGTCACCGGAGAGATGTGTCATTTCGTGACGCTTTTTTTCGCAACAGTCGCTGGCTTGCATTTCAATTAGCTGCAATTAGTTCGGGCTGCGGGCCAAAGCCAATTGCCGCAGTGGCTCAGTGAAATTTAATTTAAGTTAAAGCGGAGTTTTGCGGCTGTGCTGCTTGGCTACGCCCCAGGGGTTAGGGCCAGGTTAAGACAGGGGCCATACAGACGCGAAACGTGCCGCGGCACTTGCATAATAGGAATACTTAAAGGTAATTGTGTAATTTTCGCAGCTCAAGAACTCGTCAAGAACTCGCCAAGAACACGGCTCGACCTTGGCTGGGCAGCTCACGATCTGCCGCTGCCACCAATTTTGTTAAGATGCCACTGCCACTGCCGCTTTGCAAGTCACAGGTGCATGAGTTTTAACCACAAACAACGACCGCAATGACAGACTTTTTTAATAACACTTTGGATTTTTCAATAGCACATTGGCCATTATCGAGGAAGGCAACTTGAGGGAGTTGCATTTTGGCACTTGACTCTGCAATTTTCCACAAGAGTGGAGGGTACAGTGGCACTTGGTTTTAGATTTTGCTACAAATTACTCCCTCATCTCACTCATATTCAATATTTTGCGTACTTACCTGTCGGCTTAAATAAGTGAGACTACTTTTGAATAGTTTTTCGCTGTCAGCTTATGCAAATACTGTAACTAATCGCTTTTACTTTCATTGGTTTCCAGCTAAGGGAAATTTCCTCTGTTGATTTACGGAAAAAGCCGGCATTGTGTTATATTTATTGATTAACTAACATGCGGTTAGTGTGGATTTATTTATATTTATTTTAACACATTAACAAACGGAATATAAATCTTAGGAAAAATCCCCATTTTGCTTATTTACAAGTTTTGTGAGACATAAAATTGTTGTGACTTTCCACCAGGAAATGGTTTCACCCAAAAGTAATTATTGTTTTTATGATTTATGATATAGTCTGAAAATATAAATATTAAATATTAAAAACCAAAGCAAATTGGGGTCTTCAAAAGTTTAAAGTTTAACGAAAAACAATTTTAAAGTTGCCTTTTATGTCTTTACTTTGTAGTTAATTTAAGGTTTTAGTCTAAAGAGATTTATTTAAATTTAACTGAAATTTACTCTTAAAGGTATGTGATTTTATTAATTATTATTAACAAATGACACACAAATATTGTACTTTAATAGCTCTTTAGCGGGGCACGTGTTGAAAATAAACTCTGGCATTATGCTGATTGATATCGAAAGCTATAAAATCACCTCAGGTTGGTTTAGTTCGGTTTTCGAGTGTACTACGATTATTGCCACTTGGCCAGGGAATCACTGGAAACGTGAGGTCGGGTTAACCGGTTCTGGCCAACTCTGGTGCTGACTAACCACTTTGCTTAGGATGATGCCCCCTTGTGACCTTCAACCGAGTTGCCACAAGGGGCCAAGATGTTGATGTGGATGACGTTGCAGAGACTCGAGGCTCTTGCTGTTTTGACACCGCCTTTGGCAGATGGCAAACAATTTTAGTGGCCGCCACTAAACAAAATTGGACACAACTCATTTTAACTTTGCGCCGTGGCGCGTTGGTGTGAAAACCCGGCAATTATGAGCGCGAAAACTGTCAACAAACTCGGTCTTTTTTTCTTTAACTATTTGCCCAGCGACTCGACAAAGAATCGGGCAATTATTGGCCCGTTTGCTGGCCAAATATTGGGACGGACTAAACAGCTATTAAATGTCGGCCATGCGGCAGGAAAATGCTAGGAAAAAAACCATTTAGAATCTGTGACCAGTTCGTCAAAAGAGTTTTGAATATGCATATATATAGCATCGCTATATCGCAAGGCCGAAATGGCAAACTGGTTGACTGTTTGGCATCTGACATACATCGCGTTATATATGGCCCAGATCCGGAGTGAATTAAGAACGTTATATAATGCCGATTGGAAAACATGTTTCCGAAGAAGCACTTCATTAGCAGGCACTTCGTCAGATACCGAAAAAGAAATCGCCGAGCGACGTGCCGAGTTCACTTGACCGATGTCTCAAGCCGCTTGACCTGCGGTCATAAATTTGGCCAAAAACCTGGCAAAATCTTGTGAATCTATTACATTTTCCGGGCAGCATACGTGAGGTGTGGCATTTACGAGTCTGAAGGGGATTTCCCCCAGGCCTCGATCTTGAATCGATTGTATCATCAAGGAAAGTGCAAGTGATCTGGATATTCTAGGTGGTGGTCGAAAAGTCTATAAACAAAGCTGCCCGACAGCCACGCGCCGAATATTATCGAGACGCATACTTCCATAAGCCATGGAATAGGCGACCCCGGCCCCGTATATCCAAGATACCAGATCCGAGGCGATCCAAGCCGATCCGAGCCGAAACGCAACGATCAGATACAATCCGAAGCGAAGCCTGAAGCCCAAGAATCGCCGGCGTCGGCGTGGAGAGACGCTTTAAATTTCGGTGTTGGTTTACTTTTGAGGCACTGTCTCCGCCTGCTCTCTCAGCTCGGTTCAGCTCGACTTAGCTCAGCGTCTCAGCGTCTAACGATCGATCCAATCGCCGTGCCGTGCGAATTCTTTGGACTAGGCGCTTAAAAAGCACTGCCAGTCGCTCCGATCCCTCATACGCCGTGCATTCATCGCGCCTCGTGGACGTGCCGTGTGTCGTGGCCAGAAAAGCGGATTAAAATCCAACAAGTCCTTGTCGTGGGACTGCAAAACGAACTCTGGTGTAAACAGTGATCAAGTGTGTTGTGAACGAAACGAACTGATTGGATTTTAGTGACCCCCTGCGGATTTCCCATATATTTTTTTGCCGCAACTCAATCCTTAAAGGTGAGTGTGAGTCAATCAGATGATTGATAAGCTCAATAAAGTCTCTGTGCCAAAAATGAAATAGTTTTATTGGTGCGACTTCGCTTTGCGGAAGTCATAGAAACTATCGTAAAAGTCTCAGTCCCGTCCGAATTTCAACATCAATCGATGGCACTTCACTAGACCCTCCAGCCTGTGTGATTCACCAATAGGAAATAGCATTCCATCGATCGGCTAAATATGTTTATGAAAAGAACTCTATAAAGCCGCTGACGCAAGTCCAAAACGAGATGCCAATGACGCCTCACGTAGCCCTCATAATACTAAAATTATGCTAGCCTTAAACAGATCGAATGGAATTCTATGGCTGATCCAGGAGACTCCGATCGGATCCGATCTCTTTGCTCTTAGCCGCAAG
The DNA here is from genome assembly GCA_008042485.1 of Drosophila mayri. NCBI lineage: Eukaryota > Metazoa > Arthropoda > Insecta > Diptera > Drosophilidae > Drosophila > Drosophila mayri. The sequence continues at coordinate 19,242 of VNJN01009931.1, read as the reverse complement.
CGCTAATTGCGAATGCGGCTTAAGTAGGCGATAATGAGTATGGATGCCACGCATAATGCGGCCATAAGCATATTAAATCGGGCATCTGATAGCTGAATAGATGAATAGATAGGCCCGGAGATTTGTTGACGCTCCCAGACCAGACCAGACCAGAGTCACGTTCCCCATTTCTGTTCTGGGTGCGAGTCTGGGTCCGGCCGGGTGCTTTTCGTATGCGCCAGACGTCGCCGGCTGCGTGCGCTGCCCGATTCGATCAATGGAGGAGCTCTTCCCGTGGTATCAATCACAGTCCGGCATTAGATTTGAGTCAGGTCCCCCAGCTCAAAGCTTTCGCATTATATTTATTACTATTCCCCTGTGCGATCTGTGACGTGGTCAGCCAGAGTTCTCGTCTCGGCTGACGGAGTACCTAGGCAAGAGACCAAAAAACCAAACCCAATTTGAAGCCACGCCAAAACCCCCAAAAACCCGTTGGCAACATCAACCTTGATCACTCTTCGGAGAACCCGAAACAAAAGCAGTTCTATACATAAATTTATCGCGGTTATTTAACTATGCTAATATTCCGGTAAGGATGATTGAGAGTTGGACTCATCCACGCCGAGATCGGCCCAAGCCGAAGACCCACAGAAACTAGTTTGATTCTGGCAGCGCGTGGCACCTGCATGACATTACCATTGCCATTGTTGCCATTGTCTGGGGCTTTTGCGCATCCTAGACGGGCCAGAACTCCCCACTATGTTAGTTCATGATTACAGTATTTTTACAATGCCAACACACACGACTTGCCATTGAACCGTAACGAGTTATAAGCTGAAAATGTATTCACGAAGCTCCAGCAGCTCCAGCACCCCGGGCCAATAAGAATAGTTTGTTTTCGAGTCGCTGCGAATCATGCAATCGCTCTGAGGTCAACTGGTTGTCCAACTAGCCATCCATTCTAGCAGCATAGCTCTCTATAAAGGTGAAGATCGATCGTCAGGTGTGGGTTATTAAGTAGTGCCACATTTTGCCATGCAAAATACATAAATTGCATAGCTTAAAAGCGCAAAGCAGGGCTGCAGTTCGCTTTCAATGAACCAACAAGGCGTATGCATAATATAAATCAATGAACCCTGCGATCCTCCTTGGCATATGTAGGCCTACAAATAATTAACAAAACTATTTAAATGCAATCTACTGCGACTGCCTCGCAAATTACAAGTGATTCAGGCGGGCAGAGTTCGATGTCTTGTCCCATTTTCCAACTTACATACTTTCCATTTAAGCACAGGCCATATATACAAATCATTTTCCAACTTGTACCATTTATTTTTTATTCAAACTAGTTCTTCATTTATTTTCCAACTTCCCTATAGGATGGAATCTTCAACAAGTCTTCTTTGGCTTTACAAGTTTCCAAACTTTTCGCAGGCTTCCAGCCAGCTCTTCTGGGGTTCTCAAACCACCCTTTTCTGGTTTTCAATGTTCGAAAAAAAAATAGATTTTAATAGACCCCCAAATGTTTGTAAAGAATGGATATGCAAATATATCATTCGCCGTGTACAACATAAAAACAAAATTATTGATTGTTTTCTGCGGGGATTTTGTTGCTTTGGCTTCGGATTCCGTTTTATTCGGAATTCTCTTTTTGCGCTTCCGGCTTGCTATCTTTGTATCAGTTTCGAGTATCATTGAGGCTGGCCAACCGCCGAAGGTCGTTTGAGCAGCTCTCTTACCTGGTTACCTGGCCGTTTGCTGCTTGCCTACCGCTCGCACTCACCTCAATTGTGGTCCATAATTAGTCGTGCAGCTGGGGATGCCTTCCAAATGGAGAGTTGCCTCGAAGCATGCCCTGCATGCGAATGAGCACCCACTAATTGATGGCTTAGGCAAGCTTTTGAGAAGACAAAGGCGTCTCGTGTGACAGGTCGTTAATCAGGACGGAAGCTGCGGAATATCAATAAAAGTCACCTGTATCTATATGCATCCCTTCCGCTTTCGCTTGCAGATGACGCCCAACATAATAGGCAGCACTTTCATATTGGCCGAGACGGCCATTGCCGATGGCAACAACAACAAGATGGCCGCCACACCCGCCGCTACCGCCAACACGGTGGCCCCGCCCGCCCCGAAGGTTTCCAAGAAGCTGGAGAAGTCGGCGGAGAAGCCCTACGAGATGGAGATCGTGTGGCGCAACGTGGGCCTCTTCATCGTTCTCCACTCGATGGCCCTGTACGGCCTGTACCTTATCTTTGCGGAGAGTGCCTACTTGGAGCTCTTGCCAGGTGAGTTGTGTGTCTCTGGGTCCTGTATGTCCTTTGCTAATTTCGTACAATTTTCGCCTATTCAGTCTACTTTAGCATGTTTCTCGGCGGTCTGGGCATCACGGCCGGAGTCCACCGTCTGTGGTCGCACAAGGCCTACAAGGCCAAGCTGCCGCTGCGCATCTTCCTGATGCTGTGCCAGTCGCTGGCCTTCCAGAACAGCATCTGGGAGTGGACCCGTGACCACCGTGTGCACCACAAGTTCACGGACACACACGCCGATCCCCACAACTCCCGCCGCGGCTTCTTCTTCGCCCACATGGGCTGGCTGATGTGCAAGAAGCACCCCGATGTGACCAGCAAGGGCAAGCAGATCTCCATGGAGGACATTGAGCAGGATCCCGTTGTCATGTTCCAGAAGAAGTGAGTAACCAAGCTGACAAAATGTATTCTACCGCATTTACTCACCTGTCCTTTCCGCCCAACAGAATGTACTTTGTGGTGATGCCCATCTGCTGCTTCGTCCTGCCCATGATCTTCCCCTACTACGTGATGGGCAGCTCGCTGCGCGTCTGCTTCTTCACCTGCTCCATGCTGCGCTTCTGCCTGTCGCTGCACTTCACCTGGCTGGTGAACAGCGCCGCCCACTTCTACGGCATGAAGCCCTACGATGTGAACGTGAGCGCGATGAACAACAAGCTGGTCTCCACGCTGACCATTGGCGAGGGATGGCACAACTACCACCATGTCTTCCCCTGGGACTACAAGGCAGCCGAGCTGGGCACCTACAGCTTCAACTGGACGACTGCTTTCATCGATGTGATGGCCAAGATCGGTAGGTTACCTTAATTGCCACTCGAATCTGAATTATATTCTGATCATATTCCTATTTCTTTCACAGGACAAGCCTACGACCTGAAGTTCGTGTCCCAGGAGATGGTGTACAAGCGAGTGCTCCGCACTGGCGATGGCTCCCACATCGCCGCCCTGCTGGATGCCAATAACAACAATCCCATTCCCACCAGCGAACTGGTGGCCCATCTGGACCACGATCTGGAGGAGCATGCCATCTGGGGCTGGGATGACAAGGACATCAGCGAGGAGGACCGCAAGGGGGCCAATGTGGTGAACAAGGAGTCCGAGTGCAAGCAGGACTAGGAAGTGGGTCTGCTGGAGCGCTGGTTAGCCCAAACGAACAGCCTTCTTGCTGCCACATCGGGTCCGCAGTATTTAATTATATTAATTGCCTATTCTCCATATTGCCTACGCATAAGTGGTGACTGTTTGCAACCTACATAACATCGACAGGGGAAATACTGGGGAGTCCGATCCTGCGACCCGATGACGGCAAGAAGCATCTTATATATCAATGGCTTCAATTCCAAATACAACAACCAACTGAAAAAAAAAACTATTCGAGATTAGTCAAAGCAACTTGTTCGCAGCAACAGAGCCCTATAAATACCCCTAAACGTCCCCCCTCTGACACCCGTCGTTCACGAATAATGAATGCGGCTGTCTCCCACAACCCTATCCCCCCATCTCTGTCCCTATCTATTGATATTTGTATATTTACGCAAGAGGTTCTAGAATTAAGTGTACCTGCTAAGCCCTACTTTAAGCATCGACTTTTATGTGTGTGTACATTGTGTTAGTTGTTTAGGTCAAAAACGAAATATTTAGGTTCAAGCCAACTATTGTTGAAAATTAAAAAAAAAATTATAAAAAACGAATGTGCTGTGGTTTTATATATGGGAGTTTTTTTGGTTTGGAAGATGGGCTATAATGATTTAAACTCAATTTCCAACTAGAAATGTTGAAACTTTAAACTGAAATATGAATTTAAAACCTGTAAGAAATAATTAATAATAGTAATTTAAAACCGTTTCCAAATACCAAACCCGATATACCTCATAACAAAGCTCAGGAACTTGGACGAAATGAAGCCATAACACAAGAGACAGCCTTTATTAGAATAGCAGGACCAGGGATTAAGGACACTAACTGTAGCTGATGTGTTGTTCCTCATGGCTGTTGAACTGCGTCCGAGCAGCGTACATTAAGGCCGCCATAAAGGCTCCATTATTCAACACCAGCGACAGGATGGTGGCCATCTTCAGAGCCGGTAATATGAAGGGCAGCAGACTGCCCAGCAGGACAACGGGAAAGATTAACATGGGCACCGCTACTTGCATCATGGTCACCTTGTAGGAGTTCTTCTTCTTGCGCTTCCCCAAAATCCCCCCACCACCTGCATCGCCACCTGCCACACCGCCTCCGCCACCCAAGCCGCCCTGCTGCTTGGAATCACCCTCCGGCTCTGGCTCATAGTTTTCCACGCTGCCACTGTTGACGCCACCGCCGCTGATGGACGGAAGGTTGATCAGATTTAGGTCCATCTCCTCAGTCTCACGTCTCCGGGCTCGTCCCATGCGAGATTTGGGAGCTGAAAGGACGGCGAGTATTGTTTTATTTTATTTAAACAAGTAATGCATCTTACTCATTGAAGCTGAAGTTTGATTACTTCGAATTTTTTCGATATTTTGTTCTTATAGGAATATAGCTTAACATTTGAATAAAAATATTCATAAATTATATAAATATATTAATTCATTTCTGTTGCCAATTTCATGAAGTTAAACAATAAGTTTTTGTCTTCAAGAAGATCTTTCTAGCTAAACATAAAACTTATTTTATTTCCAAAATAACATTCCTATATATGTGAGAGTTTCCACAAACCAGATAAGTTAGACATTTAATTGTTTACTATTTATGAAAGCGGAAATTAAAATTGTGAAGCCGAAATGTGTTACTGGCTAAAAGTGGTTTTGATTTATGAAAATGTGAGCTTAAGAACAGCAATAATGTATACTTTTTGAGATGGCTAAATTTATTAAATATTCGTTCTATTAAAATCCCTTGCATAGACATCCCGCCATCAATTTCGCGCATGCGTTGAATATTTTGTCACGATCAAAGCTTAAAACCGAACTGGCAGAACTTGTTTAATTAGAATAGAGAGACACAATGTGTGAAAGTAAATTAAAAGCTAGTCATAGAAAAGAAATGAATGAATTTAAATTTATAGCAAAAGGTCAGATATAGATGGAAATAAATTATAGCTCAGATATGGAATGCAAATGCTATATAACATATATAAAAAAGCACTCACCTTTCTTGAGCGAGAACTTCAACTTGTTGTCCTTGCTGGGCACAATCTTCACCAGCATTCCGTTGAAGATGTGCAGCTTGAGGTCTCGGTGCTTGAAGAAGCGCTGGAAGTTGACCACCAGTCGCTGGTTGAGCTCCTTCTCGGACATGCTCAGGTACTTCTTGACCACCAGGCTGCCCATTTGGGTCTCCTCGCCGAAGAACTGGTCCATGAAGTCGCGGGTCAGGTTGCCAGTGCTGTGCATCTTGGTTCGCTCCTCCATCTTCTGCAGGACATACAGCTTGGTGCAGTGCAGCATGCTGAACTCGCGCAGGCACTCGTAGATCCGCATGGGGATCGACGCCCTAAAGTATGAAACACTATTCGTGGCCGCCTGACTGCGACCCATAGCCGGGTTCATGTCTCCACTGTGGACGTCTTGGCCCAGTGAGAGATGAAGACTGAACAGGAGACAAAGGCAGAGTCCAAGCAGGACATGCCAGGATAGGGTCAAGGATTTTGAGGAGCCAGCGGTCATTTTTTTAGTTTTTCTACTTTTCCTGCAAACACAACACAACTGCACCGCAGCAGTGACAGTGCAAAACTGAATGCACCTCTTGGCCAAGAGCCGCCATCATCCCAGACTGTCGACTGCCTGACCACTACTTTCCTCCGGCCAAAACAACTGGTTTGCTGCTCCGCTGGATCGCCAACGCTCGGCTGGCTCGGCTCTTGGATTTAGTTCAGCGGGTCAGGCGGCGGCGGTGTCTCTTACCCGCACCTGCCCCAGTTGCCTGACTTATGGCCAATGGATTCGATTGTTTACAGCCGAAATTCTGGCTCTAATCTCTCACCCAGAATCAGTTCTCTCTTCGATCTGTGCAGATCTAGTGCACCTGGCTCAAGTTCCAGTCTGCTGGCAGTAACTGGGTCATGTTTAGTGCGTCTGCAAGTAAAAGTAACTCGATGCACCAGTTATTGGCTGAACATTAGAAATTTCACACCTCATATCGGAGGGGAGAACAGATCGCTGAGCACGGAGCATCTTAAAATGGGGTGTCTAGTGTAACTATGTTGTTCTAGAGTTGTATTTTATTTAATAGTAAATTATAATTATATAAATTTAAGCTTAAGCTCTTCTTTAAAGTTTGATGAAATTATGTAATCGTAATTTATTATAATGCTTGTAAATTATTATAAATATTTCTTTGATGCAATTCCTGATTTATAATCTCTCCATTTCCAACGTATTACCAATTCTTCATTCTTTTAAGACTTGCATCCATTAATTTTGGCTCATAAATCGCTGCAAGTGTGTTCATTAGACGCGTTTCTTTGCTGACAGACAACAAAATTGCAATAATTGCCATAAAGTGGAACAATTGAAGCCGGATTTAAAATGATCGAGTGGCTGGATGACTAGAAAAGTGATTCGCTTTGAATTAAGTGCTGGCGGATCAAGTGAGAGTTAATTAATTAGTCTATAGCCATAATGAGGCATCAATATCACCAAGGAGAAATCCGTGCCCGGCTAATTATCGTGTGTTGGTGTGTGTTGTTTCGCCTAACTGTGACCCATTTCGATTATTTTGGATCGAGGAGGAGTATCAATTGACTTTCTATACGCGTCACCACCGCCCGACGCTGCGGAAGAGCAGTTAAAAGAACCGTAAATCATGGACGCCCTCCGTCGAATCCGAAATGAGGTAGAAATTTCACTTTCCATAGCAACGGAAAAAGATACACAATCAATCGAAAATCCATATCCATAGGTAGATCATTTTGATTGCTGATTTATTATTGGTTTCGTTTGGAATCAATATTATTGTTAAAAATTAAACAAATGTTTCAGGTGCTTTAAATATTTCCCTTCAAAATTAAAATTCACTTTAGAAATTCGCTTGCCAAACATTTCTCTATTATTTAAATAATTTTTAATTTCTGTTTAAAATTTCCGACAGCAGACTAATTTTCTTTTCATATAAATATCGAAGAAAACTCTCTGCTGACTTTTCATTTCTGTCATAATTTACTTGCAATAAATAAATAAGTTAAATAAATAATTTAAACTAAACTTAAATTATTATTTGGTTGCATGCTCGCTGAGGCTGAGGTAAATTTGACTTCTGGCCCGCTACCAGCTAGCTTTCTCTCCTAATTTGTTTCCATGTCCTGCCAGGGGATTAGAATCATCTCCAGGATCTACCACTCCTTCTCCAGCCACACGGGCTGCTGGGTGTGAGAGTGGGAGTAGACCACGGGCACTGGAGCCGGAACGGGTGCGGCGGCATAGGCGGCAGCTGCTTGGACGGGCAGAGCACGGGACAGCATCTGACCGATGGCCAGCACCAGCAGAATAACGCCCACGCCCAGACCCTTGATGGAGACCACTGTCAGAGCAGCCAGCAGGGTGGTGATCACGCCCACCACAAAGGCGCCGGGCACCAGGGCGAAGCTGATGCGACGCAGGAAGTGGTGGCCAAAGGTGCGGCTCTCTGGAAAGGAAAATACAGATTAGAATTTAAAAAATTACATATTTTTATTTAGAATATTTTTAAAGAAATGTATTGTTGTGTTTAAGAGATTTTAGTAACAAATTTCTATCAAGAAATTATTAATATTCACTTTAACTTTTGTCTTTTGGTTTTTCTGTTAATTTTCAGAAGTCCATTATTTAGCTCACTTTATTTATAAATTTATTTCTGTATTTAAGTTCACTAACCAGTCACATCCGATTCCGCATCCGAGCTGTTGGCAGCCTGCTGCTGACCCAACGCCAAATCACAGGCCAAAAACAGGCACATGAAGGCAAACACAATCTTCTGGTTGGCGGCCATTGCGATTTGTATTGATTCGATGATAGTTTAGTCCTTCGGTTCAAGTTTGAGTATCCGGTAATCCGCTTAACACTGCACTGTTCCAACACTGGTGAACAATTGAGTGGAGGGCTTACATTGACATTGGCTTTTATCGACGAGGGTCTGGGCCGGCCCACGGGTCGGCTACTTGAAATTCGGCAGCCGGACATCGCGTAGCCGCAGCGTCGCACGAACGTGCGCCAAAACAAGCAAATCGTGCCGCATCCATACGGCTCGCACTGCCATCAGTTGCTGCCCCCAAGCCAGACTGCCGAATATGACTAGGTACACTGAGAAAAAGCTCTAGAATATTTAAATTTATGTTCTTAAAAGTACCATCAATAATTTATTAACAAAGCAGAAAAGCCAGAAAACAGAAACAGTTGTGTTTAAAGTTTTGATAACTAAATATATCTTTATAATAAATATTCACCTTTTAAACAAAAAAGAACATTCCCATTTTGTAGCAACAACTGCAATTTCAACATATAATTAAGTCTTAAAATTAGAATATTCTTTGCAGTGCCGTGCTTTGAATATGCATACAATAGGTCGGAGTTTTCACTGACGGCGAGTGGCCCTTTTCGGGCTCATCGCATTTGGAGGTGTAATGCATTGGAACTTGGATGTGGACATGGACTTGGACATGGGCATTCTTTCACGACGCGTGTCTATATTGAGGGCAGCACCCAAGCTGTCGCCGCCTCAGGCCAACGCAGCTCGATTCGCTTTCATTTTTCGTCGCTGGCCGATTATGATTTATCAGCTAATTAACAATGAGGTACTGCATTTTAATTTATAATCAATAGGAGGTACTAAGTCTGCCTACAGCTGAATAACGGAATTTCATTGACGAATTGATCGCGCCTTCTCATTGCAATTCACTTTCATTCACGGAAATTCATATAAGTTTCTATAGCAAGTGAGTCATAGGGTATTTTTTGGGTTTCCTTTTCTAAGATATGACTTTATATTTTTCACTTAAAAGTTCTATACAAACCTTTTAAATATTATTTATTATTATTATTGTTATATACCTCCTCCATCAACCAAGTTTAATGTATCACAAATTGTTTAAATACATTTTATTCCACCAGAGCTATGATTGTGACTAAGCAATTATGTTATTCCCTGTACTTTGCATTACCTAAGCTAGGAGGGATTAGCCAAAGTTTTGTTATTGCCAAAAGATAAGATTGGCTGCTGGCCATTTATATGTCTAAAATTTATTATCGAACATTGATAGGTGTATTGGGGAAATAAAAAACACGGCCACCACTCAAGTTATGGGGGAAATAAAGCCAATAGCCATAGCAATGGCTACTGAAATTGCTTTTGTTTCATTTTCTGCGAAATGGAGTAGTATTTGACGGCTAATTGTGTGAAAGTAATTAAGGAGACCAAATAAGTAAAGCGGATTTTTCGATGATCGGCGATCGACTAGAATTTACTTTCTACTCTGGATTTTCAGACCGTTTCGCACTCAATTTTGTCAACAACTTTCCCATGGTAATTGGAGGCGTCTCGGCGGGGCAAAGAACGGGGCACGGACTGAAGCCTTCGGTGGCAGACCGTTAGCAGGCTATTTAGAGAGCCGGCGGAATTATTTATGGCCATTGGGGGTCCAGGGGCAATTAGAGCTAAAAGAAATCAATGAGCGAGATCACTGAGAAATCGCAGGCCTACTCCAGATTTTCTTAGCGGGACAGCTAAGCAAGCTAAGCACAGCAATACAGACGTCGCTTTGGACGGCTGGCGGCTTAATTGAAGAGGATCCAGCGCTAGAATCGTGTTCTAGCCACTGGTAACTGGTTGCAGCGACAACTTCTCGGACTGCCAGTTGTCTGTGCTCAATTCCAATGCCAATTCCAGCCTCAGAATGCAGCCCCAGCTCTGGCTTTTGAGACGCTGCTCTGCAGCTTCTCGGCCGCCGCATTTCCACCGCTTTCTTCGGAGTTGATAAAACGCTTGGCCGCCGCCGTTTGTGCCACATTTTGTGGCTGGCCATTGCAGCAGACACTCCGCAGTCACCTGGAGATGAGCAGCCTGGTGAGATTCCTTTTGCTGAGCCTGCTCTGCGGCTCGCTGGCCTCTGGCCAGGACAGTGCCAGCGGTAGTGACCAACAGGTCACCTCCACCCAAGAGGCGACCACGGCGACCACGGCGACGGAGGCGGCCCGTGGACTGGCCAGCAGCTACGAGCCGGAGGACAAGCAGGCGCTGCGCAAGAACTCGCACATCTTCATGGGCATCTACAAGAACTACAAGAGCACCTATCTGGGCAACAAGACGACCAGTGAGTACAAGAAGCGGCTAAGGGATCGCGTGAGTGCACCTCAAATGACGGGCAACGAGGCCCAGCTGAGTCCGGTGGAGCAGCCGGAGGCTGGGGATGTTCTGGCCGAGGAAATCCGTCAGGATGCCAATGCAGAGGCCCTGCTGGAGGCCCAAACCGAGACGCCCAGTTACGATGACAGTGAAACGTCGGCGGGCAAAAAGCGACGCAAACGCAAGCGCAAGGATCGCAACAAGAGGCGCGAGGAACTGGATTCCGAAACGGATCGGCCGGACGAGACTGGACAAGAGGAAGAGGGCATTGAGCGATACCATGTGGGTCCCGGGCTCAATGTTAGCCTCGACATGAGCAACGATATTGTGCACGTGAAGCTGGATGGTGAGAACCTCAAGGAGATCATAGCCGCCCGCTGGCTGACCTCGGATAACAGCGAAGAAGGTGGGTTTCCCCTTACCTGAAGTTCATTTAAAATATTTTTATATTTTTACTAATTTTTTTGTATAATCCAGGACGTGGCAAGAAGTACGACATGATCACCAAGGTCCTACCTCTCTTCATCCTGCCCTTCCTGATCCAGTCGGCCATCGTTCCCTTCCTGGTGACCAAACTGAAGCTTCTGCTGGTCAAGTCCATTCTGGTGGGCAAGCTGGCCATCTTCCTGCTGATTATCTCGGCCATAAAGAACGGCAACAAAATGGTCCAGAGCTACGAAGTGCCCTCATATTGGGCCGGCGAACCAAGCCGAAGATCCGAACTGGCCGCCGCCGCCTCCTCTGCGGCTGCCGCCTACAATGGCTATCGGGTGGAGGGCAAGCCGACCACTTGGATCAGCTAGAAGAACGCGAGACCATCTCATGAGGCAATAAGTTACGGTTCTAGGCTTTAAGTTCTTCAAAATAAAGATTTGCACAAATCGGGTTGATTTCCGGTCTTGTCATTTGATAATTGGTAATTTACTATGGACACCTGTGGCGTAACGACTCGCTTCCCCTCCAGAAATCAGCTAAGAAACCCCAAGGCCAAGGAAAGTAAGCGCAAAAAATTATATAATTATTATCTTATGTGTTTATTGATAGCGTTTGTTGTGGCAATAAATAGGCGGCGGGAACAAATAAATTAACTTAAATCGTAGTTGAGTAATCTCTGCTGGGGCTCGACCAGCGCCCCTTCCTCCTGTTTAGCACTTAGTAGCAGGTGTACTGGCGCTCCAGTTGGACGCACATATCGCACTGCAGACGGAAGCCCCAGACCAGCTTGCAGTTGCATCGCCGCTCGGTCTTGAGGTGCTGGGAGCGGGCGCGGTAGCCGCAGACGCGGCACAATTGCTGGCAAGAGAGGCGCTCCTCCACCGAGCTGCTCCGGTCCTTGGAGCACACACGGCCGCGGGTGCCCTTCCAGCGTCCTGTAGCCTCCGGCTCACAGTAGTTGGGCGAATCCTCCATGAAGACCAGAGTATCGAGGGGAATGTTTTCCCACATGATCTTCAGGTTGCTGCTGGTGCTGTCCAGCTGAATGGCATCGTCGTACATTTTGAGGAGGTCCTGGGCCAAAATCTCGAAGGGCTTCAAGACGGCCACACACTCCTCTTCGAGGCATTGGCCCGGCGAGGGTCCCGGTTGCTTGCAGCGGCACTCCTGTTGTAGGGACTCCTTGAGGAGGGACCCCACCACCCGTTGGTTATGGGCAGAGGCTTCCGATCCAGATCCAAACCGCTTCTCGTACTGCTCCAAGGCCTTCTCCGGCTCATGGGCACAGGGCACATTGAGCGCATTCTCGGTGCATCCGCATCCAGCTATGACCCCGTTGGCGCAATCCTTGGTCAGGGTGTAAACAATGGCGGCCATCGAAATGGCCGTCACATAGGCACCCTCGCGATCCGTCGTGGCTTCCGATGGAGTGGTGGAACGCTTTACAAAATCCGTGGCAGGGCAGTTCCAACGCTGCCACTGAAAACTTTGCTGGCAACTGGCCATTGCCAATTGCAGTCCCTTGGCGGAGATATCCTCCCAGGAAAGCGGGGCTTGGAACTGGGTGTACTGATAGTAATTCAAGGGCTCCATGACGCCGGCCAAGGTGCTGGCCACTCCCAGGAACAAACAGAATGTGAAGAGCATTTTGTCTTATTCGGATGTGTGTGTATAATGATGATGATGGTGTCTCTCTGGTGTCGCTAGCTCGACTGAATGGTCAGCAGAGCGCTCTGCTCGCTTATAAGGCCGCCGGCGGGCAGGGTGCCCTCCTGGGAGCGGCCCGTGGGAAATTCGGGCCTGGCCAAAAAACCGGAAATTTGTCGTTTTCCACTTGGAAATTTTGCATGGGCAGGGGGTAGGAACTCCCCGCTGAGGACGAATAAAACCCACTGACAGCCCGCGACGCAATTGCGGAGCAGCCCAGTTTCCTGCGCCTACCTGGAGGATCCCAGCCTCGGGCAACTTTCCCACGCTTGGGCAGGTAGATGTCAAGCGGCGCCCGACGTGCTCATGAATGAATTCCAGCCGATTTCATTCAGTCCTGCCGGATTTCCCGGACTCCCGCAGCACAACATCAATGCCCCGAAACGGACAGTCTTCGGACTTGGATTCTAGTTCGGGTTTGGCTTCGGGTTTGTTTGGGTTTTTGTTTTGGACTGGCCAAGCCAATTATATAACAAAACATATGACAAACAGTAAATATGTAGCATGGCCATAATCTGGGAAATTAATTGCGCTTTGTGGTGAGCCGGGAAGAATAACCCCTCGACATGGAGACGGAATTGTTGGTATTTTCGAATCGCAAAAGTTAATACCTTGGATTAGGCCAAATGACGTTCAACATCATTAGGAGCTGATAAAGCAAAGGATCGATCGATAAGATGGATTGGATTTTTTAGTGTCACCTGGGAATGTTTTGGGATTTTCAAGAGTCGAACTGCGGAATATTATTTTTTGTAAGGATGCTTAGATAAAATCGTAAGAAATAAAATAGAATTAAAAAAGAATAAATAAGTACATGAATATTTTCTGTATTATTTTAGCAGCAGAGAAAATGGGAAAACCCAACAGATGGAGTCAAAAGATGAATGTAAATTTTTAAAATAATCATTAATTGTGACCATTTAATTGAATCAAAAAATTACCTAATCAATGATAAGCTTGTGTCATATATTTTTCTTTTGATTGTATCGAATAATTGTATAACAGATAGTGAGGGAAATCTCAAGTTGAACGTGAGTTAACCCTGAAAATAATCGCCTGATAATGGCAACTCGTTAGCACTTCATATATAAAATAGAACAAGCGGTTATAAAATCAACAAAGATCCGTACATATAGATCTATATAGTAATTAAGGTGGGTTTATTATAGGGAGAACTTCCCGCGTTCATAGCTCAAAAGGCAAAGTCATTATAATTCCAGGCTTTGCAACGCGAAAACGTGTGCGGAAATTTCAATGTTTGGGTTTTAGCACAATGAAAATACCGATTCTCTAATTAGGTCGCCGCCAGTCTTTCGTATGGCTTTCCATGGCACCGGAAAAGGGTTTTTTAGGACCTAAGCGCCGGGTAAAACAGAACCAGAAAGGGACGACGCTATCCTCAGGGGACCGCAGGTAGATGAAGTTTGCTCAATTGGTCTGCCGTCGCCGCAGGCTGCATTCTTCGCACACATATGGGCCTTGACACCGGGAGTTCCTCGGGGCTCAGCGGCCAGCTTGGAATTCCGACACTGCTAGAGGAAAAACGCGCCTGATCTTTGGCATTTCTAACTTTAATCAAAGCGCCATGACAGGGTCCATAAATTTGGGCGATTGTCAGCCGAGAACACTGTACATACATCCATGTCCCGGCTAATACCGTGCTCTGCTGCTCGGCTCATCGACTCGCGATTAGATTAGCAATCTGCAACGCACCAATTAAGATATAGGGGCCCACTTGAGTCCCCGACAACTTTACCTGTCGCTCCGCCAGCCAGGGGAGCTCTCAGTTTCGCCGTGGACGCGGCCCGTACTGGATTAACGCGACCGTCGCCATGATTATCACCGCCAAACTGGTGGCCATTGGCCTGAGCCTGGCGCTTACCGCCTTCACCGTATCAACCATCGTCTTGGCCGTCCAGAAGACGAGTCTGAAAAACGATCTGCGCGACGCCCAGGAGAAGCTGGATCTGCTGGAGGCGGGGTTTACGAGTACGGCTGCTCCGGGGACTACGAGTTCTGCAGAACCGGGCACCACTAGCAGCACGGCAGCGCCAGGTCCCACAGAGGCTCCAGGGCCGACGGAGAACCCAGGCACTACTGCCTCTCCAGGCACTACTGCCTCTCCTGGAACGACTGTCTCTTCAGGCACTACTGCCTCTCAAGGAACGACTGCCTCTCCGGCCACCACGGCATCTCCCGTGGAGAAGATCGACTACCGACTGCCCGGCAACCTAGTGCCCACCCACTACGACCTGTATCTGTTCCCCAACATCGAGACGGGCGAATTCAATGGTCAGGAGACCATTACCATTCAAGTTGCAGAGGCAACCGATAGGATTGTGCTGCACTCCCTGAACCTAAACATCTCGAGTGTTGCCCTGCTGAACACTGGCAGTGAAACTCTGGAAGTCCAGGAGATATCCTTTGATGCTGTCCGCGAGTTCCTCATTTTCCAGCTGAACGAGCCGCTGACGCAGGGCCGCCAGATCCAGCTGCACATTGGATTTGAGGGCTCAATGGCCAACAAGATCGTGGGTCTGTACAGTTCGTCGTATGTGAAGGAGGACGAGAGTCGCAAGTGGATAGCCACCTCCAAGTTTGAGCCGACCTACGCCCGCCAGGCTTTCCCCTGCTTTGACGAGCCGGCGCTGAAGGCCGAGTTCACCATCACGCTGGTGCATCCCTCTGAGGGAGACTACCATGCGCTGTCCAACATGAATGTGGCCTCCACTGTGAGCCAGGGCGCCTTCCAGGAGGTCAGCTTCGCAAGGAGCGTGCCAATGAGCACTTACCTGGCCTGCTTCATCGTCTCGGACTTCACCGCCAAACAGGTGGCCATCGATACAAATGGCATTGGAGATACCTTCACCATGAGCGTCTACGCCACTCCTGAGCAGATCAACAAGGTGGACTTTGCCGTGGATGTGGGCAAGGGCGTGATCGAGTATTATATTGTCTATTTCCAAATTGAGTATCCGCTGCCCAAGCTGGACATGGCGGCCATTCCTGACTTTGTCTCCGGGGCAATGGAGCACTGGGGCCTGGTCACCTATCGCGAGACATCGCTTCTCTACGACGCAGAGACGAGCTCGGCCACCAACAAGCAGCGCATCGCCAGCGTTATTGCCCATGAGTTCGCTCACATGTGGTTCGGCAACTTGGGTATGTTGATGCCTTGTAATAACTCAGCATAAAAGTTGATTAACTTATTTCCATTATTAGTAACCATGAACTGGTGGAACGATCTGTGGCTAAATGAGGGCTTTGCTAGCTTCATCGAGTACCTTGGCGTGGATGCTGTGTTCCCAGAATGGAAAATGGTATTTAGCTTAAATGCTTTAAAAATATATCGAATAACTGAGACTTTTAAATCAAAAACAGCGGGATCAATTTATTATTAGTACCCTGCATGGCGTGCTTACTTTGGATGGAACCCTGGGCTCTCATCCCATCATCCAAACTGTGGAGAATCCCGACCAAATCACAGAGATTTTCGACACCATCACCTACTCAAAGGGCTCCTCTCTGGTGCGCATGTTGGAGGATTTCCTGGGAGAGGCGACCTTCCGCCAGGCGGTTACCAACTACCTAAACCAATACAAGTACTCCACCGCCGAGACGGATAACTTCTTCTCGGAGATCGACAAGCTGGATTTGGATTATAATGTCACCGATATTATGCTCACATGGACAGTGCAGGTAAGACAAAAATCAAACAGTTTTTTTGCGAATATTTTTTTGCAACTCTTTCGTTTGCAGATGGGTCTGCCGGTGGTCACGATCGAGAAGGTCTCCGACACGGAATACAAATTGACGCAAAAGCGCTTCTTGTCCAACCCGAACGACTATGAGGCCGATCACGAGCCCTCGGAATTCAGGTGAGTTCGCAGCAGAACTTGTCATCTGGATCATATCTGATGGCGATTTTCGCACATACATTATTCGCACAGCTACCGCTGGTCGATCCCCATCACATACACCACCAGTGCCCAGTCGGAGGTGCAGCGAGCCTGGTTTTACCACGACCAGAGCGAAAGTAAGTGGTGCCATTTGTATGCGGAGCCCGATCTCCCATCTCTGATCTCTGAACCTCTTCTTTGGCAGTCACTATAACCGTCCCGGCTGCCGTCCAGTGGATCAAGTTCAACGCCGATCAGGTGGGCTACTATCGGGTGAATTACGAGACCGATCTGTGGTCCGCCCTGGCCGATCAACTGGTGGCCGAGCCGAGCTCCTTTAGTGCCGGTGACCGGGCCTCGCTGCTCAATGATGCCTTCGCCCTTGCCGATTCCACCCAGCTGCCCTACGAGACAGCCTTTGAGCTGACCAGGTATCTCGACAAGGAGGCTGACTACGTGCCCTGGAGCGTGGCCGCCACGCGTCTCACCTCTTTGAAGAGAACCCTTTACTACACCAGCAGCTATGCCAAGTACAAGAAATACGCCACAGCTTTGATCGAGCCCATTTACAAGGCTCTGACATGGACCGTGGGCGAGGATCATTTGAACAAGTAAGTTGATCTCCCCGAGAGCTAATTATATATTTTATTGGAAATGATTATAAAACTTCCCTGACCTGCAGCCGCCTTCGTGTCACCGCTCTGAGCGCCGCCTGCTCCCTGGGCCTGGAATCCTGCCTCACGGAGGCTGGTCAGCAGTTCACCACTTGGCTGGCCAAGCCAGAGGATCGCCCCAAGCCCGATGTCCGGGAGACAGTCTATTATTACGGAATCCTCTCAGTGGGCGATCAGGAAGTATGGGAGAAAGTGTGGGAGCTTTTTGTCAACGAGGCCGATGCCAGCGAGAAGTCAAAGCTGATGTATGGACTGTCTGCCGTGCAGTCACCGTGGCTGCTGCAGCGCTACATTGATCTTGCCTGGAACGAGGAGTATGTGCGGGGACAGGACTACTTCACCTGCCTCACTTACATCTCAGCAAATCCCGTGGGCGAGTCCCTGGTCTGGGACTATGTCCGGGAGAACTGGCTGCGCTTGGTCGATCGTTTTGGCCTCAACGAACGCTATCTGGGCAGCATGATACCCTCCATCACAGCCCGCTTTAACACTCAGACCAAGCTCGAGGAGATGGAGCAGTTCTTTGCCAAGTATCCAGAGGCAGGAGCCGGAACAGCAGCCCGCGTGAGGGCTCTGGAGACGGTGAAGAACAACATTGTGTGGCTGGCCGAGAACCTCGAGGGCGTGGACGCCTGGCTGGACAAGCAGCAACTGTAGGAGGAAGTGGCCCTGTGACCACGCTGCCCATTAAATTTGTACTCGTATAATTGCCATTATAAAGCGAAAAAGTGCCGAACAGCCTGAAATAAAGATAAGCTAGTTATTGGGAAAACTCAAATTGCAGCTCTATAAATAAGCAATTATGTATTCTCTGATTGGGCCAGTTAGTGGCCTGATAACAAGTTGCAGCTTAAAGTGTTTAGTAGAGAGTAAAATGCTGACTAATATATCTGATTTTATTAACCATTTATAGAGGGGGCCCAATGGCATTTCCATTAGTTTATAGTCAATGGAATTTTTGTAGGGATGATGGTGAAATCAAAAAGGGGATTTTTACCATGATTTTGGAATTTCTAAAACTAAATTTCTTAATGAAAATATTTCGCATTTCGAGAACCATTGAAATGTGGGACCAATTCAGAATTATTTTGAGGAGAAAACTTAGATGTTTGGATGATGTACAAAACTTTTTATGGTCTCATATGCCATGGTTATCGAATCAATAATTTCCAGCTGCAAATAGTGCCACAAATGAAATGTTGGATCTCCAGATTTCATACTATCGACTGGCTACGGCCTGTGTTCTGACCGTAATCGTGGCTATTTGGCCAATTATTATCGCAATCGTGTGGGCGAACATAAACCGAACACAATCAACTGGAGGCAAAGGAGTGATAGCCACATTATTGGGCCGGCAGTTTAGTCCGTCCAAAAGTTTCGTTAGTTAGTCGCTCGCGATAGGTGCGATTGCAAAGATGTTTTTGTCGGGCTATTGGCTACAGGTGGTTCTCTCCTGGGCGGTGGTGGCATTTGCCACTGCCACCGTCGTGGTGGCTGTGCAGAATGCGAAGCTGGAGCAGGATTTGCGGGATGTGCAGAACAAGATTGAAATATTCGAGGAGTGGAATGCAGGAAAGAGCCAGCGGGTGAAGCGGGAAGATAGTGTATGTTATCAGCGGCGGAGGTTAATCTTTGAAATCGAATAACGATAATCCCCCTTCGCTTTGTAGATTGATTATCGCCTGCCCACAGCTCTGGTCCCTGTGCACTACGAGGTCTACTGGAATCCAGATCTGGAAACGGGCAACTTTACTGGCCAGGAGACAATCAGAATCACGGTGGTCGAGTCCACCAACCAGATCATTCTGCACTCTTACCGCCTGGAAATCACAAGTGTCTATGTCCTGAGCCGTGAGGTACAGAGCTACGAGCTAGACACGGAGCGTCAGTTTCTGATCATCACACTGACCGAGGAGCTGCCGGTGGATGCCAGCATCACCCTGG